>CAWUFW010016420.1:0-310340 GCA_963921515.1 Calotriton arnoldi | reverse complement strand
TGGAGCATGTAGTGCAGGCAAGTGGGCTCTCAGGGGAACATGCAGCAATATATATGTGCTGGAGAGGCAGATACTGTCCCTTGTGTCCAAAGTGATAGGTCCAAGTCGTTTGCATCTTCTGAATCTGGCCAATCCATGGAATAGCAGCACCAAAACACGCCCACAGCATCCTTCAAATCTTCAACTTCATGACATACATTATTTTGCAACATTGTTGTGGGTGACCAACTGATTTTCCAGCAACCGACTCGTTCGAATATTCAAAAACGCGTCCGTTGCCAGGCAAGCCCATTGTCAATGGGTGCGCACCGATCGGTCCATTGCTGTTCAACGCGCACAGGGGTACAACGCGTACCCGCACACATTGAAAGCAATGGGCCGGCCGGAGGCACCGATCGGTCCATTGCTGTTCAACGCGCACAGGGGTACAACGCGTACCCGCACACATTGAATGCAATGGGCCGGCCGGAGGCACCGATCGGTCCATTGCTGTTCAACGCGCACAGGGGTACAACGCGTACCCGCACACATTGAAAGCAATGGGCCGGCCGGAGGCACCGATCGGTCCATTGCTGTTCAACGCGCACAGGGGTACAACGCGTACCCGCACACATTGAATGCAATGGGCCAGCCGGAGGCACCGATCGGTCCATTGCAGTACAACGCGCACAGGGGTACAACGCGTACCCGCACACATTGAATGCAATGGGCCGGCCGGAGGCACCGATCGGTCCATTGCTGTTCAACGCGCACAGGGGTACAACGCGTACCCGCACACATTGAAAGCAATGGGCCGGCCGGAGGCACCGATCGGTCCATTGCTGTTCAACGCGCACAGGGGTACAACGCGTACCCGCACACATTGAATGCAATGGGCCGGCCGGAGGCACCGATCGGTCCATTGCAGTACAACGCGCACAGGGGTACAACGCGTACCCGCACACATTGAATGCAATGGGCCGGCCGGAGGCACCGATCGGTCCATTGCTGTTCAACGCGCACAGGGGTACAACGCGTACCCGCACACATTGAAAGCAATGGGCCGGCCGGAGGCACCGATCGGTCCATTGCAGTACAACGCGCACAGGGGTACAACGCGTACCCGCACACATTGAATGCAATGGGCCGGCCGGAGGCACCGATCGGTCCATTGCTGTTCAACGCGCACAGGGGTACAACGCGTACCCGCACACATTGAATGCAATGGGCCGGCCGGAGGCACCGATCGGTCCATTGCTGTTCAACGCGCACAGGGGTACAACGCGTACCCGCACACATTGAATGCAATGGGCCGGCCGGAGGCACCGATCGGTCCATTGCAGTACAACGCATCACTGTACATGTGACTGGCATATGTCAGCATGCCTGTCTCAGATGGACATATGCCAGCCACAGATAGCTCCCAGGGAGTGAGGGGCACACCTACATCACGACAGCCTGTCCAAACCTTATCATAAGGCATGTAAGGCTGCATTTCCTATTGTGTGTATGTTGGTGTACATGTTGTCCTGTGGGTGTCACCTGTGGGCAGCCACCCCCAGGCTGTGCACGTGTTCATGGGGACAGGATCATGGGTGTTACGTGTACGTGACCACTGTGATGTGCAACTGTTCATATCTGTGCATGTGCCATGGTCACATTTCACAGTGGTGTTTGTGTATGTCATGTCACATACCCCGTGAGTCCCATGTGGGACGGTATGTTTGAGCCAGGGTGTCCCAGTGGCACAATAGTGATGGCCCTCCACAGTCTTTGTGCATGTAGTGTTTACAATGTCTCTGATTTCATGTGCACAATGGGAGACAGTCTCCACATCCACGTTGTGTGTGCATGGACTCTGATGTTGTGCGTGTGTGTCACAGACGTCCATGGCTCTCCTGCCATGGCAAGTGTGGCCACTACCTGTGGGGGTCATGTTTGTTTTGTTGTGGTGTACACATGATACTCCAGGTGATGCCAGTGTCCATGTGGCATTACAGGGTCCCTGGGAATGTGCCTGTCGTTGAGCTGTGGTGCCTGGGGCACATCTGTCCTCACATGTCACTGGGGGGTGACTGTGACACAGCATCATGATATCCAATGGGCCAACCTGGGACAAATTGATGCCACCTGTAGGACCGTGTTGACAGATGTTGGCCATGTATGTACCATAAATGTCGTTCCGGTACTGCACACTTCATGTAGTTGTGCCTCATGATGATGTATGTTGGGATCTTGAGTGTGTTCAATGCCGCATATGTGGGGTGACTGACGATCTTGCTTACTTCTCCTCTGCACTGCAGGGCTCCTGCTGTCCATCGGCCATTCCCAGACCTGGCAACGATGGTGGAACGGGACAGCATCCGACGGTACCGCTTCACCAGGCAGCTGATTGAGGATTTGGCAGTGCAGTTGTCCCCACATTTGCAGCCTGGCCGGCCGTATCCTACAGCGCTGACCCCCAAGGTGAAGGTGATGGCAGCCCTACACTTCTTTGCCACCGGTACCTTCCAACATACTGTGGCGTCTGCTGGTGGGATGTCACAGACCATGTTCAGCCGTGTGCTCCGCGATGTTTTGGCGGCAATGTTGCTCTTCCTGAACCGGTACATCTATTTCCCTAGACTGCGACGACTCACTGACGTGAAGAGTGACTTTTATGCCCTGGGGAGGATGCCGCATGTCATTGGCTCCATTGATGGGACACATGTGGCTTTGGTACCACCACAGGCCCAGGAGCAGGCCTACAGGAACCGCAAGCACTACCACTCGGTCAATGCACTGGTGGTGTGTCTTGCAGACATGACCATCACACACGTGTGTGCCCGTTTCCCTGGTTCAGCACACGATGCCTTTGTGATGAGGAGTAGTCGCATCCCCAGGTTGATGGCACAGATGCAGAACCAGCGTGCCTGGCTTGTCGGTGTGTACTGACTTTGTGCCATTGTGTGTGATCTGATCTGTAGTATTCCGCCCACTTTTCCAAGTCAGCTGATGTGCACTTGTCTGTCCGTAGGTGACTCGGGATACCCCAACATGCCGTGGTTGCTGACACCCCTCAGGAACCCTGTGACACCTGCCCAGATGCGCTACAATGAGGCACATGGTCGGACCAGGAGAGTGATTGAGCGGACCTTTGGTCTCCTGAAGAGCCGCTTCCGCTGCCTGGACAAGACCGGAGGGTCCCTCCCATATGCCCCTGCGAAAGTGTGCAAGATTATCATCGTCTGCTGCATGCTCCACAACCTGGCAGTGCGGAAGGAGTTGCCTCTCATCCAGGATGACGATGACCAACATCCGCCACCTGTGGAGGATCCTGGCCTGGACCACGATGCCAGTGACGATGATGATGGTGATGGTGATGGTGATGTCCGCACACAGCTCATCACCAACTTCTTTAGCTGAATGTGAGTATCCTGAGGTGTCATGTGAATGATGTGAGTTGGCATGATGTGTGGGTGGTGCTCTGGTGCTGTTGGAGTGTGTCCATGGGCTACTTGACAGGATGTGTGTTGCGATGTGTGGTGACAGGTGGGCTGTACTCCCCAACAGTGTTGACATGCTAACTTGGTTCTGGGTGGGTATCTTGTAACATGTATTGTGCATGAGTTTTGCTGTTCTGTCCTGTACTGCATTGCTTTTGACTGTGTGTCATTTCTGTCCTTCACAGGGTACTTTCAGATTCGTTTGGTGAACTGTGTCCACCGACGACGTGATTGCACATCCAGGCTGGTAGCTGTTGTGTCCCTACAGGTGATGTGCGCCACACCCATGGACTTCCTTCAGTCTACAGTTGTTGACTGTGTGCCCGCTGCCAGGTGGGATTACCTTGCATCTGTAGTGGTTACAGCATGTTGCAACTGTGTAATAAACCTGTGCTTCACTTTGTGATGTGCGTTGTCTGTGGTCACACATTTGACTGCCATTTGCTTACTGCACCTGTGGGCTACTTGACTACAACTGGGAATGGGTGTGGTGTCTGTGCATTGCACCGTCTTCCCTGGCAACATCAGTGTAGGCAATGAGTCAGATGGCCTAGGTGTGTATGTGTTGTGTAGCCCTGGTGGTGTGTCTCCCTCATATGTGTCACGTTGCCTGTACTCACATGCCTGTGTTGTCCTTGCTGTTGCAGTTCGCATACACTGTGTAATTTTGCAGTTCATCATCCCCATAACAGCACCCACGTTGGAATCACGACAGAGGCAAGTATGGTGTATTAGTGTGTTTATTGTGATAATAGTGCATAGGATGGATTGTGCTGTACATGAATCTTGCAATCCCAAGTTCCTAGATGAATAGAAAGTCCAGGTAGACAGGATCCCCAGTATCGGGGCCACTGTTGTCTGACACATTGTTCCAACTTATACTCCCCATGCAATGTGTGGGAGTAGTGTTGCCATCAACAGGGTGAACAGTCTGTGCACAAAGGCGAAAATCCAGAACAGGTTCAGGCTTCCTGGGAGTTGCGCTTGGCCATCAGCCTCTCACTTTCCCCTCCTCGGACGACCCCTCTTCTTGGGGGGGCCCTCAAGTGCAGGCTGCTGCGGTGCAGGGGACTCTCCGCCAGAGTCCTCCTCCCTCCCTGTGGCAGTTGCAGTTTGTTCGGTACCAGATGTTGTTGGCACACAGGGAGGTGTGGACTGGTTGCTGTTCATCTGGCGGAGGCATTGTAAAATGTCCCTGTGCACCGCCGTCATCTCATGTAGTACATCCCACTTGGACTCCACGCGGGTCATGTGGGAGTCCACACGTGACATGTGGGAGTCCACACGTGACATGTGTGACTCCACTTGGGACATGTGGGAGTCCAAGCGGGCATGATGGGCAGCCTGCTGCTGTTTAATGTCTCTGAGGAGCCCCACTACCTGGCTGAGCTCTCCGGTGCTGGACTGGTACGCATCAGCTATGCGTACCAGTTGTGGGTCTTCATGCACACCAGCAACGTCTGCAAGCAGCGACCTCTGTCTCCCACCCCTCCCACCACCCCTGCTGACATGTGCAGTGTGTGCAGTTGCACGCACAGATAACCCTGGTCCACCTTGGGGGTTGGTGGTGGTGGTGGTGTCCATGGCCCCAGGTTGGTCCAGGGTCACTGCGCTGGTGTTGTTCCTTATTCTGTCCATGTCGGCAGGGATGGTATTCGTGGTGACAGTCGTTGGAGGGGTGGGTGCAGGGGGTGCAGCTGGTGGACCTGCTGGTGCTGCAGCTGGTGGTCCTGCTGGTGCAGCATGTTGACTTGCACCGGATGTGCCAGGTTGTTCTTCATCGTCCGAGGAGGACAGAGGCTGTACGACGCCAGTGAGCTCGGCATCCTCTTGAGCCTGGGACTGGGACTCCTCAGCGTCTGCTGCTGTGTCCCTATCATCACCTGTTTTTGGGAGACACAAACAATGTATGTCATGTTTCTGCAGGCATCAGTGGTTGACACACCTGACAGTTGTGACTGTGCCTCGGGGTGCGGGCCTGTACATTGTATTGTCCTAAGTCGTCACAGTCAGGGGTTGATATTGGTGTGGCACATTGTCCTGCATTATTTGGGCATTTCTATGTATTCTCTGGGGTGTGAACATGGTCTGCATTGATTGTGTTTGGTTGACAGCCAGACCTCCTTCCCATCCACCCACCCACCCAGTCAGTTATCCCACCATGGAACGTGCTTGCATTGCAGGGAGTGTAAGTTGTCTCTCAGGATGTAAGTCAGTGGTGTCCTGCTGTTTGTTGGTGCACAGTTGGCAGCAGGGCCTTGTGCTCCCCACAGCAGTAGCCAGTGTCAGCCATCTTGTGAGTCCTTCTCCACTCCCTGTGATGTGAGCATGGTTCAGGGTGGTGTTGATGGGACAGTTGTGGGGGTGAGCTATGTTTGTGACTACGTCTCCCATCATGCTATTGCCTCCACCCCCTTCCCAGCATGCCCATGCTTCCTTCCTTTTGACTCTGCTTCCCTGTGGGGTGGGCTGGCTGTGCTGACAGGATGGCTGGGAGTGTTGTCCTGGCAGTTGTTTGGCTAAGAGTCCCAAGAGTGTCCCTGTGCTTCACACAACATAACCCAGGGTGGTGGTGCTTTGTGGGATCTTGTGTTAGGATGGAGGGCATTGCATTCTACCAGGTGGGTACTGTGGAGTTTGTGTTGGGGGGTGTGAGGGGAGGTGCTGGTGACTATAGTCAGTGCTGCAAGTCCCCCTTCCCACCCAGCCAGCCAGATAGCCCAACATGGAACGTGCTTGCATTGCAGGGAGTGGAAGTTGTCTCTCAGGATGTCAGTCAGTGGTGTCCTGCTGTTTGTTGGTGCACAGTTGGCAGCAGGGCCTTGTGCTCCCCACAGCAGTAGCCAGTGTCAGCCATCTTGTGAGTCCTTCTCCACTCCCTGTGATGTGAGCATGGTTCAGGGTGGTGTTGATGGGACAGTTGTGGGGGGGCAATATGTGTGACTGCGACTCCCATGATGCTATTGGCTACACTGACTTGGCCAGCATACACAGAATTCCTTCCTTTGAGTGGTCTTCACTGTGTGTTGGTGTTGTTGTGGTGGCTACATGTGTGGATGTGTGTGTTAGTTCTATTTGTGCCACTGCCTAGCTGTAGTTGTGGTTGTGTTTGTACATGTGTTGGCACAGTTGGATGTGACTTTTTGATGGCATGTGTTGTGTTTATATGACTGACATACACATTTTGGGATGATTCTGTTCTAGTTGCTGTGTAATTGCTATGTGTGCATGGTTTGACTCTCCCCTTGACAGTGATGTGTGTGTTTTGTGGCAGTTTATTGTGTACATTTGTTGTGTACTCACCAGGTTCTGGGATGTTCTCTAGTCCATATACGCTCACTGGCGGAAGGATGGCCCGCACCTTCTCCTCCCAGGGCCTGAGGTATATTGGCTTGGCAGGAGGGCCACTGCCGGTCTGTTGGCTGTTGCTGTAGTCTATCTTCAGCAGGTCCCGTACCCTCCTGCGCACGTCATACCACCTGTTCTGGATGTCCGTCTTTGTGCGCCGACATGATGATTGGGCGTTCACCCTGTTGATGATCCTCTCCCACATCTTGGTTTTCTGCGACATGGGGGTCTGTTGGACCAGAGTGCCAAACAGCTGTGGCTCCACCCTGAGGATCTCGTCTACCAGGACTTCCAATTCACAATCTAGGAACTTGGGATTCTTCTTGGGGGCATGGTGATGGGTGGTGATGGTGAGTGATGTGTGTGTTGGTGTGCAGGTGAGGGTGTGTGAGTGTGTGTTTTGCTGGGTGTATGTGAGGTAGGTATTTGTTGGTGTGCTGATGGTGTGTGGCTTGTGTGAGGGATGAGCTGTGGGTGTGTGGTTGCTTTCTCTTGGGTGCTGGCAGTGAAAGGGCATTTGCAAAGGCTCATGGTAGTGATTTGTGTCCTTTATATAGGTGGAGTTGTGGGTGTGTCTTTGTTCTCTGTCCCCACCCCCCCAGTGTTTATTGGCTTGGTAATTGCTTGTTTGGCCTTTTTTGGTAGATTTTTCCTTTGTGCTGTTTGTGTATGTTGGAAACGTTCTTGTGACCGAGTCGGACCCTGCATTGGTCTCGTACGGTGTTTTCCGTTTCGTTCACGCTGTGTTTGTGCAGTTTTGTATGCTGCGTACGCGTCGGTCGCGGTGTATTGTGTTGCTTCGGCTCGGTTTTGTATGCGTGTCGGTCGTACGGCTTGTCCTCCGTCCGACTCGGTCGTGTTTTTCGCGCCTTGCATCGTACTTTGCGGGTTGGAGTTGGCGGGTACGATTCGGTCGGATTTGTTCCGGGTGCGTGTCGGTCGGTTGGATTCGCGTGTTTTTCCGGCCGGATTGCTATTTTCCGAGCGGCTCGGTCGGTCGGCTTGGTTTCCTGACGTGTCGGTCGGATTTATCGCGGCTTGCATCGTACTTGGCGTGTCGGGCGCCACTGGTACGTGTCGGTCGGTATTTTTTCCGGATCCGAGTCGGTCGGTGCTTTTTCCGGCCCGAATCGGAATCGACCCCAGTGTTGTTTGTATTCATGCATCAGCTTTATATTGCATACAAGCGATATGAGATGGGAACCCCAGCCTTGAGAGGAGAGTAAGATAGTAGGGTTCTGACCATAACGAATTTTGGACAGCCTGGTAGCTGATAAGTAAGACAAAATGACCTACCGCCTGAATTGGTATTGTCCAAGAGAAATATTGGATGTATTTTCTAATACTCTTTCTGGGTACAATAGTAGCAATCAATGATGTATGTTTAAGAATGGAAGCCAAGTTACCTACATTTATAGTTTTGGACGCATTCCTAGATAATTTGTGAGTAGATTGTGTTGAAGTATACACACTATTCAATGGTAAAGGTACTTTGGGAGGCTTAGCCATAACCTCCAAGATGTAAGGTCAATGATTCCCGAAAAAGACTATTGGGTCGATTCCGATCTCGGCCGTTAGGGCTCCGAATTGGATTCGGCTTTACCGGATCCGATTCGGACGCACTGTTTCCGACCGAGTCGGACGTGCGTCCGGGCGAGCGAGTACGATGCGAACGTACGTGAAATCGCCGACCGACTCGTTCGTGGGACCCAACCGCTCCGACCGACTCGCACGGACACGACTCGCACCGCGCAATGGAGACGTTCCCCGGCCGGGTAAGTACGATGCGCGCCGCGAGCAGTCCGACCGACTCGCGCCGTCTGGCTCGAAAGAGCAGTCGGAGCCGCACTTTGGGGGTCCGTGTCGGACCCCCCTGTACGCCTAGCCGCGCGAGTCGCACCCATGGGTCCCCCCTACCTGTGCGTGTACGGCACGACCGGCTTCGATGCGTACCCGCTATAGGGGGCGCCCTTGTTCGCCTCGCACCCATTGAGTCAATGGGAGCCCGCGTACGCGTTGTACGACCCGCTCCCATTGACTTCAATGGGAGTCCGACCGAATCGAGTCCGATAGCATGCGAACGCATCGTACTCGTTCAGTCGGACTGCTAGGGTCCGATTCGGTCGGAAATCTCTCCGGGTCCGGCTCGGTCGGAGAGATTTCCTGCCCGAATCGGAATCGGCCCCTATGTGTTGTGAATCGTCATTGAGAAAGTAAAATACATAAGCAGATAAAACAGCCCAGATATCACTTCCCTACAAAGTGATAGAGTGGGAAGAAAGGATTTCGATTTGAGGGAATTCTGGAAAGGAGAGAGGAAGGGCTGCAAGTTCACCTATTAGCTGTATATAAATTGGGAAGTACAAGCATTAGAAACAAGACAGCTCGGAGGAAAAAAAACTATTCAATCAAAGTAAACAGAATAGCTCCCAATTCAATGCTCTCTTACTGTCTCTTAGGCCGTAAGGTTTCAGCAAATGTATAGTTCTGTAATAAAATGGGGCGAAGATAAGCCTGATGCCAAATTATGTCAAATCAGCATTGGTCAGACACGTATAGCGATTAGAAACATACTAAGTGATGATCGTTGATGATGAGCTGATGATGTATGAACTAGAAACTCAGAAAGATAAAGACCTATACATATAAGAGAGTCACAGGATAAAATTGTCTAAACATCACCTTTAGTTAAATATAGGTTTCCCTAGAACAGAAAAAGACCTGTAAAATCAAAAATAAACACAAGAAACAAGTACCCCATAACCACACTCAATTACACAAAGATATCTCACTTGACACAGGAACTACATTTTCTTACAGTCAAGTTTCAGTAAAAGTAAGTTTTCCCATTGATGGCCTCTAATATCTTAAACTGGTAGTGAAGTTATGTTGCCACACATCTCCTGAAGTCATCTTTACAGGCCAGTTCCTATGATCAAATCTCTGTTTCAAAGGTTATGAGCAAAAGCAACAGGCAATCGAAGTGCCATCTCTCCTCAATATAGTACAGGGTGGGTGACATGGCCATCTCTGTAGTTCCATAATTGAAAATAGATCGTATGCACCCCCAACCATGGCCTGATCTGTTGAAATATGACACTTTCAAACTCTTTACAACATAAGACATCCACATTGAAGGTCAGATTAAACAATGAGTATTCTCAGCAATTACATTTAGTACACGCGATGGGCCAGGTGGGCTTATCCGTAAGGAGGAGGAAGGGCATATAATATGCAATGTGGTGACGTATTGTCCCAAGGGACCAAAGTGCCAGTAGATCAAGTGTGATGATATTGAATCCAAGCCGTATATACTGCTTTACTTTTTTTAATTAAATTGCGGAGTAATTATATTTCTGAAAAATAAGAATATGAAGGAGAGTTAAGCCATGAGGGACTTAATTACTCAGACATTACAAATGTATTTAAATCAATATGTGTGTGCTGGGATGCTCCTAATAAACATACTTTTAAGGCAGACGAGGTAGACTGGGAAGTGAAACATCTGGCAATGTGTTTATGGCTCTTCACGTTAAAATCTAAACTTTTGTTTGATGGCTTATATATGTTTTTATGGAATGCCTCTAAGCCAGAAATAAACTATGCAAAGCACAGAGATACGCCAGGCCGAATCTTGCCAGAAAGCATCTATATAGTAATGTGTATGCAAAGTTTTTCTCAACAAGGTGACTGAAAATACATTGTCCAAAATCACTCCGCACCGCAGCCCTGGTCTCACTGATGCTGCTGGACGACCGTCACCGAGCCGCTGCCTGCACAGCGACCTGAGGGAACTTCATGCCGCACCACTGCACTTCGCATCGCAGCCCCGGCGCCTGCGTTCACGACTTCAACTGCGAGGAGTTCGAATTACAACGCGTGTGAGTTCAAGGGCCCCGACGACTCCTGCACCGACCTCCGGTACCGACACCTGCGGACGCTGGCTCTTCGGGGCTCAATGAGAGGTCACCGACACCCTCCATTCTTAAAAGGTATTGTTTTGCGGGTCTTTCCGACACCGTAGCTGGCCTGCGAGGCCGCGGTCAGCCAGACCTGTTTGGATTTGTTGTTCACGATGCCGTGATAGCCCCGGACCGAGCTATTGACTTCAAGGAACTGTATTCTAAGTCTATTTATATTATTGAAAATTCTGAGAACTGTATGGTGGATTTTTTTTTATCATTTTTGGTCTTGTTTGCACAGATAAAATATTGATTATTTTTCTAAAACTGGTGTGGTGTCCTTTTGTAGTGTTTTCACTGTATTACTGTTGGTTATGTGCAAATGCTTTACACACTGCCTCTGAGATAAGCCTGGCTGCTTCTGCCAAGCTACCAAGAGGTGAGCAGGGATTATTTTAGGAGTGACTATGAAGAAGGGTGCCTATTTGGACACAGGTACCTACCTCTGCCAACTAGAGACCCCCATTTCTAACACTGGTTGACAGCGGTGAGGATAGGACTTGTGTTTGCACTTGACCTACAGTGATTGGTGTACACTACTACCATATCACAGACCATTATGTACCACATACTATTTTCCACGTTTCCCTTTGGAATTTGGTTCAGGGGCATAACACAGGCCCCCGCAGCCCCTGCGGAGCAGGGGGGCCCCGAGCTGCAGGGGGCCCCCTCAGCACAGTACTTTTGCCCGAGAGTTCCTGATAAAGTTCGGAGCCGGGGCCCCTCCATGCATCTTGCAGGGGGGCCCCCTCAAATTTCGTTATGCCACTGATTTGGTTGTTGGAACTTTGGTTAGTTGTTGCACCTGTGGGGCCTTGTCAAAATGGAAATCAACTTTTGGCACCTGTACATCTACAAGATGAAGGAACTAACAGTATTTTGCAAGGAGAGGGGGCTACCTGTGAAGAGGAGATCCACACGGCAGGATCTTGAGGCAGCCCTGCATAGCTATGAGGTGCTACGCTGGGAGGCAACCATATCAGATGACTCTGAAGAGGAATCTGAGGGGAAGGATCCCCAGCCAGAATACCAAGAGGGCGGTGGCCCTGAGGAGGAAACATTATGGGAAAGATTGGCTTATGAGGAAAGGAATTGGATTCGTGCTCGTAACCGGAGGCTGAGGCAGCTAGACCGGGAGTGTGAGGGGACGGAGCAAGCCTTAGCTGCAAGAAACTGTGTGTAGCTCAGGAAGTGAGCTTGGCTGAGCTGGAGGTGGAGTCCAGCCGAGATGGTGGCAGCAAAAGTGTTAGGTCCAGTACTGACCAGGGAGATGTACACACACACACAGACTTGGTGCACTGCTTCAAGGAGGGGGTTGACATACACCAGGGGGTTCAGGATTGTGAGGTAACTCCAGTGGTGCGCAGTGTCTCTGAGGTGGATTGGTGTACTGGCACAGAGGATCATATTACTTGTGGGGGGAGGGACACTGTACTGACTCTAGATGAGAGGAGCAGGGAGAGGGGTTACCCATGGTAGAAGCCCTGGTAAGTGAGTATGGAGACCACCCGAAGAGTATGGGTTGAGCGACAGCAACAGTCAGACACTGTCTCACCAGTCTTGCGAGGGTGATGTGGGGTACTTTTCTGAGGCACTGGATGGTTGGATGAAGGGTAGTTTGGTTGACACATGTGAGGGGCTGTGTAATTTGGATGATGGAGAGCATATGTTCAGTCCCTGTTATCCAGAGCTATATCAACACCCGGTGGAGTGTGAGTTCTCTGACCCCAGGGAACTTGCACTGGAGGCAGACCTTTTGGTGGGTTCCAGAAGGTCTGAATAAGCTTTTGGGAGTGATCCTGAAGGAGGTGGCTCAGGTTTTCCCCAACCAGGTGAGGTAGGGGAGGTTGGTAATGACCCAGATAGGTCCCAGTGTAGTGGGGTGGGTCAGGGGTCCTATGTCCTGTTTCTGAGTAGAGAGAGTAGGGGTGGGCTGAGTTCCAAGGTGCCCGAGACCCCGTCCCATGGCCTGGTTGATTCCATGAGGTAACAACATGAGGGGTCCTAGTCTGTACTGAGAGGCCATCTCCTGAGGGGGATCCCAAAATGACAGGTGAGCTGGGGGGGCTGCTGTAACCAGCATTCCACCAATTCTGGTGTCTGGCAGCAACCTCTTCCTTGGGGAGGGTGCATGAGTCCAGAGATAGGGGTGAGGGGGAGACGCTGTCCCCAGTGGAAGGACCAAGGGGTCAGGGGTTGCCAGCTCTGAGGTCAGAGCACCCCAGGACTGACCCTGGTGAGGCCACTTCTGGTCTGGGGGCCTTCATGCTCTGTCAGGTAGACAGGGGGCTGGAGATCTGCTCCAGACAGTCTCTTGCACTACTGAGGCGTGGGTTTCCCTTAGAGGGGGTTGATGCACTCTCCTGGAATTCCTGGGTTGCCAGGCACTGGTCTAGCCTAAGGGTGCAGACCCTGGGTTCGAGGGCCAGGTTCAGGGTGTCCCCCTGACCTGGAGGGAGGGGTGACTGCTAACAGTGCACCTGCCAGTTTGTCTTCTGGGGGTACCGCCCCAGGTGGGAGGGTGCAGGACCCCAGGAGGAAAGACTAGGTGTGAGAGAGCCCACCCCAGTCCTTGGTTCAGCCTCAGGGTACAGACCCTAGGCTGATGTACCAGTTGCAGGATAGCACCCCTGAACTGGTGGGAGAATTGTGCAGGATGGCCGGCCCAGTCGCCCTGACAATTCTGGAGTCTGAGGGTACCTCTCTATAGTGGAGGTTACAGGACCCCAGCGGGGAAGACAGCGTGTGTTAGAGCCCACCGCAGTGTCCTGGCCAGTCGCAGGGTACAGACCCTGGGCTGGTGGGTCAGTGTCAGGATGCCATACTTGACCTGACAGGATGGAGAGTGGACAAAGGGTGTCAAGCACCTGGGGCTACCGCCCACCACTCTCTAACCCCATAGAGATTGGAGAGCCCTGAGAGGTATGAGGCCTGGTTCTCGTCACTGACAGCTGCCAGTGGCCACTGTGGCTTGCTGTCCTGTTGGACAGAGGTGCCCCTGGGGAGGGGACCAGAGTCACACCCTTGGGGTGTACTGGGCCACAACACTGTGTTGGCCATGTGAGTACTGTCTGCCTGGTGGGACACACCTGTGAGCAAGCTAAGGTTAGGTGCTGCACATATGGGGTCCCCAGGTGAAGAGAAGGGTTCCCAATGGGTCAGCTTAGTGGGTCTTAAGAGTATGTACAGAGGGATCTAACTGGGTTCAGCAAGGCGTAGAACCAGAACGTGCCCCTGCTGTTGTGGGCCAGGTCTATGTTCTATCGCCTCAAGCAGGGAAGTCCATCAAGGGATTGATTAGTCTACCATGCCTTTAGGCTGGGAGGGGGTTGTGCTAGACTTGCCTTTTCAGCTGGTTTACCCCCAGACTTTTTACTTTTTGGCCTCCTGTTTTTGACCCTGTTTTGCTGGTTTTAGGACTCTGGGCACTTTACCATTGATTTTAAGTGCTAAAGTGCATATGCTCTCCATGTAAATTGTGTTTATGGATTGGTGATTCCATGACTGCCATATCTGATTTACTGGTAAGTCCCTAGTACAGTGCACTGTATGTGCCTAGGGCCTGTAAATCAAATGCTGCTAGTGGGCCTGCAGCACTGATTGTGTGCCCCACATGAACGGCCTGTAAATGGAACTCAGACCTGCCACTGCAGTGTCTGTGCGCAGTTTAGTACTGCCATGTTGAACTGGCAAGTGCACCCACTTGCCAGGCCCTAACCTTCCCTTTCTTACATGTAAGGCTCCCCCTAAGGTAGGCCCAAAGTAGCCCCATGGGCAGGGTGCAGTGTATGTGAAAGGTAGGACATGTACTGAGGTGTGTGACATGTCCTGATAGTGAAATACAGTGTATTTCGTTTTTCACTATTGAAAGGCTATCTGTCCCATAGGATAGAATGGGAGTTTATTTATAACATCTTATAAATATAACTTCCCACTGAG
Organism: Calotriton arnoldi; assembly: GCA_963921515.1. Classification (NCBI taxonomy): domain Eukaryota; kingdom Metazoa; phylum Chordata; class Amphibia; order Caudata; family Salamandridae; genus Calotriton; species Calotriton arnoldi. The sequence goes on along the minus strand of CAWUFW010016420.1, from coordinate 295,627 downwards.
ACAAGATAGACAGGTGGAGTTTAGTATGCCTGAACTCAAAATACAAAAATGTATCTTTTAGTGAAGATGATTTTTATATTGTGTGTTTGAAAATATCACTTTTAGAAAGTGAGTATTTTCTTGCTTAGCCATCCTGTGTGCCTCTGCTGGTTTGTGGATTGACTGTCTGGCTTTGGAGTGACAGGGGCTGGGGATGTGCACTCTTTCAGACAGCCACTGGGGGTTTCCTGAATGAGTCAGGGCTGGGCTGAATAGACCTGGGCTGCAGTCAGAGTAGTGGGAGGAGTTTTCACTAGCACCGGAATAGGCCTGGACTGCATTTAGAGTGGTGGTAGGAGATTCCCCTTGCACCTGAATAGGCCCTATCTGCCTTGGACAATGCTGTCTCCACCTCCTGCCGGGAAGCTGGACCAGAGAGGACAGAACTGGTTTGGGCTGAGCACAGACACTCTCTGCCCAAAAGAACAAAGAGAAACTGAGTATAAATATTGGGGCCCAGACCCCAGAACTTTAGATTACTGCTGAACTAAGGAACCTGCAAGGAAGAAGAGCTGGAACAGCTGTCAGTAGGAATTGCCACTTTGCTGTGTGCTCTGCTGTGCTGGCCTGCTGCTTGCGGCTTGCTGCTTCTGTCTTGGGCAGGGAAAGGACTGGATTGTACTTTCATCATCCTGCTGTTAGAGTTTTCTCCAAGGGCTTGAAGTAGAGCTTGTCTCCTGTTGGAAGTCTCAGTGATATAAAAGGCTTCAGAATACTCTTTGGGACTAAGAAGAGTGCCAAGAAGAAGAGCTGGAGAACGTGTGAGGAGGAACTACCACTTTGCTGTGTGCTTTGCTGTGTTGGCCTGCAGTGGCTGCTTCTGTCTTAGGCAGTGAAAGGACTGGACTGAACTTTCTGCAACTTCTTTGTGTGAGTTTCTCCAAGGGCTTGATGTAGAGCTTGCCCCCTATTCAGGAAGTTTCAGGAACAGCAAAGACTTCAGGTTAATCTGCTAGCAGCACTGGGGACTGTGTGTTTTGTGCTGCAACAGAAGAAAAAGCAACCCGACTCCATCAACTGTAGTGTGGATTGTGGCCTCATTGTCTACATTGCTAAGTTAGCTAAGGCCTGGCTGCCATGATGCCTTTTTTGCACACGTTACTCTGTGACTTTGTTTTTCCAGACTCTGCCTGCCTATATTAGAACTGTCTGCCTTTTTGTCTTTCACCTTTTCTCATGTTCCCTGTGGGTTTCGTCTGCACACCATGTACAAGGTCGAAAAACAACGTCCCTTGTTATTGCTGATCTGGTCAGCCTCTCTCACTTAGACATAACACGAAATACAGCTGCATTGGAGAAATTTGTGTGCTTTTAATATTGTGATCTCCCTGTTGGTGGCACTTGGAGAAAAACCTTTCCAGGGAGAAGAGCTGTGCTTGTCTGATGATGTAAACCTTGCATCTAGATCTCGAGGTATGGGGGTCCGCTTGACAAAGCCCAGAGGTCTTCTATTTTTATAATAAACTAGTTATTAGCACGGGGAGGGTGGTAAGGCAATTTAGCCCTATATCCACTGTCTTTATATAATGCTGTCCCCGTTTGTATTCTATGGAATTGTAACCATGCTTATTATTTTATCGTTATGCATTATGCTGATAGTACTGGCACGTGTACTTTATCTTAGAGCACGATAGTTGAAATAAACATTTTAAACTATACTGTGTCTCTTATTACGCACATTGTGGACAAGTATGAGTGAGTAATGAAAGAGTGTTCTTGCTCCCGCGATTCCTGAGAGAGTTCGTGTTCTGGGATGTCTAATCATTGGTAGCTTCGCTGTAGTACGGAGAACGAATGAGACGCTAAAGCTAGTCGGATAGGGATTGTGGGTACTAAAGTGCATGGTTGGTACACCACTATACACTGAGGTCCTATTTTCCTGTGCATAGCTCTGTATATGTGCAGAATCCCCGCAACATGGCGCCACCAATGTGGTGGGCTTCTTATCTGCGAGACGCTTGAGTAGTGCTTGTGCTTGTCCACAATAACCTTCGCTTACGCTTCCGGAAACGTATGTGAGGGTGATACCTCCTATATTGATGTTTTTACAGGTTCTTTCAAGCTTGAAGTTATTAAAAGGTGTTTATGTTAACCCTATATTGCGCTGCCTCCCATTAGGTTGTTGAACATTCCTGGTCTTAATGGCTGTGAATGTAAATATCCCGGCACATAGCCGCGCTGCGCTCCGGGCTCATTTACTGGCTTATGGAGTGCCCGACGCGGGTGTCACTCTCATCTTTGTGGTGCAGGCTGATCCGGCTCACCACTTTGAGGTGTTTTACTCTTGGGTCACTTTTCCAGCGGTGGAAGGAGCTGACAATTTGTTTCATGTTTACGCTCCCACTGCCCTACCCAATGCTTATCGGCCTTATCAGGCTCTTGAAGTACCACTTACGGCATGGCAACACCGTATTTAGTTTAATGGCGCCCTCCCGCATCCGGTCACCCCGGTTCGTTTAGGCCCCTTATCCATCGAGGGGGCCACTTCGCCAGTCTTGGCCGGGTATACCCCACATCCACGGCATTTAGCAGTTCCGGTTGATGAACTGCGCGTGATGCATACGTCTTTAATCCGCGTGCACAGAGCTTTGGTACAATATGTTAAAGGCAACGTCCAGGTGGCCCCTCCTGGAGTTGCGGCGCATCCAGCTGGACCGGGCGGTGTAACCATAAGTCCCGTCATGGTTAATTCGGTGATGGGCAAGCGCCCACAAAATAAGGATGATTTGCCTTATTGGCTTGCAGAAAAATTTGACCAGCTGGAGGCTGTTTTTCCAAATACTTCTCCTGTGGACAAACACAGGATTTTGATGATTAGCTTGCCGAAAGACTTAATTCCCGAGTTGGCAGAATGCAACAACTGGGGCAAGGTTTTCGCAGCAGTGTATGCGAAGTGTTTCGGCACTCCTTCCATGACGGTTCTCCCCTCTGTAATTAGACAGGTGCAGGATGAACATGGCCCTGAAGCGGCTGTGGAATTGGGGATGAGACTGGTGGGAGTGTTCGATGTAGTGGCTGATCTAATCCTTGCGAACGTCAAGGGTGATGCAGTCAACTTTCAAGTCGCTAATGCTTTGGCTTTGGTCCCAGAGCCGGAAAAGCCACGCGAATTACCGAAAATTATTGCACAGGCTTATAAAATCATTGGCCGCAATAGTTTGGGGGTTAAGCCTTTTGCTAAAATGCAAACACAATCAAGCTCACAACAAAAAACTCAGTCTGAGAAAGAAGAGAAACCGTTCTTTACTAAAAAGAACTGGAAATTGAAGAAACAGGGTAGGCAACAACCAAAACCAGGGTCACGGGCCGCATCCCCGGTTTCCATATCGTCTGAACGCACTTATGATTTGCGCGATAGGGCGAGAATTAAATCTCCAGATAGATTTCAAGTCCCTGACCCGCGTTCTCCTCGTTCTTCACAGGCACCATCGACCTCCCAGACTGGTGGAGGAGATCGCCAGGATAGAGGCAGGGGTCGTGAGGCCCCACAGGGACGAGACCAACCTCGACAACCAGGCCGAGGGAAACCAGAAGAATTTCCACGTTCTCGCCCAAGTTGCAGCTTTAACAGCGAGGTATGCCACAGACGGTGAGAACGAGACTCCTGAATTGGATGTGGGCAGTGACGCTGCTAGACAGCGCCGCGGAAGTTACCATAGTGAGGGAGGCACTGCGTCCTCATGTGGAAGCGACAGCAACTGATACTTTCATTACTGTCGAGACAGCTGACACCCGTGTGGCACCTCCTGACAGACTATTTAATATTGTCATTCAAATTGAAGGTGACATTGAGCGTGTTATTAAAGGGATTTTTTGGGAAAATCTGACCTCTTCTTACGACATTTTGTTGGCGGAGGCGGATTGGCCGCCCCCATTCGTACTTGCTGCTCGTGGAGGGGAGGAGGTCATCCTTCCGAGCTTTTCTCGTCATGTCCCCAAGCACAAAGCGGAGGCTCTCGCAGCTGAATGGGCTGGGGCCCTGGCTCTGGCGCTATACCATAACCACGTGGGCTGGGATGAGGATTCTCCCCCCCCATGATATACCCTTGCGGTCTCTGCCACAGCCCCAACCCCAATATCCCCTCCCGCGGGAAGCTACAGGTCCCGTTTCAGACATTCTGACACAGTTAGAATATCAAGGAGTAATTGAAACATGCGTATCACCGATGAATAATGCCCTTTTTGCGGTTTCTAAACCCGATGGGTCGTACCGTTTAGTTTTAGATTACCGAAATTTGAACTCTCATTGTCGGACCTTTGCGGTACAAAATACCCACAGTTCTGCGCTCGTAGACAGTCTTGTTTGCAAAAAATATAATACGACACTTGACCTTTCCAATGGTTTTTACACTCACAATTTGTCCCCGGAGTGCAGCCAATGGAGCGCTTTCACTTCCGGTGGAAAACATTTTAAATTTTGGCGTTTGCCCATGGGCTACAAGAACAGCCCGGGTGTCTTCGTCGCCCGTGTTGTCTCTTTGTTGGACAGCATAGACCCAGATGCGTATTCGTACGTCTACGATATCTATCTGACAGACGACGAATTATGGCCGCATCTTTCCGTGTGGACCGCATTATTCTTGAATTTGCTGTCTTAGGATACAAATTTAATTTTGCCAAATCTCACATCGCAGAATTCACTGTTTTGTTTTTGGGCTATGAGCTCAACAATGAAGGTAGGGGCTTAGCTCCCCATTTCTTGGAGAAGTGCGATCTTTTGCGCCCTTCAACAACCCTGAAGAAACTTCAGTCATTACTGGGATTTTTAAACTTTGGGCGTTCTTATATTCCCGAATATGCCCAGCGTATCAAGCCTCTTTATGCCTTGATACAACCTAACTTTTTGAAGTCATGCTGGCTTCCTGAGCATTCCTCTATACTGCACTCTTTGCAGTCTGATCTACTTGAATCTAAGTTCTTGTTGACTCGTGATAACCACACAAACCTGGTGATTAGAATTGTGCCAGGAGCAGTGGGTTTCACGTACTTAACGTTTAACGAGGGTGACACAGTACCTATTGCATACAAGTCGCATCTTTACACTTCGGCGGAGTTGCGCTTTTCCGCTGTGGAGAAAGTTTTGACTGCAGTGCAAATGGCGATTCTAAAGGAACGCGCACTGGCACAGGGAAAACGCATTTTGGTGGTAACACCATATCCTGCCCTTGAGGCAGTGACGAGGGCAAGTGTACCAAACTCTAAGGCTTTGCACCCCCGTTGGATACAATGGGCTACATCACTGACGTCCCCGGATGTCACTTTTATTTTTGGTTCCTCTCTTCAGACACAGGAGTTCTTGCGGTATGAATTTGTTCATCCACCTCCTCTGTCTTTGCCGCCGCTTGAGGAGTACAAATGTATCATTTACACCGATGGTTCGGCCACGGGTTCTAAGCATGCTTATTCCGCAGCAGGTGCTATTGTTGCAGGTACTATGGTGAACGGTGAGTTCAAATTGAGTGTGGTGCACATGCAGGCACTAGGAGACAGTACTGCACAATTGGCCGGGCTGCGTGCTTTGGTGCTCGCACTGGAGTTCGCGAATCCAGACGTGACGACCCTTATTGTATGCGATTCTTACTACTGTGTTCAATCCTTTAATGACAACTTATTCTTTTGGTCTCAAAATGACTATAGAGATGCTAAAGGCAGCACAATTAAGCATAAAATGCTTTGGGTTCGAGTGGCAGATCTTAAACAACGTCTGCCTCTCACACAGGTGATTCACACTCTTGGCCACCAGCGTGTGGGCGCACACGCGGTCGGTAACAGTTTGGCAGATGAAGCTGCCAAATCAGCAGTAGCCACGTGCTCAGTAGCAGCAGTTACAAGATCCATGACAAAAATAGATAATGAGAATTTGGCAGCTATTGCTGGAACAAAGGACGGTGCTAATTACCCACGGGGTTTCCCTTCCAAGTACTCTTATCACTTAAGTCCCGAACAGGTTCCTTACGTAAGAATTCCAGACGTTGGTGATCGGCTGATTCCCAACGCGGACCGCGGACCGCAGACCTTCCTTGATAACGGCCGCACACGAAGGCTTGGCTTCGGCCCATGCTGGCGTATCTGCGACTGTTTCCATCTTGCAGCAGCATTACTGGTGGCGTGGTTTATATAAACAGACCCGTACTTATGTGCTTTCTTATGACTTTTGTCAGCAAATTAAGCCTTCAACGTTTACACGACCACCACAAACACAGCTCTGCATTTCTAACAAACCTTTTGGGTGTGTTTACCTGGATCACTGCGGTCAATTTTCTTCTGACACTGCATATAAATACATCTTAGTTGCAGTAGATTCGTGCACACGTTTCATCTGGGTTTGGCCACAACGAAGTGCTGACGCTCAAAATGTCATAAGGGATTTGCGTGTGTTTGTGGGAATTTTTGCCTGTGGCACCTTCCATTCCGACCAAGGTCCAGCATTCGCCTCTAAGGCGTACAAGGACGCAATGAGGTCACTGGGGGTGCAGGTGCAATTTTCGTCTCCATATAGACCTGAGGGCAATTCGATTGTGGAGCGAATGAACCGTGACTTAAAGCAATCCTTGACAGCTAGGGTCTTAGGTACTGGCAGGAACTGGCTGGCCCACTTGTATAGCGTGCAACGTGCACTTAATAATCTCCCTAGAAGATCTCTGGGTGGGCGGACCCCATACGAAATGCTCTTTGGCATACAAATGTTTGTGCCAGACCTTGATGGTCTAGACAATCTTTGACGTAGATAATCATTCTACTATGTTGCAGGACTTACAAGAGACCCGTGACAAACTTGCAAACGAACACTTGCCTTCAGCCACTGACGCTGCGTTGCAGATTCCGGTTGCCGGCTGGCTTCCGAAGGTTGGAGATCTGGTCCGAGAGAAGGTGGAGAACAAAAAAGAATTTGGCCCCTCTTATCGTGCACCGGTTACAGTTCTTGGCTTGAAGGGTACTCGTACAGTCATCTTACCACCGCTTCCTGGTCGCAAAGACAACAGATACATCTCAGTGGACAATGTCAAGCTACAACATCTGGCCGATCCTGAATAGAGTAACACCTGCGGTCTCATGTCCAGCCATTTCAAGGACTCCTGTTTGTGGCCCTCCAGCCCACACGGACGCTGATGTTGCCATTGAGATGGTCAATTTTCCAGATCGCCTGCTCGACTTCCCGGCTTCCTCCTGCAACGAGGAGACCGAGTATGCATACCCCGCAAACAAGTCGGTGGCTCATTTACCTACAACTCCACTGAGCCCAACCCGTTTTTCCTTTGATTCGGCTTCCACCTCATCACTTATCCCGACCAGCTTCAGTATTTTTGTATCCTGGTTCAGAGACAATTTTTTGGTCCCTCCATGGACATACATCTGGTTGGTACTATTCCTGATTTTCCTATTCATGTCCATTGGCTTTGTGACAGTTTTTTTCTTGCTCATCAATGGTCACTATTTACCAGAACCCTCTACGGTGAACTGTGTCGCTGGAACTTTGGCTCTGCATTCTTCCTCTCACATCATGAAGCGTGACCACACATTTGTGAACATTTCAGCTTTCCCAGTCGCTGATGGCATTGTATGGGATGCTGTAAATTTCCAAATTCATGGACCAACCGTGATTATTAATGTACCGAATGTCCTCCGTGTTTCCATGGGTGATGCGGTGAAAAGTAATATTCATTCAGACGATTGGGATGTGCATGCTGTTGAATCGCTATTCTCTGATTTGAAATATTATGCTGCTTTTAATGCTGAAGATTTGTACTTAAATTCTGCAAATTATGCTGATTTATATTGTTGCCAGCATTGGGGCAACCATTTTCTCCATAAACCAAGTACACTTCGGGGTGCTTTTAATTACACCCAATGTGAACATTGTCCAACCCCTCTACCAGGTAGCTCCCAAACACTTAAAAGTAAATTTACTTACTTTACAGACTTTGATAGATCGAACCCTGGGTCCTATTATTTTAAATTAAACATTTCGTCACATCAAAAGGTCATGTTAACACACACCAAATTGCTATATTCCGGTTCCTTTCTGAACGCATTAGCCGTGGGTGGTTATGAGCTCTGGCAGGACACCATTGACTTAACATCTATTTGGGGCACCAAATCATGGCAGGTCCGCGGTACGGAAGCCTAACACCGTGCTTGCTTAATCCCGGCCCAAATTTTATTTTTAAATAGTACGATCTATCAAACAACCTGTTGGGGTTTGGCTACTACCAAACAATTGAATGCACCCTCCATTCCCGTATTGTCTTCCATTCCCAACAACAGTTTGCATTCCAATATTTCCCTTGCACGTTTGCAAGCTTTGTTTCAGAATAATTCATTTAATATCTCTACGTTTGTTCGGTCACCCTGGTTGGCTTGGCCCATCGCATCAAATGCCTGCCAACTACGTTTTCATGACTCTGCTCCTGGTTACAAACAGGATAGGCCAGATCCAAGGTTTTCTGACTCTCGTACTGTTACAACATATTCTGTTGGTAAATTGTGTAAACAGTGGGTGCAGCACTCTTCTTTAGATTCTGTAAAGCAACATTTATCGCTCCTAGCAGGCAACATTGATCTGTCCAATTTTGTTCTAGGGCCTCGAAGTCCTAGACCTAAAAGATTTATATATGAGACTTACAATGAACTCTGGAAGCTTTCGCAAATTGAGGCTACTTCCCGTTTACGGGAAATCGATCAGGCAAATCTAGAAAAAGTGCTTGCTGTTGTTGACAATAGTATTAATACCCTGTCTTCCCGCATTTACACATTAGAAAATATTGTTTCCTCTGTTGTTGATATTGTACAGGATGATGTGTCTGTGTTATATCATGGTCAGAATCAGTTGCGTTCAGTAATGCAGTTTGCATGTACGTTGCAAACATTGAAAATGGGCAAAGTTCCATGGCATTTTTTAAACACGTCTGCCTTGTTCTTGCCGTTTAATTTAACTGAAAAACAGCAATTCATGTCCATGAAAGATGCAACATACACTGTCTTACATATCGAAAAGATAGAGCCGTTACCGTTCTCTGTGGCGGAGACTGACTCTGCAGTGTGGCTAGTACACGGGGTTATCGCTTTGCCTTTTTCTTTATTTGAGTTCAGCTCATGCATGAAACATTATCCTGTTGGCCGTTTTCAGCCTTTATGCAGTGCCTTCTTGCATGAACTTTGGTCCCTGCCTTTCATGTACAGATGCCTTAGGGACGGAAAGGAGGTCTTTCTCACAGGAGAGTCTTGTGATTCTACAGTGGGCCATTCCCTAATTTGTAAAAATATTAAGTTCCCCCTGGCTTGTAATGTTTCTGCTCCGAATCTTGCTTGTGTTTTAAAGGGCATTCCGGCTCCTGTTATATCACCTACTTTCACTGTGCTTGCAAATGGTAGCTATCTGCTTCTGAATAATCAAGACTGCTGTGGAATGCAGGCAGGCATCCCCTACATTGTAACGGTTTCCCACCGTGTTGTGTGCTGCAAAAATGTGCTTTCCCCCCCCTCCCCGCACGACAAGATAGATAGTTCCATTTGGCCTTCCATACCCACTTTGAAGGCGGATTTCAATAAATTGAGCAGAATAAAGGCGCTATTATTGAACCAGGAGGTTATGCTCACTTCCGCACGGGAGACCTTCGTCCTCCAGGTGGCTAGTACCCACAGTGAGATACAGGCTCTTTTGAACACGAACCTCCCACAATATTTCGGTGAACTGATTCACCGCGTTTTCAATGCTTCTCATACCGAAGGTCTTGTGCACTTTTTTAAAGTTGTGGGCTCTGGCCTTGTTACCTCCTTTCAAACTATATTTGGTGTAATTCCGGCTTTTATTCATTCTATTTTTTCCAGCGGCTTTGGCGGCTTCCCATTGCTCCTAGCCTTAGCTGCTGGAATACTACTTTTAATTTGTTTGCTGCACAATGGCTGCACTACCTGGGGGCCTACTCGACCAAGGTCGACTCCGGATGCTCCGTGAACGCATGCTCATCAGCTTCGGCATCCTACCATTGGCGACACTCAGTGTGTCCTATAGACTTTCGTTTCGCTTTGCGTATTTCACTTGCCTGCAACCTGTGATGTCTTGCTTACGATGTCCCTTCTCTTGGTCCTTGGATGTTTGCCTCTCCAATACGTCTCTGTTGGACCCGGATTTTGTCCAGTTGATGGGCCCCTTAGTGGCCCATGAACGGGACTGTTCCGGCACTGGATTGATGGACGTGCGGCTGCACTTGGAGTTTTGGCGCAATGGGATATCTGGGCGGCTGCTCAGAATCTCCTACAACAAAGTTATATTGAGTATCATGCAAGTTGTTCCGCAATGCTGATCTCTGCTCCCTCTTATGAGGAACATGAATGCAGTTTTGATTTGTTGAACTGGATGGCAACTCTTTTTTCAGACGATACCAATGATGTCCTCTTGGAAGTCGTGGCAGTTTTCTGCACGTACACTCTATTGGATTAGGAGCCTTCACTTTCAGCAACCTGCATTTCTAGATTTTTTATTTTTTTAGTGCCCTCATTTCTGGCCCTATCTGGAATTTTTTTGTCTTGGACTTTTTTTCCATTCACTGTCCTTCATGGGGACTTTTCATAAATAGACGTTTACATTCTGCTCCATCTATTTGAACTCTGTTTTCGTCCTATGTCTTGGCCTATGGACTGACCAGGGAAGGGTGTAGTGTGGATTGTGGCCTCATTGTCTACATTGCTAAGTTAGCTTAGGCCTGGCTGCCATGATGCCTTTTTTGCACACGTTACTCTGTGACTTTGTTTTTCCAAACTCTGCCTGTGCCCGGCTATATTAGAACTGTCTGCCTTTTTGTTTTTCACCTTTTCTCATGTTCCCTGTGGGTTTCGTCTGCACACCATGTACAAGGTCGAAAAACAACGTCCCTTGTTATTGCTGAACTGGTCAGCCTCTCTCACTTAGACATAACATGAAATACAGCTGCATTGGAGAAAGTGCTTTTAATATTGTGATCTCCCTGTTGGTGGCACTTGGAGAAAAACCTTTCCAGGGAGAAGAGCTGTGCTTGTCTGATGATGTAAACCTTGCATCTAGATCTCGAGGTATGGGGGTCCGCTTGACAAAGCCCAGAGGTCTTCTATTTTTATAATAAACTAGTTATTAGCACGGGGAGGGTGGTAAGGCAATTTAGCCCTATATCCACTGTCTTTATATAATGCTGTCCCCGTTTATATTCTATGGAATTGTAACCATACTCATTATTTTATCGTTATGCATTATGCTGATAGTACTGGCACGTGTACTTTATCTTAGAGCACGATAGTTGAAATAAACATTTTAAACTATACTTATTACGCACGTTGTGGACAAGTATGAGTGAGTAATGAAAGAGTGTTCTTGCTCCCGCGATTCCTGAGAGAGTCCGTGTTCTGGGATGTCTAATCATTGGTAGCTTCGCTGTAGTACGGAGAACGAATGAGACGCTAAAGCTAGTCGGATAGGGATTGTGGGTACTAAGGTGCATGGTTGGTACACCACTATACACCGAGGTCCTATTTTCCTGTGCATAGCTCTGTATATGTGCAGAATCCCCGCAACACAACGACGCCGCTGCCGACTCCATGTCCTGGAGGCACCGCCACACTCCGCACCGCAACCCTGGTCTCACCGATGATGCCACCTGATGTCATCTTCAAGCAGCTGCTTGCACCGCGACCTGTGGGCACCGCACTCCGCACCGCCTTGCTTCAGGCTGCGCCCAGTATCACTGACGATGACGCTCCCCGCTGACATTGACGCCGCTGCTTGCACTGTGGTTCAGGGGCACTGCTCATAAGTTACACAACGCACCACCCTCGTCCCGCACTGCAGCCTTGGCATACCGACGCCGGCACCATCAACTCCAGTTTGTTAGCGACTAAATCACTTCCGCAACGACCACGACGCTGCTTGTACCGTGACCAGCCAGCACTGCGACAAGCGCCACATCACTTCACACCGCAGCCCTGGTCTCGCCGACGCCGCTGGATGACTGTCACTGAGCCGCTGCCTGCACCGCGACCTGAGGGCACCGCACGCCATACTGCTGCACTTCGCACGGCAGCCCCACGCCTGCCGGCGCTCCCAACTTCAACCGCGAGGAGTTCGATCTGCAACACGTTTGACTTCTAAGGCCCGACAACTCCTGCACTGACCTCTGGAATCGGTGCCTGAGGACGCCGGCACTTCGGGGCTCAACGAGAGGTCGCCGACGCCCTGCATTTCTAAAAGGTACTGTTTTGCGGGTCTTTCCGACACTGTAGCTGGCCCTTAACGCCGCAGACAGCCAGAACTATTTGGATTTGTTGTTCACGACACTGTGATAGCCCCGGACGGAGCTATTGACTTCAAGGAACTGTATTTTAAGTCTACTTTTGATTATTGAGAATTCTGAGAACTGTATGGAGAATTTTTATCGTTTTTGGTTTTGTTTGCACAGATAAAATATTGGTTATTTTTCTAAAACTGGTGTGGTGTCCTTTTGTAGTGTTTTCACTGTATTACTGTTGGTTATGTGCAAATGCTTTACACACTGCCTCTGAGATGAGCCTGACTGCTTGTCCCAAGCTACCAAGGGGGTAAGCAGGGGTTATTTTAGGCGTGTAACTCCCTTGCTCTGACTAGGAAGAAGCGTCCTTATTTGAACAAAGGTACCTACCTCTGCTAACTAGAGACCCCCATCTCTAACACATGGGTAAATACATGAATGAATGAAAGTATGAGCGGCTGCACAGTTGACTCAGTGAGCAGATTCGTGAATGGATAGATGTGTGAGTGAGATACTCTGAACTCACTGCGGCTTCCATTAACTTTAATACTATGTTCAAGAGTTATTGATCAGTGTTGGACTTGTCCCTTTCTCCAGGCAAACAGTTTGGAGGTGACTACTGCAAGCCCTACCTCTCTGGTTGAATTGGCTTATACTTGTAAGTCCCTAGTAAGATGGCACTACATGTGTCCAGGGACTGTAAATTAAAGTCTAAAAGTGGGCCAAAAAATACCAAGTGGGCCAAAGTACATCTACTTTTAAATGTTGCATATCTTGGTAATGAGAAACTCTTAAATTAATGTTTCACTACTGTAAGCCCTACCTCTCTATAGACTAATATTGGAGTTATCATATTAAATTTACTAAGTGTAATTACTAAATGGGAACAGGTAACCAAGTTCATGTTAGGTGTCTTTGGAAGTGTAATGAAAATCCTAACTCATGGTGAAGTAGGATTTTAAATTGCAATTTTGAAAATGCCACTTTTAGAAAGTGACATTTGCCTGCCTTTGCCATTTGGTACCTGTAGCCTGTCTCTGGCTCACATGACTGGGTATAGTTGACAGTTAGGCTTTGTGTATTCCTCTTATACAGCCACACACAATTGGGAGCTTAGGTGTGCCTGGCCAGGCCAAAGGATGGGAGAGAGGAGCTTGCCCAGCCCCACTTACAGTTGAATAGGCTGTGTCCTGCCTTCACACAAAGGGCTGCATACCCCTTGTATTAGTTTTGAGTCATGGCCAGGATGGCAGGGCAATTGTGCCCTTCAAAGGCACAACTGGGTATAAAGACTCTGTCATCTGTGATTCTACCCTGCCATGTGGTGCCACCCCAGACAATTGGAAGTGGGCATAAAGTGCTCTGCCAGCCTCTGTGGATCCAACACAACCAATGCATCTACTCTGCTGCATGGTGCAAACCCAAGCAGAACTGACACACCGTCACTGCTGGGTGGACTGGACCCATCATAAAGACCCGCATCGCCTCCTCAGGCTCATCAGAATCGCCACTGCTCAACGCATCCTCAACGCAGGACTTCTCGTCCCTCATCAATGGCAGCCTTGATAACAATACCGGACCCTCATCGCAGCCTTGCAGTTCCTCGGAACCAACGCAAAGCCCAGACTATGCTCCACATCATTGGCACTGGACTTTGTTCACATCACAAGCCCCATCGACTGGACCCTCGATGACGATGCAGGCCGCACATCACAGTCACAAAACACAGCGATGCGTCGATTCCTGAGTCCTTGGCGAGGCGATGCGCCAGTTCTGCAGCACACAGGAGAAGTTTTGAGTCAAATTTGGACTGTAGGGGTAAGCAAGGTGTTGATTCCAAGACAGCTCTGGTCTGCTGGTGATGCGTCGGAAAAACTTGGAATGCAGGTGTGATGCGTGGAAGTCCGGAAGTGCTGGGGGTTGCTGTGGCTGCGCGAAACAGGCGCTGAATCGATTTCTTCAGCTGCATTCCCACGATGCGTCGATTTTTTCAGCCACACAGAAGAGCCTGCCTCAGAGACAGTGCGGTGAACCTCTGACTTCAGAGACCGGTGTGCTGAACTCAGGCTACAGCTGTTTCTTCAGCTGCATGATGGCAGTGCTTGGAAATTTTTCCTGCACGGCTGTGCTGCTTCAGGAAAACAGCAAACACAATACAATAACAGGTGGTTGTGAGATTCAAACACATCTTTACTTTTACATGAGGAACACCTTGCTCAATAGATGACCTCAAAATTTCTTTAGTTGTATTTGACAAAAAACACATTTCAAACTTTCACAATTAGTGCGATGAAAAAGAAAGATTGACCACATTCAATTCAATGGCTATACAGTGAATACTTTGTGAAAAACCACGTGCAAAGTTTTAAAAAGCTAAAAAAACGAACAAGATTCAAACTCAAAATTTTTACATAAACCTACTAAAATACAGTCTTCACCAATCCAAAACTTGAAAAACAGAGCAATAAATTCACAGAAAAATGCTCTTGGTGTTAGGACATTAAGAGGGTCCAGAAGGATCTAATATGTGATTGTTTATAGTTGCTTATGAAAAAATGAATTTTAAATCGTCCATATGGATGTTTGTTGAAATGAGATCCCTCATAAATCCTGGTCTACGCGTTTCGAAACCAAAGTGTCTTTGCAGGTTCTCTTCAGGACAAAGGCATTGTGAGTTCTGCAAGGGTAAAGGGAAAGGATTTTAAACTAAGTGATCAGCACACTCCAGTTTTTTAGTATGGCATGATTATCATGTATTTACCTTGGGGATACGAAAAATGGCAAAGACTCGAATTGCAGTCCATCTTACCCGTGATTCAATGAATAAATGATCAATCTAGTGCCTCAGGTTTTCAACGTTGAGACTGTAAAGGGACACATAGATTCGCATCAATGCTATGTCATATAGTTGCTTTGATGGCTAGTGAACTACATATGAAATACATTTACCTTGAATTATCGAGGATTTTTCTCGTACATCAAATGAAGAGGACAAGGGAAGCTTTAAAAAATTGTTTTCTACTTGTCTTTGTATTTCTGTAATTTTTATGTTGAGGAGCCTCGTCTGATTCCTTTCTGGAAAAAATGGAACAGGCTTGTTAACTTCTTTACTTTATGTGAGGCTTTTCAAATCAATGAAACCATGACACAACTTTCACCTGTGTTTACGTTCAAAGGTGACTGTTAAAGCATTCAATTCATTTTGGGGCGCAGGGTAGCTGAACCCTTAGTGTAACGTTGCAACGCGGTCTCTCATGCAGCTTGTGCTATTTGATTGCAGCCGTATTTAGCTGTTACAATGTTTTCAAAACGTTTGGAATTTGTGATCGCGCTGGACTGCATCCTGTTACTTTGTAACACAGGTGCTTGTAAACGTACCTTTGTGCTCACGTGACTAAGGCTCCAGGCCTGCCAGGAATTTTCTCATTATATTGGGTGCAACCCTGCATGACCCTTGAAGATTCCTAAATTTATGCTACTAGCCTGTTTCCACTTACTTTGGGCTTGCTTCAGCCAGATCCGCAACGTGCCATCCTCCTGCAAAGCGGGAAATGGCGTTCTGTTCCCCTGATCTTTTCAAAGGGGGCGTTTCTCTCAGGGGCTGGACTAGCCGGAGAATTCTGGGAGTTGGAGTGACATACATCCGGTAACTTCATGACATTAATAGAAGAATTGGCGATGCCACAGGGCGTTTATATTTTTTGATGTACATTCAGGCATTCGTTTTGTATTTTCGTGGTGTTAAAAAACAACGAAGTGTATTAAGCTTATGCACTCACAAAACATGAAATGGATCGCAGACAAGGCAACAGTCTGTTTTCTTATGGTTAAGCGATAACATTTGGAAAGTTTAGCAGGAACAAGAAACCGGGTATGAATTGAAAATAGGAACTAGACTTGACTACAGTCTGTTTGTTTCAGACATTTCATTCATACCTCTTGATACTGTGTTGAATTTCATGATCAAATACGCTTCTTTGCGTGTCAGCTTGTTGTCAATGTCTCCACCTCTAGGATCTGCTTGAATGGCACTTAGCACTGTCCAGAGGAATTATTTTTCTGTGTGACCCATTTGATTAAAATGATTGACCATTGGTGCTGTTAGAGTATTCGTTTTGATGCAAGATTTATGCTGGATGATTTTTTGTCTCACTTCTTGATTAGTCTTGGAAATGTAAATCTTTTGGCATGGACAAAGTATGACATACACCACATTTTTGGTTTTGCAGTTGGAGATTTCTTTGTGAGTCCAGGTGATCTTTCCATCAGAAAAGGTACATCCTTCTTGCGTCTGATTGCAGACGCTACATGTTCGACATTTATGGTGGCCTTGAATTGGCTTCATGTTCCACGCTGTGAGCAAGTCACTACGCTTTTTTGATTTTGTCAAGCTTGCGCCAACTATTTGGGATCCAACGCTTGGATATTTCATCATTGTAAACAAGGGCAACTCAAGGCTACATTCAGAATTCTTTATCAAATGCCAGTTGTTACGTATGATTTTCTTGAATTGTGTCGTATGGGGGCAGAACGTTGATACACACTAGTTTCTTACTAGGTTCCTTTTTTTTTAACAAGCAAAGTCTCACGGGGGTAAACCATGCTCTTTTCATTGAGTTCTTTAAAAGTTTCCGTGGATATCCTCTTTGCTTAAGTTTTTGTTGCAATACTTCTGCATGCAGGAAATAGTCCTCTTTTCTTGTGCAGTTACTGTGTATACAAAGGAATTGCCCGTAGGGCAAATCATCACGCAAGTTTCTCAGATGAAAGCTCTTATAGTGAAGTGATTTGTTTTTGTCTGTTGGCTTGTGGTATAGAGTTGTGTAAAGTGTGTTGTTTCTTACCCGCACTTGTACATCCAAAAAAGTGAGCGTTGACTTGCTTTTTGATATGCTGACTTGGATGTCAGGGTATCTGTTGTTTAGCCAATTGTGAAACATATCAAGTTGTTCCTTTTTTTATTGTTTTTTAGAGTTTTATATAGCGCGAACTAGACCCGAGACATCGGGTATCAGAGTGCTTTACATGAGTGCCAGTTTCATTACAGAAGGACACATTCATTTTTATTAGGCACGGGGAGATTAAGTGATTACCCAGATCACAGGATGTTGAGCGTCGTTGCCGAGACTCGAACCCTGTTCCCCAGCTTCGAAGTCGACCACTCTAGCTGTAAGGCTACATCCTTTCCTCAGTCCCCTTCCACAGGCACCACACATCATATATATATATATATATATATATCTGAGCCATTGAACTATTTGGTTCGAATAAGGGTTGTTATTAGCAATGTATTTTTCTTCATATTGTGCCATGTATAGTACAGCCATCTCAGGCGCGAAGATAATGGGCTGTCCTTTTAACCTGGATAAAAAACTCATTTTCAAACATGAAGAAGTTCCTTTTTAGTGCCAGTTCTGCCAATTTAAGTATGAACAAGGAGGGCACTCGATGTGGTCGTGGGCGAGCCTCAAGCTATATCTCCATTGCTTCCAACCCGTCATCCTGGGGGATTTGGGTATACAGTGAGACAACATCAAATGACGCAAGCCAATGGTCTTCTATCTGGCATTGGTGGCCATCAATTTTATTGATAAAATCCATAGCATCTCTCAGGTATGATGGTACTTCCTGGAAGAATGGTTTGAGGAAGACATCACCGTATTGAGCAATCGGCTCAAGGGCCGAATCGCATCCAGACACCATTGGGCGGCCAGGAGGATTCTGGGGATCTTTATGAAGTTTTGGTAGAAAATATATAACCGGGATCCTGGGATTTGTTTTAACCAAATAGGCAAATTTCTTTGGGCCTAGAATATTATTAACAAAACCTTCCTGCAGCACCTGGTGAATCTCCTCCTTGATTTCATTTGTGGGGTCGTATGATAAATGTCGATACCAATTCCTGTTGTCCAAGTGTTTTTTGGCCTCTGTGATATAGCTGTCTTTTGACCATACAAAGACTGCTCCCCCCTTGTCTGCTTGCTTAATAACTACAGACTGGTCATTTCTCAATTCCTGTATTGCTATTTGTTGGTCTCTGGTAATGTTGCTTCTGTAATATTGTTTTTTATTTTCCAATTGTGTGATAGATGACATCACTGCTTGCTCGAACGTTACAAATTCTTTAGGGATTGAATGCAGAGGGGGGCAGAATGTAGATTTGAGCCTGAGACCAGATGGTTCCTCCTGGACGTCGTCATCTCTATTATGAAAAAAAGCTTTGAGTCTCAATTTTCTGAAAAATTCAAGGGCCTCAGTTTTAAGTTTAGCAAAGTCTGTGGGCTTCTTTGGCACAAAGGTCAGGCCTAGTTCTAGGACCCTTTCTTGATCCCGAGTGAGTGTTCTTGTCGATAAATTTACAACTCCTGGATTAGTTAGTTCTTGTAATATTTGCGCCTCATACGCATCTCCCATGGTTGAGTTTTGAACCGAACTCGGTTTTGTTGTTGGCTTTTCTCTAAAAACGAGTTTTGTCTGTTAAGGTTCGATGTGTTAGAACTGCTACTTTGGTCCAAATCGCCCGCTGATTCTGATAAAGATTTTTCTGAGAATATCAAAAAATGACTTTTTGGATCTTCTTTGATAGTTTACCAGTGCCCGCCTAGAATCTGTTCTGGTATAATAATCTTCTTTTAGATATGGATAAACAGATTTGATGTTGAAAGTTTTTTTGTGTTTCTCAAACTTATTGGGCCCGATTCACAAAAGTAATCTGAGACAAAATCCTAACTTTACGACTTTCGGTATTCACAAAAGGCATTTAAGAGTAGTAAAGTTAGGATTTTGTCTTAAGTTTTGGTCTTAAGACAAAATCCTAACTTACGTTCAACTTAAGTTTAACTTAAGTTAGGATTTTGTCTTAAGACCAAAACTTAAGACAAACTTAAGACAAAATCCTAACTTTACTACTCCTAAATGCCTTTTGTGAATACCGAAAGTCGTAAAGTTAGGATTTTGTCTCAGATTACTTTTGTGAATCGGGCCCATTGATCTTAGAATTGATGGTATGGTCTTTGAATGTAGTGATTTCCTTGTCTATTTTTTCAAGTAGTGTCTTTGCCTCTGCAACTGTTTGATTCTCCTTGATTTTTTGTTCCAATGCTGCTATCTCATCCAGTTGTTTTTTATATATTCTTTGTGGTGTTTCAATAGTATGGACTATCAGGTCTCTACTGCACTTTGTACTGATGAAACTAAATTATTTTTTATATTCAGGATCTCCCGTGAAAATTACTGGAACATTTTTAACTTGAAGGCCCCACAGGATTGTGCCCGCTTTGAGATGTTCAAGAAGTATATGCCCATGAAGTTCAGTTCGAATATGATTCTTTTTGAGTCGTGTAAGGTTTTCCGCTTCGTTTTGTTGTTTTGCTGTCGTGCTCAGTATAATGGAAGGAAAAATGGAGGGTGCTGAAAGGAGATTTTGTATATGATCCTCCGTGAATGAAAGGGTGTCTCTTTCTGACATCTTCTTTCAAGGTTCAAAATAGGGCGATGGACCTCAGGCTACTAATGCGAGAAAGATTTCTGTGCCACTTCCTTTTCTTGTGGCTTACAAACTCGCTCTAGATTCTATCTAAATTGGGGGGTTAGGCCCTTACCTACAACCACCTTGGGCCTCAGACAACAGCAAACACAATACAATAACAGGTGGTTGTGAGATTCAAAAACATCTTTACCTGTACATGAGGAACACCTTGCTCAATAGATGACCTCAAAATTTCTTTAGTTGTATTTGACAAAAAACACATTTCAAACTTTCACAATTAGTGCGTCAGGAAAACAGGCACTAGAAGGGCAATGAATTCATTTTGATGTGTCTTGATGCTTTTTGCAGCAGGAACAACCTCCAAGGGCCCAGAACTTGAATTGGCACTACCAGGCAGGTCAGAACTCCCAGCAGTGGAGTTCAAGGATGCTGCAGGTGAAGTGTTTGTGTCCCAGAGACTTCTTAACTGGAGGCAAGCTCTTCTGGAGAATCTTTTTAAGCAGGATACAGCAAAGTAAAAGTCCAGTCCTTTCCACTACCCACAGACAGAAGCAGCAACTGCAGGCCAACCCAGCAAACCAACAGTCTGGGATTTTAGGTACAATGCTTAAACCTCTTTTGGACTTTGAAGTTGGCATACTTCAAAAGAAAGTCTTTGTTGTTCACAAGCTCCTGCCTTGCCCAGCCTTGGCTCCAGACACACTCCAGGAGGGTGGAGACAGCATTGTGAAAGGACAGGCATAGCCCTATCCAGGTGTCAGTGACAACTCCTCCCACCACTCTAGCTCAGGAAAACCTATCAGCCTGGTGATGGCCATCAGGATATGCAGGACAGACCTCAGCTCCCTTTGTGTGACTGTTTGGAGTGAATGCACATACAGCCCCTGTCAATCTAAAACCAAGTGTTGATTCCACAGGCACAGGATGGTAAAACAAGAAAATGCCTACTTTCTAAAAGTGACATTTTCAAACACACAATTTAAAAATTAACTTCACTAAAAGAGGTATCTTTAAAGTCTGAGTTCAGGGGGCCCACACTCCAAATCTCTATCTCTTCCCAATTGAAAGTTACACTTGCAAGATGTTACAAGGCAGCTCCAATGATAGCGCATGGTTGAGATAGCCTTTCAAAAATGAAAAACGAAATTGGTAGCAGTTCACTATCAGGACATGTAAAACACACAAGCACATGTCCTACCTTCGTCATACACTGCACCCTGCCCATGGGGGTACCTTTGGCCTAACTTAGGAGTGCCTTACATGTAGAAAAAGGGAAGGTTACAGCCTGGCAAATGGGTACACATGCTAGGTTGACATGGCAGTTTAAAACTACACTCACAAACACTGCAATGGCAGGCCTGAGATACGTTTACAGGGCTACTCATTTGGTTGGCACAACCAGTGCTTTAGTAGCATTTGATTCACAGGCCTTGCGCGCACACAGGGCACTTTACTAGGGACTTACCAGTAAATAGAATTAGAATTTACACAGTGAGCACTTGCACTTTAGCACTGATCAGCAGTAGTAAAGTGCCCAAAGTGCCTAAACCAGCAAAAACAAAGTCCAGCATACAGTCAAAAATACAGGAGGTAGAGGCAAAAAGACTGGGGAAACCACGGCAAGGATGCCAGGTCTAACAATTAAAAATTATTCTATTTGTCTAACTTGGTGTGGGATCGTTGGTGTGGTGTTTTCACTTTATTAGTGTTTGAAGTGTTTTTCAAAGAATTTACACATTGTTGCTAAGTTAAGCCTGTCTGCTCTGTGTCAAGCTACCAGAGGGTTCAACACAAGTTAATTTTGGGGTGGCTTGTGCCTCAACCTGACAATGATTGTGGTTGCTGCTTGACCATGGCTCACACCCCAGTCAACAAACAACCCAATTTCTTACAATCAGGTAGAAAGATATTGCCCAGGGGTAAAGGAAGAGCAAGTGTGAAGTTGATAAGGACTGTGTGGACGTAGAATACTGAGAGAGGGAACCAAAACCATGAGTAGGAGGACTCAAAATAGGAGCAGCCTATCTGGGATGCAGGGATGTGTATTTGGATGGACAAACACTCTTAGGGTCTGCTCCTTCAGAGGCTTACTACTGGACACATCATCAGTAGGACCAATTTTCAGCAGCTGATCGCAGCATGCAATTCACATTTAAAGGCTGCCCATCTCTGTCTTTAAGTTCAGTATCATGGCCTGCAGCAACCTTGCTACACGGTGACTCTGCAGAGGGCTCCTGACTGAGAGCTCACCTTGGGCTATGTTGCCCGAGAGCCAATAGACAGGTGGAAGCATCTGATTGAGCTCCTCTGTGCAACAATGACAGAGCCTGACGAACCACATTCCTGATAATTTAGTATCACAGCTCTGTGTTCACTTCTAGGGTCCCAGATTGAGAAATCTGAAGAAGATTTTGAATGCTCTCACAAAGGCCACCTAACCCACAGCCATTGTTGTAAGCTGATAGACTGGGTAGCTGAGCCAAGGTAGACAAGCGCCTTGGATAGAACACTGAAACCTTCTCATATGATGATGGACAGCGCCCATGCACTGGGAGAGTAAGGAGTATGCGCCGTCATGCTGTAACGCTAAATGGGAACACTGAGAATAAATATTCATGCATTCAAAGCTGTGCAGTTCTATAGAACTGACAGCAAAGCATCAAGCGATTTACACCTACAATCCTTGAAATTATCCCTTAGCTTTGGGATGGCAGATAGGCTTTGTTCCCGCTATCCTTGGCTTTCCCAAAGAGGTTTTTCTGCTCTCTCCAAGTTTGACATGTTTTTACTGAGTTTACAACTGCAGGTGACTCCTCACTTAGGCATGCTTCTGCCTGTGAAGGGGTAGCTTCTTCCTCTCCTCTTCGTTCAGTCCAGGCAGACACCAGTTATCCTAGACCTCAGTTGTTTCCATAGACAGTTTCTTCCTACAAGGGATCTTCAAAGGATGGGTGAGTTGAAGGGATGACATCCTCAGGTCAGATGAGGGATTCCACTTCTGTGTTTGTCAAGGAACAGTTGGGTTCATTATTTTCAGTGAAAGGGCCAACAGCTGTAGTTGGGATGTGATCACTCATGGTCAATACAGGTGTGTCACTGGTGGTATATATGCTGGAGGTTATGGTACTGTCTATGGACAGCTCAGTGTCTGTTTGGTCACAGAACTTTAGCCACTAAGTAAAGTGGTTGTAGCAGTAGATGTCATGGAGGTGGAAAGGCTACTTGCAGTTAGTCCTAATCAGTTAGTCCTAATCAGAGTTGCTGACCATAGTGATGCTGTTAGTGGTGCTACTCTGGCCATGTGCTCTGTGTCCAATGATTACAGCACTTGAGGCACATTCTTTACTGGTACTGTTGTGGACTCCTGGGAGGGTTTGAAAATACACTCTTTCCTTGTGCTGCTGTTGTAAGCCTCTTGTGGTCAGACTGCTTGCTGGTGCTGCTGTTGTTGGCTTCTTGGGCTAATGCTTGGCTACTGTTGGTGAAGGTAGTATCTTGGGACATGGTCACTTCACTCTTAGCGGGCCCTACAGCTTCTGTGGCTGCACTTGAAGAACCACTGATGCTAGGTTGTGTTAACATACCAGTGGATTGTTTGTGAAGTGCCTAATCTCTGGAATCCTGTTACTGTGACGTGCCTGCAGAGCAAGGATGTCAGAGTGAGTGTTAGTAGTCTATGTTGCCATGTGTACACAGCCAGGGCTGGTAACAGCCTCCAAACATTCATGTGTCTAGTCACGAAGTACATGATAAGGATGATTTGTATAAAGTGGTGGAAGTACCTTGGAAAGTAGTTGCTTCAGTGACAAGTTAATGCTGAGTCAAACACACAACTACTGACTTCATGGCACTTGTTCTGTATCTATCCACTTTTGGGCATTGCAAGGATGGGCGTGTTGACTACAAGACCACCACATCATTGATGGATATGTGACAGTGAACACATGCATCATGCCGATATGTGTTGATGACTGTCCTGTCCATCAGAGTAAGGTGGCTAGTGCACAGCTGAAGAAGGCGGGCCTTCTGACACAGAGCATATTGTTTCTATGGGAAGCTCGCTCATCACACCAAAGCTCATGATGTATATCCACCTAGGCTCTGTTATGGGATGACATTGATTAGGAACTTCATAATTGCCATGAACTGTGATTGGAAGGGGATTGTAAATGTTGGAAAGTCAAACATTTATTTTTGCATTTTGGTGGATGGGTTTCTCAGACAATGCTCACTATGCACATATTATCTAGAGTTCATGACATAATTATCTGAAAGACACTCACATTGCAGGTGCATGTACACAGTTGCCTGGAAATGTTTTTCAAACTCCACATTAGTTCTAACTTTGAGGTAGATTCCTCACCGGGGCAAGCCTGCACCTTGTAGAAGACCTTTTGCAGGGATTCTGCTCAGGATCAGAACTATGCTTGGGACCATAGAACATCAGTATGTAGGGTGCTGAGTCACCATACCAAATTAGTATCTATGAGCCTGAGTCCGACTAGCTATAGTGCCTCCCTTGCCCTTCAAATCTTTCCAGAGCGACAAGTGATTTGGCACCCCAGAACAAACACTCCCGACCCTCTCAGGACACACTCTTTCGCTCTCTCACTCGTACTTGTCCACAATAAGATAAATAAGAGAAACAAGGAAGCTTACAATGTTTGTTTAAACTATTGTGCTCTAAGATGCAATAATTGCGCCCGAATTATTAAACAAATACATGTCAATAATGTCATCGACATGGCTAACAAACCATATACAAAAAATAGCCATGTCATTTTATCTGACAGATCTGCCTAAACCCCCCCACTATTCAAGCTTAGTGGTTATAGATTATAAATCTCTGGGTTCAGTGGTGGACCCCGTACCTTGGCATACATAGATGGATATTCTACATCTCGACTGACGCAGCGCTTTTGTCTCAGGAACTTCACTCAGTGAGTCTGGTGAGTCTGTTGTTTTCCAGCACCCCTGTCCCTAGTTATATGACATGATATGTGTATTCAAAACAGCAGCTGCATTCGCCTATTATGTCTACGTGCTAAAGTCTGACCAGAGAAAATAACAAAGGACATTTTTGTTCAGAATAAATCTCAGGAAAGTAATAAAATGCGTAAAAATGTGTGTTCTGTGTGAAAATACAACGTCACAAAGTAAGCATGATATTTAATAAGGTGTGCAAAACTATAATGGCCTACAATGTGTATAATCAGGCTAACATAGGGAAAACAACAATGGGCCATGAGAAAAACACACGACAGACCATGTGACCGTGTGACAAAAGGAATCCTTGGGTCCTTGTCAATTCTCTAGAAGACACTGTATAACTATTATTTTTAACATTTTTGAGTTTGGACTGATTTTTCATGCAACCCTTTTCACCACTTATTCTTATTAGTAAGCAGTGCCATTTTGAAATGCTTTCCCCCCGTAATTTTCAGGTTGATCCCATCATATGTTTTCAGCATCTTTACTTATGATTTCTTACCAAACTGTTAGCATTTGACTAAAAATCAGTGTTTCCATTGAACTTTGTTTTCTACTTCTTTATATTGGTTGGCTTATTAACTGCAATGCCAAAATGTACTTGGTATGGGAGGTCACTCAGACAAATTAGTTGTTTCCTTATCAGTGTTTTTAGAGACTTTTGATTTCAGGTCATTGTAGATGGGGGAAGAGTCAATGGTAAGACTGGTCTGTGGTAAGATGTGCTAAGGCCTGGGTCCATAACTTGAGAAGACTGGTCTTCATTTTACACTTCCCTTTTTCAAGTCAGAATGTGTCATGGATATGTTTTACTTCGTCTCATGCAATGTTTAGCTATTCTGCCAGATAAGTTGGATTGTTGCTAGATACAATCATACTGGTGAAGCGGCGGGTCTCAAATGGGATACCTGACTGCATGGGCATCCAATGAAGGTGTGTCATGGTAGGAATGACTGTGAAAACTAACTATCCCTTTGGTGTACCTAACTGGAGCTTGGAAAACTTTATATGACACTGAGTAGCATTTCGCCACCATCTAGTTGAAAAAGTACCTCAATTATAACTGTGGTTCTGAAGTCTTATATACAGACTATTCTGTGTAGACGTCCATCAACTAATCAATACCAGTTTATTGCAGAAAATAACATTTGCATACCTGCACATTATACATACCAATTAAAAATAAGATATGTTACAATATATAGCCCTAAAAATTGTTACAAACAAGAAACAAAGCCAGGTCCCGGTACAACCTGTATTTAGAAACTGAAAATTAATTCCAATTCAAAGTTCCCCTTGGACATAAAAAAAAAAACAATTTCTTTCAAATATTCACTTTTTTAAGTATAAACACATCAGTGCATACTAGGGTCATTGCAATAATTTCTCTAAATAGCAATGCTCTGGAAATTACGTTTGCTGTACAGAACTGTATGTAGAGATTACAAATTAGTTTACACAATTAAAGTGCTTTTCTTGCCTTACAATACATTTAGAAATACTGTTTCACTCCTATTTTTAGTAGAAAGTGTATTACATATATTCCAAGGGTGCAAATACTCACTCGAATTTTTTGTGTTGACCATCTTGCTTTAAAACTATGTAATGCAGAGTTCCTAGGAGTAACATAAGGCATAGAATACACATGGGAGCCACTGTATTACTGTCCAAATATGCTTCCCATTCCAAGATGTGTTTGTAACATTGATAAATTAGACTTAAGGATGTCTGATGGATTAAATGTATATACTTCAAAAGTCAGTGATCCCACAATTTTGTTTTAATTAATTGGGCACTAGCTATTGTGATACAAGGGTGGCTGCCAATATCCCACTAATGGCAACATCCACGAGACTCCTCCACCTACATGTGATTTTACAAGAATCATCATTTTTTAGAGATTGAAATATTTGGGTTACTCCATATATTAGTTAAAAAGAGGATGGGTTCAACTTTAGCAGTATGTCTCAGGTTCTTAACTATCAGTTGTAAGCCCAATGGATTAATTGGGGTCAATTTTGGCATGCAACAAATCCAAGTCAAGAAGTTATTGTGGGGAAATAAACTGTTCAATTTTGAGCAACCCGAAAGTTCACCTCCCTATAACTCATTTATTAGCATTTTACTCAATATGTTTCCAGTTTAGCTGTTAAAAGATCTCTGCTCAATTTTTAATTTAACTGGAATAAAAAATGAACTTTAAAACGTTAAAGCTTTTACAAATTTGTATATCTTAGGTACCCTAACAGTTAAACAGGGGACCCAGATAATCAAACTCATCCACTATTTGTGGCACCATAGTATTTATTCAATACAATTTTTGGCTATGTAATTGCTGCCATTTATCAATATCTTACATCTAGCAACATCTGCTGCTTGTACAGCGGGAGTACATATCAAAAGCTGAGGTTTGTAAAACATTTTTAGTTCTAGCTCAGTGTGTATAGAGTAAATATGGATTCAAAGTACCAATATCAATCGGACAGTCACACATGTGGACGCTTAGCCATGAATCCAAATCATTGATAAATATGTTTAAAAAGGTGAGGACCCAGTGGACAACCTTATCTGACGCCTTTATCAACCGTGAAGGATCTTGTAATTTTCTCTGAATTGCAAAGCGTACAGAAGCTGTAATAGAAGAGAGTTGAAAGATGGCATTGCCCAGGCTCCTGCTAATGTTAACAGTGATAAGAGTCTCCCGGAAAAGGAGCTGATCAATGCTAGGAAATGCTACCTTGCTGTCTGGGAAAGCTAAAAATAGTTTGCTTAATCTCAAAGTAACACATTTGAAATTAAGACGAAGAGCCAGAAAACATACTCCTTTGTTCCCAATCCACTTTGAAAACCAGCTTAACATGGTGCTATCACCCTGTTTAGGTGAATTTTGCTTGTGTAGCGATCAGCCAAAATGTTGCCATACAGCTTAATAGTACCGTCTAATAGGGAGACAGTATGAAAACATAGCTGCCAAGGTTTCAGATTGCTTATGTGTGACATTTTCATAATTTCAGTGTAATTATGAGTGACATTCAACAATTATGAGTGACACTTTCTCACAAGCAAAATCAAGCAACGAAGACGAGGGAAATATATAAATATGAGAAAGTATATCCATTTGAGCAATGAGAAACTCTAAGAAGAGCTTATAACTGTCGTAAAGCACCAGAAATGGAAGTATATTAAAAAGCAGTAACTCACAGCTAATCCTCATCAAGTACAGTTTTGTGAATATGTGTGGCTAATGTTCTTTCTTTCTCTCCTTCTTCCATTTTCTTCTCTTTCTTGCTTTTTCCCTCCTTTCCACTGTCTTGTTTCCCATTTAACCTCCCTGGTACACTTTTTCTTCCTCACCCCTTCCCACCTTCGTCCTGACTCTGCGATCCGGACCTAAAAGCGATATAAAGCAATCAGCACTGTCCACTTTCTAGTGCTTTCTTAAAATAATTCAGCTATCCAAACCTCCTCCCCCATTAGCCACCCCCCATTTGGTTGCGAAAGTCAAAAGCTCTCCCAGAGGGAAGAGCTTTTGGCTTTGCCAATACTTGTTATATCTCCTCTTCGTGCTCTGAGCACACAGCCCTCACACCAACTGCTCAGACACTGTATGCAGCGTGACACTGCATCCGCATAAACCCCATTATGTGAGACGTCACCACACCTATGCAATACTGTCAAGTGCCATATGTGCTGACTTAGCCCCGGGGCACGGCGCATTCTGATGAAATAAAGAGTCGTGCACGGTGTTTAAAAAAAGCGCACTCTGTGATGCGCTTTCCTATATCCAGCAAGCTCCTGTTGCTGGACAATCAGTGATAAGGGGCTTTTATTCACGGCAGCCTGCACCAGTAGATCTCCCCTCCCACTTTTCTGAACTTACCAAGATTTGATTGTGAGCAGTCTCTGGCAGTCACTTCTGACCGCCTCTCTCCCTCTCTTTCCTCCCTATGGTGTCACCTTATTGAACACATGTATTTCATTAACGAGAGCACATTTTAAATGTAGAGCAAAGGAATCTGGCACAGGCATTCACCTAGAATGGCCACACTTCTCCCCTGCATCTCCTTGCTCCGTTCTTGGAAGTGCCAGTGTGTGCGAGCAGGAGAGAAGGCCTGTGTGAACAGCTAGGGGACAATGGATGCACTCCACAGCATGTCTGCCCCCACTGACGTGCAGAGAAACAGCTTTTCCAAAAGGCAGAGAAGCTCCACATGCTGTCTGAAACTTGTGTTCGGCTTTTACATTGTGAAAATGAAACTACAAGTAATTCTAACAATAAAATGCAAACATGCAAAAAATGCTTGACGGAGCGACTTCTAATTTGTGTGTCCATCACATCAATACTAACGTACCAGATTATCTGTTGTGGTGACAGAATTCATGTGAGTCAATCCTCACATTCTCGAAGTGCTCACAAGGCTCTCGCCTCAGTCTAGTTCTCCTACCTGAGTCAGTCGGCAGCTGCCAAAGACAAGACGTGCAGGGCAGTCTGCCAGTAATTTCAACTGTCCCATCCAGTTGTTCCCGGGATCCCTGCCGGCATGGGAGCACAAGGCCGTAGCCCAACACACACACTGAAGCGGCCCATCCTGTGCTGGGAGATCCAGCAGCTGCATGTGGGTCTCAGAGTGGGGCTAACAGAGGGGGCAAGAAACAATGTAATCGTGTGTGGTATGTTGCCATGACAACGAGCCCCCTCGGCCTAGCACAGGAAACCTAAATTCCATCGCAGGCAGAGGGGCAGTGCTGCACACAAGGCTGTTTTGGATGCCTAGTGATCCCCAAAGGGTGTCAGGGAGCTAAGCTACATATGCGTGACCAAAGCATTTTAATGCAGTGATGCGGACACCGGCATTAAAATGCGTAAGTCGAATGCCTGATGCGTGGTACTTGGCAGAACTGTGAAAATGGGTTACTGGTTGAGGTGGGTGAAACCTTACTCAAGCAGCAACCACAATTCTTGTCAGGCTGATACACAACCAAACTCCAAATTAATTTATTCTTAAACCTCTGGTGACTTATCACAAAAGCAGTTAGGTTTAACTTAGAGGCAATGTGTAAAGTATTCATGCAGCACACAAACAATAATAAAGTGAAAAGACAACAAAACTAAAATCCCACACCAACTTAGAAACAGAGAGTAAAATGTAACAAATTATTTGACACCACAATTACAGAAATCCAATCAGTAGAACCTGAGATATGCAATTTTAAGGGTTGTAGGTCAGGAAGAGGTGTGGCGCAGTGGCCAGGGCAGCTGACTCCGGAACATGGGCTCACGGTTCGATTGCCAGCGGCATGTTAGCCCAGCACCATGTGACTCTTTGCAATAGCTCGCTTCCCAGCGCCTTGAGACCCTTAGGGGTGATTAGTTTGCGCTTTACAAATACAGGGTAGGTAAAAATAGTGCTTAAAAGCACAAAGCACCAACTGTGGCCATCTGGTTGTGCTGGACTGGGATAAAGTCACAAGTTCAGGCCTTCTACGATGGAGCACGGCTGGATACAGGGACCAGGCTAGTCCTGCTGAAAGAGTTACCTTCAAAAGTCCAGGGACGAAGAGTTTCATTCATGGTGGAGGGGGCTGCGAGGAGCAGGGAAAGCATTGAAGATGCAAAAAATAGAACTAACAGTGGTACCTTCAAGTTACCAGCACTTAACCTAATTTCACTCCCTTAATCTTATCCCTTCAATACAAATTGGGATCCATGTGCACACTGAATAGCACCCACCGTCACAGTGCTTGTTCCCGAAGGAACCTAACAATTCAAAACAAAAGCACAGGTGCACCATACAGCAAAAATTAATCAATAAGAGAAGTCTGTATCCAGACACAAAGTTCTTCAGTTTTTTCTTTCTTTTATTCCATTTTCATTTAACGTAGATAAAAACACAGAGTCCAGCTCAAGTGACTCAACAAACAGTACAGCCAACGCGTTTCGTCCTAATACAGGACTTCTTCAGGGCTGTTAAGTACAAACAAATAAATGTACATATTAAAAAAACAACATTTACAACACATAAGACATCCTATACATAAATACCAATGGGCTAATTCCTAGTCCATGAGCACAATACACTAATTTACATACTTACACAATATACACAACAAAGACAGACCGACATACTATTAAACAATTATAAATTCATCTATTTACATTTTATATAAAAAAATACTAAAATGCTTAATAATAATTATTAACACATTGTGAGGGCCTAGAAGTCCCACCCGGAATTTTACCTATCTCCAGTAACTTCATCTTATTCTCACTTCACTTCATAAGATAGAAACACTATAATGCATTGTCAATAATAGCAAATCAACAATAGACTAAGAAGGAGAAAAGGGAGAAGGAATTGCCCATCAGGGCTTAGATACAAGAAAAAGCAGAACTGTTGGAGGACCTAAATGGGATGAAATATCATGCCAAGGACCCAAATATATACAAATTCCATGTACAAATACCCAGAAATAAAGAAATGAAATATCACAGCTTAGTCAACAAAAATCAAACCCCCATATTCTACAAATCAGCATCGGGGAAAAAAAGATAAGACACCTTGAGAGATAATAAAGACAATAAACAAATAAATAAAAACCCACCACAAGATGATGGTAGGATCCAACATTGCCATAGCGTTAAAGGTCATAGAATTCCCTGCTAACAAAGTGTTTCCCGTCCGATTTGTTTCTATAATATAAATAACGGCAAACAATATCAATTATAATTTTGAGCAGGAAATAACATATCTAAAGCTATTATGACAACACAGCCACCATTTTATCCAAAATTCCATTAAATCAAGGATAAGAACATTCTATTTGGAGTCCATGATCAAGAAGTGAATAAAGGATACACCCATACTGGTGGTATCCAATGCCGACCAGTTATATTGCGATGGTGTTCAAAAAGCAAATCTTAATTAGATTTATCTAAAATAAAAAACAAATATTATAGATCCATCATAGAAGCCCCATGCTAGCATGGCGGGTATTATAAACAGTCCACTCTGCTTAAGCCAGTGGAAAATAAGTATAATTTACATAATACCTTGCTTAAAGGAAAAACCTAATAACGGAGCACATACCTTCAAAATATCAAACGAAGGTCTAGAGGTAAAAAGGATGACACCACTTGATGAGAGGTGGACTTGTACAGGAAAAGTCACCGCTAGACCTACAGAGAAATAATTGACCCTGATAAGTAATATCCCTTTCATGTACGAGGAAACACCTCTCCTTTAGGCATACTTCCTGAAACAATATTATAACCTTGGTGGAAAAAACTGTAAATTAACTAATTAATCCTTACAGCCCCAAACACCTTCATTGCCATGTGACATCTTACCTAAAGCACATCAGCGCAACGAGGACGTCACATAGCGAAGCAATGCTTAAGAAATAAATCAGTTAGGCAAGGAAAACAACAGCCTGTAAGAGAAATAAATAACCAATTCAGGCAGCAGTCCATAGATGTTAAGCTTCAACCTAGAAAGCATGAGATTGTACCCATGTGGTAGTTGAGATTAGCAACTAAACTTTATATACCAAGATGCATCAGTCACCAACCCGATAACCCTCTCTCCCAGAACATAATAGGGGAATGATATCGGTATAGAAATAACATAGATGGTTGAAACATAATACACGACAAAGCAGCGCAATACCAACGTTACTTCAGTTGTGGGAATAGAGAATCAGCAAGTCCACATGGTAAAAGCTGTTACTTTTGCCCCCAATATTCAATATAACGAAAAAGTTGACAAGAACATGGATACATCTCGGCAGAGAGTGAAAGAATCACCCTAATGGAATAATCCAAAAAACAACATGCCGACATGAAGCTTACCAAAGTGAAGCTGTAACGGTCAACGGGAACACTGGAATACGTAGCAGCAAACAGGAAAACCGGGCAGGAAGCCCCAGCAGTGTCTACGTTGAGTTTAAATAACGCGCGGCGTCTAGAAAAACCGGAACACCTGCGTCAAGTAAAGAATACGTGCCCATCCAAGGTGTATAATATGTACCTAATACGGCGGCCATATTGTAGTGATAGTCGTTGTATGCAGAAGTCTCACATATTATGCTATTAAAAAGATCCAAAAACTTAAAGATGGATCTAAAAATCATATCGGCCCAATATGCCGTAATGCAGCAAAGGTCACAATAATTATCGGCACAATAATAGCCTACGTCGCGCATTCGAAGAAAAAATACGCAACAAGCTAGAATACAAATACGGCACGACCACCTGTCAGTTTTCATTGGTACAACGCTATTACTTAAACCCACGTAACGGGTAAAGACATATCTGATACTTGTTAAAATAACCTGAGATGCATCCTCGCAAACCCAGGGACAACATCCAAATAATGGTGATAGAACGGCGGCCATCTTGGCCTATGTTGAAATCGAATTAAACTGTGCTTACCATATGGATGATTTAAAAACCAAGGTGTCCCAAAGCCATATAAAGCTTCATAAATCAAACCACTCAAACGTAAAACACATGCAATATAAACTAGGGTTTATAAACCTCTATATGGCTGTATCATCAACACAAAATAATGCATCCAATTATTTAAATAAATCAAAATTCAATAAAATGCCCAAGGCGTCTCATTGACCATAATACTTCCAAACTAGCTAAACAACATAGTATCCACGAGATTCATATTCAAAAAAGAAAAGCGCATATATGGATAAGTAACAGATTTTTAACATCCAGAGTAAAATACAAGAAGCAGCCAACTGCCAAGTTATTGGAAAAAAGCAATAAGATAGAGAGATAGTAAATAAGGACAAATGTATAACAAATAGGAAGGAAGACAGAGAAGAAAAATACACAATTGTACAAAATGGTCCCACATATTATGTAGGGCCTAAACCATTTGTCATACCATTAACAATTCACCTGACTCATGTCCGGAATGGTGCAATTAAAAGGACAGTTAACACAATTCAATTTTTATCTTAATTCACAAAACTCCCAAATATATAGAGCAACAAGGAGGGGAGAAAAAGTAGCTCTTATGTACAAACCGAATAAGGGCATGGAATGAGATAAAGTTCTTACAGGAAATAGTGCATTTCATCATCACTATTATGGCCTAGTTCAACACATCGCAGTCTACAAATCCACCCTGCTTCATTCTTTCTTAGGGCCAATTCCCTATTCCCCCCTCTTGGGTGGGCAGGGACATGATCTATCCCTATAAACCAAAAATCATCACCAACTGTATGATTTTCCTGCATATGAAAGGTAAGGGGGTATCTAAGATCTCCATTGCGTCGAGCACGCACATGCTCCTGCACTCTTATCTTCAGGGCTCTTTTTGTACTGCCCACGTAGATCTTATCACATGGGCATCCCAATATATACGTTACATATTTTGAATTGCAGTTGATCAGGTGATTTATGGTATATCTGCGTTTGGTGTTAAAACAGAAGTTCTTGGTCATATTCCTACCAAGCCTACAGACACAACACTGTCTACATGTATAAAACCCTGTCAATGTAGACATAAGCCAGGTTTGAGGTTTGGAGGTAGTCACATAGCTGGGACACAGCATATTTCTTAAATTATGTCCCCTCCTATATGTCACCTTCGGTTTAGTGGCCAGGGTATCATGCATACTTGGTATATCCACCAAGAGGTGCCAATGTTTTCTAAGGACATTGTATACCCTGCTACTGCGATCATTGTATTGCGTAGTGAAGGCAATTGGAGCTTTTTTGGCCATATTACTAGAGTTAGCTGTTAAGGTGGATGCCCTAGAGACTTTCATCACTTTTTTATGTGCTTTACTCAATGTGACCTCCGGGTACGCTCTATCCAAAAAACGCTTCTCTGTCTCCCCTAGATTCAGTAAGAAAGTCCCCTCAGTGCTACAATTGCGTCTCATGCGAATCATCTCCCCATATGGGATGTTGTTAATAACATGTTGGGGATGCGAACTTTGAAAGTGTAGTGTGCTATTACAGGCAGTCTTTTTTCTGTATGTGCGGCTGTGAATGTGATCATCCTGTATGAAGAAAGTGACATCTAAGAAGTCAATCTCTTCCTTGCTATGATTGATAGTAAATCTAACATTAAAAGGATTATCATTAAGATAAGCATGATAATTCATAAGCTCTGGGGCAGGTCCATCCCAGAGAATAATTACATCATCGATGTACCTGCCCCAGAAAATCACATGCTCCATCCACCTTGCACCATTCCGGACATGAGTCAGGTGAATTGTTAATGGTATGACAAATGGTTTAGGCCCTACATAATATGTGGGACCATTTTGTACAATTGTGTATTTTTCTTCTCTGTCTTCCTTCCTATTTGTTATTCATTTGTCCTTATTTACTATCTCTCTATCTTATTGCTTTTTTCCAATAACTTGGCAATTGGCTGCTTCTTGTATTTTACTCTGGATGTTAAAAATCTGTTACTTATCCATATATGCGCTTTTCTTTTTTGAATATGAATCTCGTGGATACTATGTTGTTTAGCTAGTTTGGAAGTATTATGGTCAATGAGATGCCTTGGGCATTTTATTGAATTTTGATTTATTTAAATAATTGGATGCATTATTTTGTGTTGATGATACAGCCTTATAGAGGTTTATAAACCCTAGTTTATATTGCATGTGTTTTACGTTTGAGTGGTTTGATTTATGAAGCTTTATATGGCTTTGGGACACCTTGGTTTTTAAATCATCCATATGGTAAGCACAGTTTAATTCGATTTCAACATAGGCCAAGATGGCCGCCGTTCTATCACCATTATTTGGATGTTGTCCCTGGGTTTGCGAGGATGCATCTCAGGTTATTTTAACAAGTATCAGATATGTCTTTACCCGTTACGTGGGTTTAAGTAATAGCGTTGTACCAATGAAAACTGACAGGTGGTCGCGCCGTATTTGTATTCTAGCTTGTTGCGTATTTATTCTTCGAATGCGCGACGTAGGCTATTATTGTGCCGATAATTATTGTGACCTTTACTGCATTACGGCATATTGGGCCGATATGATTTTTAGATCCATCTTTAAGTTTTTGGATCTTTATAATAGCATAATATGTGAGACTTCTGCATACAACGACTATCACTACAATATGGCCGCTGTATTAGGTACATATTATACACCTTGGATGGGCACGTATTCTTTACTTGACGCAGGTGTTCCGGTTTTTCTAGATGCCGCGCGTTATTTAAACTCAACGTAGACACTGCTGGGGCTTCCTGCCCAGTTTTCCTGTTGCTGCTACGTATTCCAGCGTTCCCGTTGACCGTTACAGCTTCACTTTGGTAAGCCTCATGTCGGCATGTTGTTTTTTGGATTATTCCATTAGGGTGATTCTTTCACTCTCTGCCGAGATGTATGCATGTTCTTGTCAACTTTTTCGTTATATTGAATATTGGGGGCAAAAGTAACAGCTTTTACCATGTGGACTTGCTGATTCTCTATTCCCACAACTGAAGTAACGTTGGTATTGCGCTGCTTTGTCGTGTATTATGTTTCAACCATCTATGTTATTTCTATACCGATATCATTCCCCTATTATGTTCTGGGAGAGAGGGTTATCGGGTTGGTGACTGATGCATCTTGGTATATAAGGTTTAGTTGCTAATCTCAACTACCACCTGGGTACAATCTCATGCTTTCTAGCTTGAAGCTTAACATCTATGGACTGCTGCCTGAATTAGTTATTTATTTCTCTTACAGGCTGTTGTTTTCCTTGCCTAACTGATTTATTTCTTAAGCATTGCTTCGCTATGTGACGTCCTCGTTGCGCTGATGTGCTTTAGGTAAGATGTCACATGGCAATGAAGGTGTTTGGGGCTGTAAGGATTAATTAGTTAATTTACAGTTTTTTCCACCAAGGTTATAATATTGTTTCAGCAAGTATGCCTAAAGGAGAGGTGTTTCCTCGTACATGAAAGGGATATTACTGATCAGGGTCAATTATTTCTCTGTAGGTCTAGCGGTGTCTTTTCCTGTACAAGTCCACCTCTCATCAAGTGGTGTCATCCTTTTTACCTCTAGACCTTCGTTTGATATTTTGAAGGTATGTGCTCCGTTATTAGGTTTTTCCTTTAAGCAAGGTATTATGTAAATTATACTTATTTTCCACTGGCTTAAGCAGAGTGGACTGTTTATAATACTCGCCATGCTAGCATGGGGCTTCTATGATGGATCTATAATATTTGTTTTTTATTTTAGATAAATCTTATTAAGATTTGCTTTTTGAACACCATCGCAATATAACTGGTCGGCATTGGATACCACCAGTGTGGGTGTATCCTTTATTCACTTCTTGATCATGGACTCCAAATAGAATGTTCTTATCCTTGATTTAATGGAATTTTGGATAAAATGGTGGCTGTGTTGTCATAATAGCTTTAGATATGTTATTTCCTGCTCAAAATTATAATTGATATTGTTTGCCGTTATTTATATTATAGAAACAAATCGGACGGGAAACACTTTGTTAGCAGGGAATTCTATGACCTTTAACGCTATGGCAATGTTGGATCCTACCATCATCTTGTGGTGGGTATTTATTTATTTGTTTATTGTCTTTATTATCTCTCAAGGTGTCTTATCTTTTTTTCCCCGATGCTGATTTGTAGAATATGGGGGTTTGATTTTTGTTGACTAAGCTGTGATATTTCATTTCTTTATTTCTGGGTATTCGTACATGGAATTTGTATATCTTTGGGTCCTTGGCATGATATTTCATCCCATTTAGGTCCTCCAACAGTTCTGCTTTTTCTTGTATCTAAGCCCTGATGGGCAATTCCTTCTCCCTTTTCTCCTTCTTAGTCTATTGTTGATTTGCTATTATTGAGAATGCATTATAGTGTTTCTATCTTATGAAGTGAAGTGAGAATAAGATGAAGTTACTGGAGATAGGTAAAATTCCAGGTGGGACTTCTAGGCCCTCACAATGTGTTAATAATTATTAAACACAACAAAAGAAGCTCTTACAGCAGACCCTTTTAACCTGAATACATTAATTATCCAGAAAAATTACTGGTCAAAATTGAATTGATTCCATAGTAAAGTTAAACTCTGCACAATGAGGGCGATGAAAAACAACCAATATGTTAAAAATAATCCAATAAGTTCATCAATTGAAATTTCTTGTATCTTTTATTAGTATCCAAAAGATTAAAATTCCCAGCACACGATTAGCCGACACGTGTTTCGTCTGTACTCAGACTTTTTCAAGGCTGGAATGATAAACATATTACAATCACTGTGCGATATACACAATACTGTGATACTGTTTTAAAAACCACATAATATAAAAGTTAAAAATGACCTATACATGTAATATGCGAAACATATCAATCAGATACATTGAAGGAAGATAAACATGTGCCCTATAACAATAATCATTATTGTCAACATAAACAAGAAACTAAAAGACACAATGTGTCTTAATCTAAAGAAGAAGAGATCGAAAGACACCAAGAAGATTAGGTTAGAAAAAGAGAATCCGAGGATTAGAGTACCAGAAACCCTAATACACCCGAGCGTGCCATACTCAATAAAATAATGAAATTGTGAAAGTGAACAATTTGTTGACTGAAAGGACAATATTATATATTGATGTGGTGCCTACACCCCTATCTACACCATAGTGTCCGGTTTATAGATCTAGAGTTAATGAGATAAAAAGTAGACACCCACCAAAAAATGGGAATATTGGCAAACTGTAGTCAGAAAATGAGTCCGTCCCTGCAGTACATCAACCGAAAGAAATCCGGAATCCAAATAAGGATATCGTAATGTAAAAGGTCAAAGCTATACAAAAAGAAAAAAACATGAAATAACACTATAATAATGAGAGTTAACAAATAACCTCACATAGAACAAAAGAAGCAATACATCAGCTTGTTACACTCCACAGTGGCTACTGGCATAATAGCTCTTGTGTTAAGAAAATTCATGACAACCCACCATCAATGCGGTAATTGTGGTGGTAACAATAAGCAATGCAATTTCAACTCATAATCTGGCATTGTCAGCACAATAGTTGTATTGGGGGCACTTAATCCCGAATCAGATAAGTGTCATACTTGACCATGTAACCATGGTTCTAAATACCCAAACAAGTAAGTTCAGTCTCCCTCAGAGAATTCAAAGAACAACAATAAAATAACAATCAAAAAGAAGTAAATACGAAGAGAATCATCCTGACCTGCGAACATTAAGTGAATTAAAATCGGGCACTACACAGGAAAATATCCAAAATTGTGCCGAGATAACACGCCCCTTGTACAAACAAGAAGACTACTGCATATTTGTCACTGATAGTTAGTTCGTACAGATAACACACTCACCATTCAAGTATGTATCATTGCCACACCTGACATCCGGAAAATTAATGGAATCCCAATAAAAACGGACCAGTGAAACGCACCGATTTTGCCTGAAAATAACACAATATAACCGTAAGGTAAAATGAAGTTATCCTTGTGTCATACTAAAAACGATAAAATGCCAGTAGCATACTCACCCATAAGGTATGCAACAATCGCTTACGTGTTTAAAGCGAG
This sequence comes from Calotriton arnoldi, assembly GCA_963921515.1. Lineage (NCBI taxonomy): Eukaryota > Metazoa > Chordata > Amphibia > Caudata > Salamandridae > Calotriton > Calotriton arnoldi. The sequence continues at coordinate 256,295 of CAWUFW010016420.1, read as the reverse complement.
TAAAGTAAAATCCTGATACACACTGCACGAGTGGCAAACAATAAGAGAGGATAATGGCAATCCAAGGTTAGTCAATCTTCCCTGGATACCACAGGGCACAACCCTGGTAAGTTTACCCCTAAAACCAAAAACACATGGATAAATGTCATAAGCCACTCTGAATATACTGATGTGATAACCATACCCCTATGTCTATACAGCACTCACCTCTCAACGAGAATGTCCCGTCCGCGCACACATGTGTCAGTGGTCGCGGAGTACGTGAGAGGCATATCCATCGCCATCTTGTTATAAACTCCTTAAAGAACGGAGTCACATGACCAGGATGCACGTGACCGCAACGTCACCCGCGGCTGTGAGAATCAATACCTTTAGTGAAAAATAGGTCGCCATATTGAACGTACCCAAAGCCCAGTGGTTCTCCTGAAAATATACACTAGGGCAACCAGACATAGTCAAAAAACACTATTGTTGGAACATAACCCGAATAACCAAGTAAAGATTTAACAACGTTCACCGCAGCTGTTATAATCAATATAGAAATGTGAAAACCGGCCGCCATGTTGCTATGGGATCAAAACCAAAGGGAAGTGCAAGACAACAACCCCTGACAGTAGAATTGTCGCCCTCACATAGAACCCACGGAGGAGAAAAATTGTTGACACAGAGTAAATAAATTGACACGTGCCAACAATAACATCTAACTCATATTAATACCAGATTATGGCCAGCCCTTCATCAATAATTAAGAGAAGGGCGGCACAAGAAGATGGAAATAATCTAACACTGATGTTGTGTGTGTTCATTGTCAAACGTAATGAAATGATGTATGTCTTGTAACCCAACACCCTCGTGATTTGAAGAGGACAGGCACAACGAGTAAAGAAGAGGAAGATGTAACAATTCGACCTAAGATACAATAATTGCAAATTCAAATGTACACTCTCTTAATCAAATAAGCATTGGTCATAAGTAAGGAAAACCTAAACGTACCACAAGACCAATATCACAGTGTACTAACAAGTTGTCATGTATGCTCATTTAACATGGAACAGATCGTAAAAAGTAATTATTGTGTTAAGTAGTACATTTCAGAGCCTATGAATTGTTCAGCATATAAAGAAGCATCCCTATTCCAGCATATAAAGAAGCATCCTTAATTGACAATAGATTAAGTTATGAACAGACAAATGATGTGATCTTAACTACAATCAGTCCTTTAAAAAAACATGTAATTCTCTGTCTGTGTTAATCCCTTTTCTACCGCTCGCAATTTTATGAGCCATTTAGATTCCAATGTTCTCAATGCCAGGGTTCTATCACCTCCTCGTGGATTATCCTCAACTACGGCAATCCCATGAAATTTAATTCGTGATACCTCCGAGCTTCTTTTGTTGTGTTTAGTTAGATGCATGTTAAAGTTTAATGTGCAGTTTGCACCTCTAGGTAGTAGGTGTTTGAAGCTGATTTAGCACCAAGTTGCCAATATAGCAACACGTATATGACATTTCATGCCAATTATTGATATTTTGAAATACTTTCACTGATTGGATGTGCGGTTTTTTCCCTTATAGGGAACACTACTACCTGTTCTTTCTCTTGAGTGTTAATAATTATTATTAAGCATTTTAGTATTTTTTATATAAAATGTAAATAGATGAATTTATAATTGTTTAATAGTATGTCGGTCTGTCTTTGTTGTGTATAATGTGTAAGTATGTAAATTAGTGTATTGTGCTCATGGACTAGGAATTAGCCCATTGGTATTTATGTATAGGATGTCTTATACGTTGTAAATGTTGTTTTTTTAATATGTACATTTATTTGTTTGTACTTAACAGCCCTGAAGAAGTCCTGTATTAGGACGAAACGCGTCGGCTGTACTGTTTGTTGAGTCACTTGAGCTGGACTCTCTGTTTTTATCTACGTTAAATGAAAATGGAATAAAAGAAAGAAAAAACTGAAGAACTTTGTGTCTGGATACAGACTACTCTTATTGATTAATTTTTGCTGTATGGTGCACCTGTGCTTTTGTTTTGAATTGTTAGGTTCCTCCGGGAACAAGCACTGTGACGGTGGGTGCTATTCAGTGTGCACATGGATCCCAATTTGTATTGAAGGGATAAGATTAAGGGAGTGAAATTAGGTTAGGTGCTGGTAACGTGAAGGTACCACTGTTAGTTCTATTTTTTGCATTTCTTACCCTTCATTAGCACTAACCGGCTCTGTAAATTTATTTAGATAGACTACCTTTTTTATTATAATACTGATAGAATTGAACCATGCCAGGTTTTAAAGACAGACGGCAGGAATTAGCCCAGGACCTATTTGCCACCGGTTCTAAACCAGGAGGCACAAATGGAAATGTTCCAAAAATAGAGGGCCTAAAAGTAAAGTTCCAAAAATTAGATAAATTAAAGAAACATGAAATGTCCAGATGGTGGGATGGAACCACACTGGAAAAATATATAGAAAATGAGAAGATACCACGGGGCCTCAGAATTTTAATATTTCCTACATTTGAGGACCTTGATAAGGTCCAACTGGAGGATTTGGAGGGAAACCTCCGGAATGCCTCGTTTAACATGATGCGCATTCTTATCAAGAATGCGGAGAAAAAGGGTGCTAAGTTACAACAAGAAATTGAGGGACTGGAGAAAGAAATAGCAACATCTGAATTAAGAGAAGCAGTCAAGAAAAATTATGCCATCTTGGATGAAATCCTTGAGGGTCATCAAATGTAATTGGTCTGAGACTTTAACCTTTGTGACTCTGGATGTTACTAGTCTATACACGTGTATCAAAAAGGAATTTGGAGTAAAAGCATTACATTTCTATCTGGGACAAAGGACGGCAGATCATTATTCACATAATGAGGTCTTGATGGAAATGACTGATATTATTTTGTCCAAAAACTTTTTCTTCATGATTCTGTATGGTTTCAGCAAATTCAGGGTACAGCGATGGGCTCCAGATTTGCTCCCGCTTACGCCGGGCTCTTTATGGGCTGGTTTGAGCGGGAGCATGCCTGGGGCCACCATGCGGCAAGGTGGATGGAGCATGTGATTTTCTGGGGCAGGTACATCGATGATGTAATTATGCTCTGGGATGGACCTGCCCCAGAGCTTATGAATTATCATGCTTATCTTAATGATAATCCTTTTAATGTTAGATTTACTATCAATCATAGCAAGGAAGAGATTGACTTCTTAGATGTCACTTTCTTCATACAGGATGATCACATTCACAGCCGCACATACAGAAAAAAGACTGCCTGTAATAGCACACTACACTTTCAAAGTTCGCATCCCCAACATGTTATTAACAACATCCAATATGGGGAGATGATTCGCATGAGACGCAATTGTAGCACTGAGGGGAATTTCTTACTGAATCTAGGGGAGACAGAGAAGCGTTTTTTGGATAGAGGGTACCCGGAGGTCACATTGAGTAAAGCACATAAAAAAGTGATGAAAGTCTCTAGGGCATCCACCTTAACAGCTAACTCTAGTAATATGGCCCAAAAACTCCAATTGCCTTCACTACGCAATACAATGATCGCAGTAGCAGGGTATACAATGTCCTTAGAAAACATTGGCACCTCTTGGTGGATATACCAAGTATGCATGATACCCTGGCCACTAAACCGAAGGTGACATATAGGAGGGGACATAATTTAAGAAATATGCTGTGTCCCAGCTATGTGACTACCTCCAAACCTCAAACCTGGCTTATGTCTACATTGACAGGGTTTTATACATGTAGAGAGTGTTGTGTCTGTAGGCTTGGTAGGAATATGACCAAGAACTTTTGTTTTAACACCAAACGCAGATATACCATAAATCACATGATCAACTGCAATTCAAAATATGTAACGTATATATTGGGATGCCCATGTGATAAGATCTACGTGGGCAGTACAAAAAGAGCCATGAAGATAAGAGTGCAGGAGCATGTGCGTGCTCGACGCAATGGAGATCTTAGATACCCCCTTACCTTTCATATGCAGGAAAATCATACAGTTGGTGATGATTTTTGGTTTATAGGGATAGATCATGTCCCTGCCCACCCAAGAGGGAGGAATAGGGAATAGGCCCTAAGAAAGAATGAAGCAGGGTGGATTTGTAGACTGCGATGTGTTGAACTAGGCCATAATAGTGATGATGAAATGCACTATTTCCTGTAAGAACTTTATCTCATTCCATGTCCTTATTCGGTTTGTACATAAGAGCTACTTTTTCTCCCCTCCTTGTTGCTCTATATATTTGGGAGTTTTGTGAATTAAGATAAAAATTGAATTGTGTTAACTGTCTTTTTAATTGCACCATTCCGGACATGAGTCAGGTGAATTGTTAATGGTATGACAAATGGTTTAGGCCCTACATAATATGTGGGACCATTTTGTACAATTGTGTATTTTTCTTCTCTGTCTTTCTTCCTATTTGTTATTCATTTGTCCTTATTTACTATCTCTCTATCTTATTGCTTTTTTCCAATAACTTGGCAATTGGCTGCATCTTGTATTTTACTCTGGATGTTAAAAATCTGTTACTTATCCATATATGCGCTTTTCTTTTTTGAATATGAATCTCGTGGATACTATGTTGTTTAGCAAGTTTGGAAGTATTATGGTCAATGAGACGCCTTGGGCATTTTATTGAATTTTGATTTATTTAAATAATTGGATGCATTATTTTGTGTTGATGATACAGCCATATAGAGGTTTATAAACCCTAGTTTATATTGCATGTGTTTTACGTTTGAGTGGTTTGATTTATGAAGCTTTATATGGCTTTGGGACACCTTGGTTTTTAAATCATCCATATGGTAAGCACAGTTTAATTCGATTTCAACATAGGCCAAGATGGCCACCGTTTTATCACCATTATTTGGATGTTGTCCCTGGGTTTGCGAGGATGCATCTCAGGTTATTTTAACAAGTATCAGATATGTCTTTACCCGTTACGTGGGTTTAAGTAATAGCGTTGTACCAATGAAAACTGACACGTGGTCGCACCGTATTTGTATTCTAGCTTGTTGCGTATTTATTCTTCGAATGCGCGACGTAGGCTATTATTGTGCCGATAATTATTGTGACCTTTGCTGCATTACGGCATATTGGGCCGATATGATTTTTAGATCCATCTTTAAGTTTTTTGATCTTTATAATAGCATAATATGTGAGACTTCTGCATACAACGACTATCACTACAATATGGCCGCCGTATTAGGTACATATTATACACCTTGGATGGGCACGTATTCTTTACTTGACGCAGGTGTTCCGGTTTTCTAGACGCCGCGCGTTATTTAAACTCAACGTAGACACTGCTGGGGCTTCCTGCCCGGTTTTCCTGTTTGCTGCTACGTATTCCAGCGTTCCCGTTGACCGTTACAGCTTCACTTTGGTAAGCCTCATGTCAGCATGTTGTTTTTTGGATTATTCCATTAGGGTGATTCTTTCACTCTCTGCCGAGATGTATGCATGTTCTTGTCAACTTTTTCGTTATATTGAATATTGGGAGCAAAAGTAACAGCTTTTACCATGTGGACTTGCTGATTCTCTATTCCCACAACTGAAGTAACGTTGGTATTGCGCTGCTTTGTCGTGTATTATGTTTCAACCATCTATGTTATTTCTATACCGATATCATTCCCCTATTATGTTCTGGGAGAGAGGGTTAACGGGTTGGTGACTGATGCATCTTGGTATATAAGGTTTAGTTGCTAATCTCAACTACCACATGGGTACAATCTCATGCTTTCTAGGTTGAAGCTTAACATCTATGGACTGCTGCCTGAATTGGTTATTTATTTCTCTTACAGGCTGTTGTTTTCCTTGCCTAACTGATTTATATCTTAAGCATTGCTTCGCTATGTGACGTCCTCGTTGCGCTGATGTGCTTTAGGTAAGATGTCACATGGCAATGAAGGTGTTTGGGGCTGTAAGGATTAATTAGTTAATTTACAGTTTTTTCCACCAAGGTTATAATATTGTTTCAGGAAGTATGCCTAAAGGAGAGGTGTTTCCTCGTACATGAAAGGGGTATTACTGATCAGGGTCAATTATTTCTCTGTAGGTCTAGCGGTGTCTTTTCCTGTACAAGTCCACCTCTCATCAAGTGGTGTCATCCTTTTTACCTCTAGACCTTCGTTTGATATTTTGAAGGTATGTGCTCCGTTATTAGGTTTTTCCTTTAAGCAAGGTATTATGTAAATTATACTTAATTTCCACTGGCTTAAGCAGAGAGGACTGTTTATAATACCCGCCATGCTAGCATGGGGCTTCTATGATGGATCTATAATATTTGTTTTTTATTTTAGATAAATCTTAAGATTTGCTTTTTGAACACCATCGCAATATAACTGGTCGGCATTGGATACCACCAGTGTGGGTGTATCCTTTATTCACTTCTTGATCATGGACTCCAAATAGAATGTTCTTATCCTTGATTTAATGGAATTTTGGATAAAATGGTGGCTGTGTTGTCATAATAGCTTTAGATATGTTATTTCCTGCTCAAAATTATAATTGATATTGTTTGCCGTTATTTATATTATAGAAACAAATCGGACGGGAAACACTTTGTTAGCAGGGAATTCTATGACCTTTAACGCTATGGCAATGTTGGATCCTACCATCATCTTGTGGTGGGTATTTATTTATTTGTTTATTGTCTTTATTATCTCTCAAGGTGTCTTATCTTTTTTTCCCCCGATGCTGATTTGTAGAATATGGGGGTTTGATTTTTGTTGACTAAGCTGTGATATTTCATTTCTTTATTTCTGGGTATTCGTACATGGAATTTGTATATATTTGGGTCCTTGGCATGATATTTCATCCCATTTAGGTCCTCCAACAGTTCTGCTTTTTCTTGTATCTAAGCCCTGATGGGCAATTCCTTCTCACTTTTCTCCTTCTTAGTCTATTGTTGATTTGCTATTATTGACAATGCATTATAGTGTTTCTATCTTATGAAGTGAAGTGAGAATAAGATGAAGTTACTGGAGATAGGTAAAATTCCAGGTGGGACTTCTAGGCCCTCACAATGTGTTAATAATTATTAAACATAACAAAAGAAGCTCTTACAGCACACCCTTTTAACCTGAATACATTAATTATCCAGAAAAATTACTGGTCATAAATTGAATTGATTCCATAGTAAAGTTAAACTCTGCACAATGAGGGCGATGATAAACAACCAATATGTTCAAAATAATCCAATAAGTTCATCAATTGAAATTTCTTGTATCCTTTATTAGTATCCAAAAGATTAAAATTCCCAGCACACGATTAGCCGACACGTGTTTCGTCTGTACTCAGACTTTTTCAAGGCTGGAATGATAAACATATTACAATCACTGTGCGATATACACAATACTGTGATACTGTTTTAAAAACCACATAATATAAAAGTTAAAAATGACCTATACATGTAATATGCGAAACATATCAATCAGATACATTGAAGGAAGATAAACATGTGCCCTATAACAATAATCATTATTGTCAACATAAACAAGAAACTAAAAGACACAATGTGTCTTAATCTAAAGAAGAAGAGATCGAAAGACACCAAGAAGATTAGGTTAGAAAAAGAGAATCCGAGGATTAGAGTACCAGAAACCCTAATACACCCGAGCGTGCCATACTCAATAAAATAATGAAATTGTGAAAGTGAACAATTTGTTGACTGAAAGGACAATATTATATATTGATGTGGTGCCTACACCCCTATCTACACCATAGTGTCCGGTTTATAGATCTAGAGTTAATGAGATAAAAAGTAGACACCCACCAAAAAATGGGAATATTGGCAAACTGTAGTCAGAAAATGAGTCCGTCCCTGCAGTACATCAACCGAAAGAAATCCGGAATCCAAATAAGGATATCGTAATGTAAAAGGTCAAAGCTATACAAAAAGAAAAAAACATGAAATAACACTATAATAATGAGAGTTAACAAATAACCTCACATAGAACAAAAGAAGCAATACATCAGCTTGTTACACTCCACAGTGGCTACTGGCATAATAGCTCTTGTGTTAAGAAAATTCATGACAACCCACCATCAATGCGGTAATTGTGGTGGTAACAATAAGCAATGCAATTTCAACTCATAATCTGGCATTGTCAGCACAATAGTTGTATTGGGGGCACTTAATCCCGAATCAGATAAGTGTCATACTTGACCATGTAACCATGGTTCTAAATACCCAAACAAGTAAGTTCAGTCTCCCTCAGAGAATTCAAAGAACAACAATAAAATAACAATCAAAAAGAAGTAAATACGAAGAGAATCATCCTGACCTGCGAACATTAAGTGAATTAAAATCGGGCACTACACAGGAAAATATCCAAAATTGTGCCGAGATAACACGCCCCTTGTACAAACAAGAAGACTACTGCATATTTGTCACTGATAGTTAGTTCGTACAGATAACACACTCACCATTCAAGTATGTATCATTGCCACACCTGACATCCGGAAAATTAATGGAATCCCAATAAAAACGGACCAGTGAAACGCACCGATGTTGCCTGAAAATAACACAATATAACCGTAAGGTAAAATGAAGTTATCCTTGTGTCATACTAAAAACGATAAAATGCCAGTAGCATACTCACCCATAAGGTATGCAACAATTGCTTAAGTGTTTAAAGCGAGTAAAGTGAAATCCTGATATACACTGCACGAGTGGCAAACAATAAGAGAGGATAATGGCAATCCAAGGTTAGTCAATCTTCCCTGGATACCACGGGGCACAACCCTGGTAAGTTTACCCCTAAAACCAAAAACACATGGATAAATGTCATAAGCCACTCTGAATATACTGATGTGATAACCATACCCCTATGTCTATACAGCACTCACCTCTCAACGAGAGTGTCCCATCCCCGCACACATGTGTCAGTGGTCGCGGAGTACGTGAGAGGCATATCCATCGCCATCTTGTTATAAACTCCTTAAAGAACGGAGTCACATGACCAGGATGCACGTGACCGCAACGTCACCCGCGGCTGTGAGAATCAATACCTTTAGTGAAAAATAGGTCGCCATATTGAACGTACCCAAAGCCCAGTGGTTCTCCTGAAAATATACACTAGGGCAACCAGACATAGTCAAAAAACACTATTGTTGGAACATAACCCGAATAACCAAGTAAAGATTTAACAACGTTCACCGCAGCTGTTATAATCAATATAGTAATGTGAAAACCGGCCGCCATGTTGCTATGGGATCAAAACCAAAGTGAAGTGCAAGACAACAACCCCTGACAGTGGAATTGTCGCCCTCACATAGAAGCCACGGAGGAGAAAAATTGTTGACACAGAGTAAATAAATTGACACGTGCCAACAATAACATCTAACTCATATTAATACCAGATTATGGCCAGCCCTTCATCAATAATTAAGAGAAGGGCGGTACAAGAAGATGGAAATAATCTAACACTGATGTTGTGTGTGTTCATTGTCAAACGTAATGAAATGATGTATGTCTTGTAACCCAACACCCTCGTGATTTGAAGAGGACAGGCACAACGAGTAAAGAAGAGGAAGATGTAACAATTCGACCTAAGATACAATAATTGCAAATTCAAATGTACACTCTCTTAATCAAATAAGCATTGGTCATAAGTAAGGAAAACCTAAACGTACCACAAGACCAATATCACAGTGTACTAACAAGTTGTCATGTATGCTCATTTAACATGGAACAGATCGTAAAAAGTAATTATTGTGTTAAGTAGTACATTTCAGAGCCTATGAATTGTTCAGCATATAAAGAAGCATCCCTATTCCAGCATATAAAGAAGCATCCTTAATTGACAATAGATTAAGTTATGAACAGACAAATGATGTGATCTTAACTACAATCAGTCCTTTAAAAAAACATGTAATTCTCTGTCTGTGTTAATCCCTTTTTCTACCGCTCGCAATTTTATGAGCCATTTAGATTCCAATGTTCTCAATGCCAGGGTTCTATCACCTCCTCGTGGATTATCCTCAACTACGGCAATCCCATGAAATTTAATTCGTAATACCTCCGAATTGGTATGTGCAGTATTATAATGCACTACTAAGGGATAATTCTCATTGCAATTGCGAATAGCTCTAATGTGTTCCTGTACTCTCTCTTTGAGCGGTCTAATGGTACTGCCAACATAAATTAAGTTACATTGACAGATGATGCAGTACTCTACATATTTTGTATTGCAATTAATAAAGTGATGTATCTTGTGTTCCTGTTTGGTGTTATAACTAAAACTAGTTTTCTTGTTTTCAGCAAACTGACACACATTGCACATCGAGCACTTAAAGAAGCCCTTTGGTTTAACCGGTAACCACATTTGTGTTAAATCACTTGTTAAATTGGTGTTTATAGGAGGGCTCAGTATATTCCTCAGTGTCCTACCCCTTTTGTATACAATCCGGGTTTTTTTGGATACATAAGGATCAAGGTCATGGTCCAGTTGCCAGTGTTTATTGAGTGTCTTAAAAACCTGACTACTGTGTGAATTAAACTGTGTTATTAATGCAATCCTGTCTCCTTCTGATTTGCACCTCTGTTTACGATTGGGCTTAAGAAGTCCTGTTCTTTTGATTCTGTTGATCCTGTTGTGGACATACCAATTCGGAGGTATTACGAATTAAATTTCATGGGATTGCCGTGGTTGAGGATAATCCACGAGGAGGTGATAGAACCCTGGCATTGAGAAAATTGGAATCTAAATGGCTCTTAAAATTGCGAGCGGTAGAAAAAGGGATTAACACAGACAGAGAATTACATGTTTTTTTAAAGGACTGATTGTAGTTAAAATCACATCATTTGTCTGTTCATAACTTAATCTATTGTCAATTAAGGATGCTTCTTTATATGCTGGAATAGGGATGCTTCTTTATATGCTGAACAATTCATTGGCTCTGAAATGTACTACTTAACACAATAATTACTTTTTACGATCTGTTCCATGTTAAATGAGCATACATGACAACTTGTTAGTACACTGTGATATTGGTCTTGTGGTACGTTTAGGTTTTCCTTACTTATGACCAATGCTTATTTGATTAAGAGAGTGTACATTTGAATTTGCAATTATTCTATCTTAGGTCGAATTGTTACATCTTCCTCTTCTTTACTCATTGTGCCTGTCCTCTTCAAATCACGAGGGTGTTGGGTTACAAGACATACATCATTTCATTACGTTTGACAATGAACACACACAACATCAGTGTTAGATTATTTCCATCTTCTTGTGCCGCCCTTCTCTTAATTATTGATGAAGGGCTGGCCATAATCTGGTATTAATATGAGTTAGATGTTATTGTTGGCACGTGTCAATTTATTTACTCTGTGTCAACAATTTTTCTCCTCCGTGGCTTCTATGTGAGGGCGACAATTCCACTGTCAGGGGTTGTTGTCTTGCACTTCCCTTTGGTTTTGATCCCATAGCAACATGGCGGCCGGTTTTCACATTACTATATTGATTATAACAGCCGCGGTGAACGTTGTTAAATCTTTACTTGGTTATTCGGGTTATGTTCCAACAATAGTGTTTTTTGACTATGTCTGGTTGCCCTAGTGTATATTTTCAGGAGAACCACTGGGCTTTGGGTACGTTCAATATGGCGACCTATTTTTCACTAAAGGTATTGATTCTCACAGCCGCGGGTGACGTTGCGGTCACGTGCATCCTGGTCATGTGACTCCGTTCTTTAAGGAGTTTATAACAAGATGGCGATGGATATGCCTCTCACGTACTCCGCGACCACTGACACATGTGTGCGCAGACGGGACACTCTCGTTGAGAGGTGAGTGCTGTATAGACATAGGGGTATGGTTATCACATCAGTATATTCAGAGTGGCTTATGACATTTATCCATGTGTTTTTGGTTTTAGGGGTAAACTTACCAGGGTTGTGCCCCGTGGTATCCAGGGAAGATTGACTAACCTTGGATTGCCATTATCCTCTCTTATTGTTTGCCACTCGTGCAGTGTGTATCAGGATTTTACTTTACTCGCTTTAAACACTTAAGCGATTGTTGCATACCTTATGGGTGAGTATGCTACTGGCATTTTATCGTTTTTAGTATGACACAAGGATAACTTCATTTTACCTTACGGTTATATTGTGTTATTTTCAGGCAACATCGGTGCGTTTCACTGGTCCGTTTTTATTGGGATTCCATTAATTTTCCGGATGTCAGCTGTGGCAATGATACATACTTGTATGGTGAGTGTGTTATCTATACGAACTAACTATCAGTGACAAATATGCAGTAGTCTTCTTGTTTGTACAAGGGGCGTGTTATCTCGGCACAATTTTGGATATTTTCCTGTGTAGTGCCCGATTTTAATTCACTTAATGTTCGCAGGTCAGGATGATTCTCTTCGTATTTACTTCTTTTTGATTGTTATTTTATTGTTGTTCTTTGAATTCTCTGAGGGAGACTGAACTTACTTGTTTGGGTATTTAGAACCATGGTTACATGGTCAAGTATGACACTTATCTGATTCGGGATTAAGTGCCCCCAATACAACTATTGTGCTGACAATGCCAGATTATGAGTTGAAATTGCATTGCTTAGTGTTACCACCACAATTACCGCATTGATGGTGGGTTGTCATGAATTTTCTTAACACAAGAGCTATTATGCCAGTAGCCACTGTGGAGTGTAGCAAGCTGATGTATTGCTTCTTTTGTTCTATGTGAGGTTATTTGTTAACTCTCATTATTATGGTGTTATTTCATGTTTTTTCTTTTTGTATAGCTCTGACCTTTTACATTACGATATCCTTATTTGGATTCCGGATTTCTTTCGGTTGATGTACTGCAGGGACGGACTCATTTTCTGACTACAGTTTGCCAATATTTCCATTTTTTGGTGGGTGTCTACTTTTTATCTCATTAACTCTAGATCTATAAACCGGACACTATGGTGTAGATAGGGGTGTAGGCACCACATCAATATATAATATTGTCCTTTCAGTCAACAAATTGTTCACTTTCACAATTTCATTATTTTATTGAGTATGGCACGCTCGGGTGTATTAGGGTTTCTGGTACTCTAATCCTCGGATTCTCTTTTTCTAACCTAATCTTCTTGGTGTCTTTCGATCTCTTCTTCTTTAGATTAAGACACATTGTGTCTTTTAGTTTCTTGTTTATGTTGACAATAATGATTATTGTTATAGGGCACATGTTTATCTTCCTTCAATGTATCTGATTGATATGTTTCGCATATTACATGTATAGGTCATTTTTAACTTTTATATTATGTGGTTTTTAAAACAGTATCACAGTATTGTGTATATCGCACAGTGATTGTAATATGTTTATCATTCCAGCCTTGAAAAAGTCTGAGTACAGACGAAACACGTGTCGGCTAATCGTGTGCTGGGAATTTTAATCTTTTGGATACTAATAAAGGATACAAGAAATTTCAATTAATGAACTTATTGGATTATTTTGAACATATTGGTTGTTTTTCATCGCCCTCATTGTGCAGAGTTTAACTTTACTATGGAATCAATTCAATTTATGACCAGTAATTTTTCTGGATAATTAATGTATTCAGGTTAAAAGGGTGTGCTGTAAGAGCTTCTTTTGTTGTGTTTAGTTAGATGCATGTTAAAGTTTAATGTGCAGTTTGCACCTCTAGGTAGTAGGTGTTTGAAGCTGATTTAGCACCAAGTTGCCAATATAGCAACACGTATATGACATTTCATGCCAATTATTGATATTTTGAAATACTTTCACTGATTGGATGTGCGGTTTTTTCCCTTATAGGGAACACTACTACCTGTTCTTTCTCTTGAGTGTTAATAATTATTATTAAGCATTTTAGTATTTTTTATATAAAATGTAAATAGATGAATTTATAATTGTTTAATAGTATGTCGGTCTGTCTTTGTTGTGTATAATGTGTAAGTATGTAAATTAGTGTATTGTGCTCATGGACTAGGAATTAGCCCATTGGTATTTATGTATAGGATGTCTTATACGTTGTAAATGTTGTTTTTTAATATGTACATTTATTTGTTTGTACTTAACAGCCCTGAAGAAGTCCTGTATTAGGACGAAACGCGTCGGCTGTACTGTTTGTTGAGTCACTTGAGCTGGACTCTCTGTTTTTATCTACGTTAAATGAAAATGGAATAAAAGAAAGAAAAAACTGAAGAACTTTGTGTCTGGATACAGACTACTCTTATTGATTAATTTTTGCTGTATGGTGCACCTGTGCTTTTGTTTTGAATTGTTAGGTTCCTCCGGGAACAAGCACTGTGACGGTGGGTGCTATTCAGTGTGCACATGGATCCCAATTTGTATTGAAGGGATAAGATTAAGGGAGTGAAATTAGGTTAGGTGCTGGTAACGTGAAGGTACCACTGTTAGTTCTATTTTTTGCATTTCTTACCCTTCATTAGCACTAACCGGCTCTGTAAATTTATTTAGATAGACTACCTTTTTTATTATAATACTGATAGAATTGAACCATGCCAGGTTTTAAAGACAGACGGCAGGAATTAGCCCAGGACCTATTTGCCACCGGTTCTAAACCAGGAGGCACAAATGGAAATGTTCCAAAAATAGAGGGCCTAAAAGTAAAGTTCCAAAAATTAGATAAATTAAAGAAACATGAAATGTCCAGATGGTGGGACGGAACCACCCTGGAAAAATATATAGAAAATGAGAAGATACCACGGGGCCTCAGAATTTTAATATTTCCTACATTTGAGGACCTTGATAAGGACCAACTGGAGGATTGGGAGGAAACCTCCGGAATGCCTCGTTTAACATGATGCGCATTCTTATCAAGAATGCGGAGAAAAAGGGTGCTAAGTTACAACAAGAAATTGAGGGACTGGAGAAAGAAATATCAACATCTGAATTAAGAGAAGTAGTCAAGAAAAATGATGCCATCTTGGATGAAATCCTTGAGGGTCATCAAATGTATCTAAGGGACAAGAAGATTAAGAAAATCAAGAGGGATGACAAGGATTATAAAGATGGGAGAGTTTATACTTTTTCTCACAGGTATGATAATGTGAAGATACCTGGGGAAGGCAAAAGACCAAGGGAAGAGACATTGGAATCAATTTCTGCTAGTAGTGTTACCTCCCTCTCTTCTGTGGCCAGTTCAGTAGCTACGGAAGACTCAATAGGAGTGGTGGAGACTGAAAATAGGCCCAATAATTTTTTATTGGAAATGGAGAGATTCAGATTGGGTGCAAGATCAACACTAAAAGATCAAAGACCAGAAGGGGGGGGGGGCGGAGATGGCAGGAATTTAAACAGAAACAACAACAAAAAAACAAAACAAGAACCAGTGGGCAGAATGACCAGATCGAAGAAAGCAGGGAATCAGATGAGTTAAATGAGGAGGGAGAAACTATGGAGAAGAAACTAATGATTGTGAATTTGTCTGACAGGGTACTTTCTAAGGATGGTGTCTCAGTTTTAAGCAAGGGACTTGGTTTCTGCCCTAATCAGATGGGGAGTGATGTTGATATATTTGTTGATTTGTCGAAATTTATCAGACTGTTAAAATTGAAGGATCATCTTGTGCGTAATCCTCCGCTCTGTGTCAAACCCCTGATTGAATATACCCCTCCTACACATACTGTAAATGAAATAAATGTTATCCAAACGATGATGTCTGTTGAATATGAAACGTCAATTGATATGGATCTTATCAGAAATGAGTTGGAAATAATGGAGGATGTATCTGTGGATAGTGGTTTGAGACCAAAGTCGAAATTTATCCCTTTGGTACACACCCCAATATAGACATTTTTGGAGACAGGGTTACACAAGGATTTTATCATCTATTGGAACATCCTATCCCCCCCAATTTGAGAAATTATAATCTAACGGTCGCTGAGACTGCAGCCTTGAAAGGACTCAAGTCTGATTCTACCATTGTCATACGTGAGGCTGACAAGGGGGGTAACGTGGTCATTATGGAAAAGATGAGTTACATGAGGGAAATAGACCGCCAACTAGCAGACACATCCTGCTATACTAAACTTTCAGGGAATCCCATCAAGGCCCTAAGTACGTTTATAAATATGAGACTTATAGAGTGGCGGGAGATTGGCCTGCTGAGTCAAGAGGAATGGAGATATTTAACAGTTCTGGAACCGGTCTTCCCTTGTATTTACATTCTGCCCAAGATACATAAGGGTGGCCCCTTTCCACCGGGCCGCCCTATTATTTCTGGGGTTAATTCACCTACGGAAAAACTCTCTGAATATGTGGACCATTATATACAGCCCTTGGTACAAAATTTACCATCGTATATAAAGGACACGAAAGATATTTTGGGGAAATTTGAAGGCTCTAATTGGTCTGAGACTTTAACCTTTGTGACTCTGGATGTTACTAGTCTATACACGTGTATCAAAAAGGAATTTGGAGTAAAAGCATTACATTTCTATCTGGGACAAAGGACGGCAGATCATTATTCACATAATGAGGTCTTGATGGAAATGACTGATATTATTTTGTCCAAAAACTTTTTTCTTCATGATTCTGTATGGTTTCAGCAAATTCAGGGTACAGCGATGGGCTCCAGATTTGCTCCCGCTTACGCCGGGCTCTTTATGGGCTGGTTTGAGCGGGAGCATGCCTGGGGCCACCATGCGGCAAGGTGGATGGAGCATGTGATTTTCTGGGGCAGGTACATCGATGATGTAATTATGCTCTGGGATGGACCTGCCCCAGAGCTTATGAATTATCATGCTTATCTTAATGATAATCCTTTTAATGTTAGATTTACTATCAATCATAGCAAGGAAGAGATTGACTTCTTAGATGTCACTTTCTTCATACAGGATGATCACATTCACAGCCGCACATACAGAAAAAAGACTGCCTGTAATAGCACACTACACTTTCAAGGTTCGCATCCCCAACATGTTATTAACAACATCCCATATGGGGAGATGATTCGCATGAGACGCAATTGTAGCACTGAGGGGAATTTCTTACTGAATCTAGGGGAGACAGAGAAGCGTTTTTTGGATAGAGGGTACCCGGAGGTCACATTGAGTAAAGCACATAAAAAAGTGATGAAAGTCTCTAGGGCATCCACCTTAACAGCTAACTCTAGTAATATGGCCAAAAAAGCTCCAATTGCCTTCACTACGCAATACAATGATCGCAGTAGCAGGGTATATGTCCTTAGAAAACATTGGCACCTCTTGGTGGATATACCAAGTATGCATGATACCCTGGCCACTAAACCGAAGGTGACATATAGGAGGGGACATAATTTAAGAAATATGCTGTGTCCCAGCTATGTGACTACCTCCAAACCTCAAACCTGGCTTATGTCTACATTGACAGGGTTTTATACATGTAGAGAGTGTTGTGTCTGTAGGCTTGGTAGGAATATGACCAAGAACTTCTGTTTTAACACCAAACGCAGATATACCATAAATCACATGATCAACTGCAATTCAAAATATGTAACGTATATATTGGGATGCCCATGTGATAAGATCTACGTGGGCAGTACAAAAAGAGCCCTGAAGATAAGAGTGCAGGAGCATGTGCGTGCTCGACGCAATGGTGATCTTAGATACCCCCTTACCTTTCATATGCAGGAAAATCATACAGTTGGTGATGATTTTTGGTTTATAGGGATAGATTATGTCCCTGCCCACCCAAGAGGGAGGAATAGGGAATAGGCCCTAAGAAAGAATGAAGCAGGGTGGATTTGTAGACTGCGATGTGTTGAACTAGGCCATAATAGTGATGATGAAATGCACTATTTCCTGTAAGAACTTTATCTCATTCCATGTCCTTATTCGGTTTGTACATAAGAGCTACTTTTTCTCCCCTCCTTGTTGCTCTATATATTTGGGAGTTTTGTGAATTAAGATAAAAATTGAATTGTGTTAACTGTCTTTTTAATTGCACCATTCCGGACATGAGTCAGGTGAATTGTTAATGGTATGACAAATGGTTTAGGCCCTACATAATATGTGGGACCATTTTGTACAATTGTGTATTTTTCTTCTCTGTCTTCCTTCCTATTTGTTATTCATTTGTCCTTATTTACTATCTCTCTATCTTATTGCTTTTTTCCAATAACTTGGCAATTGGCTGCATCTTGTATTTTACTCTGGATGTTAAAAATCTGTTACTTATCCATATATGCGCTTTTCTTTTTTGAATATGAATCTCGTGGATACTATGTTGTTTAGCTAGTTTGGAAGTATTATGGTCAATGAGACGCCTTAGGCATTTTATTGAATTTTGATTTATTTAAATAATTGGATGCATTATTTTGTGTTGATGATACAGCCATATAGAGGTTTATAAACCCTAGTTTATATTGCATGTGTTTTACGTTTGAGTGGTTTGATTTATGAAGCTTTATATGGCTTTGGGACACCTTGGTTTTTAAATCATCCATATGGTAAGCACAGTTTAATTCGATTTCAACATAGGCCAAGATGGCCGCCGTTCTATCACCATTATTTGGATGTTGTCCCTGGGTTTGCGAGGATGCATCTCAGGTTATTTTTACAAGTATCAGATATGTCTTTACCCGTTACGTAGGTTTAAGTAATAGTGTTGTACCAATGAAAACTGACAGGTGGTCGCGCCGTATTTGTATTCTAGCTTGTTGCGTATTTTTTCTTCGAATGCGCGACGTAGGCTATTATTGTGCCGATAATTATTGTGACCTTTGCTGCATTACGGCATATTGGGCCGATATGATTTTTAGATCCATCTTTAAGTTTTTTGATCTTTATAATAGCGTAATATGTGAGACTTCTGCATACAACGACTATCACTACAATATGGCCGTCGTATTAGGTACATATTATACACCTTGGATGGGCACGTATTCTTTACTTGACGCAGGTGTTCCGGTTTTTCTAGACGCCGCGCGTTATTTAAACTCAACGTAGACACTGCTGGGGCTTCCTGCCCGGTTTTCCTGTTTGCTGCTATGTATTCCAGTGTTCCCATTGACCGTTACAGCTTCACTTTGGTAAGCCTCATCTCAGCATGTTGTTTTTTGGATTATTCCATTAGGGTGATTCTTTCACTCTCTGCCGAGATGTATGCATGTTCTTGTCAACTTTTTCGTTATATTGAATATTGGGGGCAAAAGTAACAGCTTTTACCATGTGGACTTGCTGATTCTCTATTCCCACAACTGAAGTAACGTTGGTATTGCGCTGCTTTGTCGTGTATTATGTTTCAACCATCTATGTTATTTCTATACCGATATCATTCCCCTATTATGTTCTGGGAGAGAGGGTTAACGGGTTGGTGACTGATGCATCTTGGTATATAAGGTTTAGTTGCTAATCTCAACTACCACATGGGTACAATCTCATGCTTTCTAGGTTGAAGCTTAACATCTATGGACTGCTGCCTGAATTGGTTATTTATTTCTCTTACAGGCTGTTGTTTTCCTTGCCTAACTGATTTATATCTTAAGCATTGCTTCGCTATGTGACGTCCTCGTTGCGCTGATGTGCTTTAGGTAAGATGTCACATGGCAATGAAGGTGTTTGGGGCTGTAAGGATTAATTAGTTAATTTACAGTTTTTTCCACCAAGGTTATAATTGTCAGGGAAACATGCGTTGCGGCGCCTGCCTAGTTCCCTGAACTACAACTCCCATATTGCCCGGCCACGGAAGGGAATAAAACCGGAGAGGGCGCACAGGAAGTTGCGCGTAATACTGTTGTTTTCTCTCTCTCGGACGAGAGAGAGCTGCCTGCTGAAGCGCCGGAGGATTAAGTGCTAAGGGAACGGTCCTGCGGCTGGAAGGGGTTTCGCAACACCCCGATGTGGAACCAGTGAGTACCGAGTACGTTCCCAGTGGGAATCCTGTTTATTCCTTGTGTTCTACGGAATACTGCGGGGCTCCGCGTATTGCCGTTTCTTTATATTGTTTTCTCCTTGGCTCGTATACTGCGGGCGGATTCAGAAAGCGCAAGCGGAATACGGCGATGCTACCGCGTATTGCCGATTGTTGATACTTTACCATGCCCTTATACTGAGGGCGGATTTTGGTAGCGTTAGCGGAATACGGTTGTGCTGCCGCGTATTACCGTTTGTTGACATTTTACCTTGCCCTTATAATGAGGGCGGATTCTGGAAGCGCTAGCGGAATACGGCAGTGCTACCGCGTATTGCCGTTATTGTGCCAGAAGCACTTTTGTTTAACAGTTGTGTTCAATGGGGATACAAGCAGGCTACAGCGGTGAAGGAACCACGTAGCGCCGCAGGTGTGCTGGAGACTTCGTTCTTTTCATTTATACTATCTGGGGAGACGGGACATGTTTTGAGATTTAGTTCTCAACAAAAACTTTATTTACTCAGTGAAGGCTCAGGTGACGTAACCTCGTGGAACTGCCGAACTGTATTCTATATTGAGACCTTCTTAATTCATTGGGATAGGTTGACTGCTATCACTACTTTTCCATCCCCCTCGTTTGTGCTTATAGGTGGGTATGAATGACGCCTGTGTGAGTCCCAAGTGACAGGAAAGGTGTGGTGGTCCTTACCCTGGTTAATGTTTCTGGTGTTCTTTGTCCTAGGCAGAGGAGTGTTATTCACGATGACCTGTGTTAAGCCCCGAGGGTTGTACCAACAGCAGCATATATGCTCAGGTACATACATTTCCTAGTGAGACATTACTGAGAGTAGCCATTGTTCCATGTATAAATAACCTGTGTTTCTTTTGTTCTTGCAGGTCCTATTCCACTGCAGTTCCTATTCCCTCTCCTTTTCCCCCGCCTGATCGTTCGAACACCCTGTAGACCATTGCACCAGGGTGTTGGTGAGATCTGGAGGTGGACCCTTTTTTGCTGCAACTGGACCCTGCGGAGCTGGGCCTGACAGAATTACGCGCCCACGAAATTAGCTTCGCCCGGTTCAGTTGTGGTAGGGAATGGCCACCCTGGAGGACGTGCTTCAGGCATTAGTCCTGGTCCAGCAGGAATTGGCCTCTTCCAAGGCTGAAACTGCCGCCTTGAGAGATAAAGTTGAAAGACTATCTAGGAACCCTTTCGACATATCTCCCGCCGCCCCACAAATACAGGTGACTGTACCACCACCCATCCCGTTAGCAAGTCCTGAAAGATACGCCAGGGACCCGGCAAAGATACAGGTGTTTCTGACGCAGATAATGCTGCATTTCTCTTGTAGACCAGCTTCTTTTCCCAATAACCATTCCCGGGTGGCCTTTGCTATCTCGTATTTGGTAGGGGATGCTGCCAATTGGGCCGTTCCATTGGTTAGAAATAACGATGCAGTTTTGTCAGATTGGTCAGCGTTTAGGACGGAGTTCGAGAGGGTGTTCGATCGTCGGACCACCACCTTCAGCGCTGATAGAGAACTGCTGGACCTTAAACAAGGGAGAAACGACTTAGTAACATATCTAACCACGTTTAATAGATTAGTGGACGAGACTGCTTGGCCAGAGGAGAAGAGAATGTCTTTGTTTTATCAGGGGTTGCGGGATGAGCTAAAAGACATACTGGCCCAAATAGATCCGCAACCCACTACCTGTGCGGACATGATCAATTTAACGTTGAGGTTGGCCGAGAGAGGGGGTGAGAGGAGAAAGTGGGATAAGGGATTCTAACGACCAGAGAGACCCTCACGACGACTGGTGTCCACCCCTGAGATTGCACCTGAACCCATGGAAATTGGGGCGGTTCGTTCTCCTCTGTCCAGAGAAGAAAGAGAAAGCCGAAGAGTACATGGGTTATGTATGTACTGTGGAAAGAAGGGCCATTACGTTAGGGAATGCCCTTCTAAACCCAAGTCCTCAGAGGTGTGGTCTCGTAATAAAAGGGTGGCTGTATCCGCTTCTCTACCTGCTATAGTGCCAGGGAATTCCCCAGGTGTTGGTGAAACCATCAAGGGCTGGCAACTCCCCTCCTTGGCCACCTCTGGTTTGCTGGACACCGAATCACACATAGTACTCCCTATGATAATCGGGAGCCATGATCAGTTCCATCAGGTGAAGGCCATGGTGGATTCAGGCGCCACAGGGAACTTCATAGACAGTGGACTGGTTGATCGCCTTGCCCTATTGAGGGTACCTAGGTTGCAACCAGAAGAGGTTTTCGCTGTGGACGGAAAGCCATTGAAATCTGGTTTGATTACAGAACAAACGGAGGTACTTTTCTTGTCCTTGGTTATGACAGAGGAAACACATAAGGAGGGGTTATCCTTTAACATCATCGATGCCCCCCAGTATGAGGTTATTCTGGGTATGCCTTGGCTGTGCCACC
This sequence comes from Calotriton arnoldi, assembly GCA_963921515.1. Lineage (NCBI taxonomy): Eukaryota > Metazoa > Chordata > Amphibia > Caudata > Salamandridae > Calotriton > Calotriton arnoldi. Next base: position 234,012 of record CAWUFW010016420.1, on the reverse strand, counting down.
ACAATCCCACCATCGATTGGAAGGCTAAAACACTTCTGTTTCAGTCAGACAACTGCCGAGACCATTGTAGCCCAAACGGTCCCTCACAAGCTGCCGCGCTATTACATCCCTATGTGGTGGCAACAGCGGTTGAGAAGGAGACCCTGTTACCCATGGCGTACTCTCAGTTCACGGATGTGTTCAGTGAGGTCCAAGCTGAACAGTTGCCCCCTCATCGGGAGTATGATTGTCAGATAGACCTGGTGGAAGGGGCCACGGTCCCGGCCTGTAGAGTGTATGCATTGTCTGTGCCAGAAACAAAACACTTGCGCGAATACCTGGACCACTATTTAGAAATAGGGTTTATCAGACCTTCGCGATCCCCGGCTGCCTCTCCGCTTTTCTTTATTACTAAGGCCAATGGTGATCTTAGGGCTTGTGTGGATTATCGCGTTCTGAACAAGAACACCGTTCGAAACAGATACCCTTTACCCCTTATTTCTGTGTTGCTTGATCAAGTGAGAGAAGCCAAGATTTACACAAGATTAGATCTAAGGGGTGCGTATCATTTAGTGCGTGTCAGGACTGGGGATGAATGGAAAACAGCGTTCAAAACACGTTAAGGGTTATTTGAGTATACTGTCATGCCGTTTGGCCTTTGCAACGCCCCAGCGGCATTTCAGTATTTTCTTAATGACGTGTTGAAGAACTTTGTGGACCTGTTTGTTGTTGTGTACATAGACGACATCCTTATCTATTCCGATACAGCGGAGGAGCATGACAAACATGTAATTGAGGTACTGACAGCGCTGCGGACCCACAGGTTGTTCTGTAAGCTGAGTAAATGTGAGTTTGGGGTACGCAAGGTGGAATTTCTGGGGGTTATGCTGTGCCCAGAAGGATTACACATGGCTGAGAGGAAGGTGTTGGCTGTGCAGGAATGGCCTACCCCAAAAACAGTACGTGATGTGCAGTGCTTCCTAGGCTTCGCGAACTATTACCGCAGGTTTATCATCCATTTCTCTCAGGTAGCAGTTCCCATTACCAAAATCCTTAGGAAGGGCCTTCCTTTTCAATGGTCGAGAGAGGCGGAGGAAGCCTTCACCTTTCTAAAGAAGGCATTTACCACGGCTCCAGTACTCGCACATCCCAGACCTGAACATCGTTTCGTGGTAGAGGCAGATGCCTCAGATGAGGCCATTGGGGCCATCCTGTCCCAAAGGAGTCTGAGCACGGGACAGCTGCATCCTGTGGCTTATTTGTCCAGGAAATTGAACCCTGCGGAACGAAACTACACCGTCGCTGAGAAAGAGCTGTTGGCAATAAAAAGGGCGTTCCAAGAATGGAGGCACTATCTGTGGGGGGCTAGCCATCCCATTACGGTGTATACCGATCATCGGAATCTGCAATATATGAAGTCTGCGCGTCACCTTTCTCAGCGCCAGATGAGATGGATGTTGTTTTTTGCCGAATACGACTTCGTAGTCACTTTTTGTCCAGGGGCGGAGAACCGAAAAGCAGACTCTTTGTCTCGACTGGAAACGATGGAGCCTGCCACACAGGACCATAACACAGGGGCTATCATCGAACCCTCTAGAGTGCTATGCGTCATCCGTGCGGAAGCCTTTTTGGATGAAGTAAGACAACATAAAACCCTAGCCGAATGGGAGGCATGGGCAACAATGGGGACCGAACGCGCAGTGAAACATGGTTTGCCGTTCCATAAAGACCGATTGTACATCCCCACTCCAGAGCTACAAGAGAAGGCTTTCCAATGGTGCCACATGTCGCCCTTGGCGGGACATCCTGGTGTGCGGAAGACCGCACACCTGACACAACGTCACTTCTGGTGGGGCTCCCTTAATACTGATGTTGCTGCTTGGGTGGCTAGGTGCGAGGAATGCGCCAGAGCAAAGACCGAACACATCAAGATGAAGGGAAAACTCATCCCTATGCCCACTCCACACCAACCCTGGCGAAGTATCAGCCTGGATTTTATCACTGGGTTACCTTTGGAGAAGGGGTATTCAGCCATCCTAGTGGTGGTGGATGGACTCACGAAGATGGGACATTTCATCCCTTGTGTGAAACTCCCTACGGCCTCCCAAACAGCACAGCTGTTGCTTAACAATATCGTCAGGATACATGGACTGCCCGAAAACATTGTGTCAGATAGGGGGCCTCAGTTCGTTGCGAGATTCTGGAAGTTGTGGTGCAAAGCCCTGCACATAGACTCCTCTTTGTCTACTAGTTTCCATCCTCAGACCGATGGACAGACGGAGCGTCTGAATTAAACACTCAAGAAATATCTTAGATGTTATTCTAAGGATGCCCAGGAGTCTTGGGTAGATATGCTATGGATGGCGGAACTAGCTTACAACAATGCCTGGCACAGTTCTGTCGGGTTTTCTCCCTTTCGTGCCAATTTCGGATATGATGCTCGCATATTGCCCATTACCATTCCAGAGGAGGTGGCCAATCAACCTATGGTGCTGATTCAGGTACGAAAGCTCCGCACGCTACATCGTAAAGTCAGACGCCATCTGTTGCAGGCAAAACAGACTTACAAGAAATGGGAGGACCGACACAGAACGGAGGGACCGCAGTACCAAGTGGGAGACAAGGTGTGGTTGTCTACCAAGAACATCGGTTCAAGTTGCGTAGCATTTTCCATCCTAGGTTCATCGGTCCATACTCAGTAGTGAAACAACTCAACCCCGTCACCTATAGATTGAAATTGCCTGGAACCCTTCGGATCCACCCTGTATTTCACTGTAACCTCTTGAAACCTGCCTTGGGGGCACGTAGGCGTGCTCCGCCCCCTGTGATTTGTGACGGGGGTATGGAATACCAGGTTAAGAGCATACGAGATTCCAAACTACGAAGAGGGATGCTCTGGTACCTGGTGTCATGGAAGGGTTATTCAGCAGAGGATGATTCCTGGGAACCGTGGAAGAACGTCCATGCCCCTGCGGCCGTCCGTTCGTTCCATAGAAGATATCCGTCGAAACCTGGGCCTAGGAGGCGCTAGGGAGGAGGACCTACTGTCAGGGAAACATGCGTTGCGGCGCCTGCCTAGTTCCCTGAACTACAACTCCCATATTGCCCGGCCACGGAAGGGAATAAAACCGGAGAGGGCGCACAGAAAGTTGCGCGTAATACTGTTGTTTTCTCTCTCTCGGACGAGAGAGAGCTGCCTGCTGAAGCGCCGGAGGATTAAGTGCTAAGGGAACGGTCCTGCGGCTGGAAGGGGTTTCGCAACACCCCGATGTGGAACCAGTGAGTACTGAGTAAGTTCCCAGTGGGAATCCTGTTTATTCCTTGTGTTCTACGGAATACTGCGGGGCTCCGCGTATTGCCGTTTCTTTATATTGTTTTCTCCTTGGCTCGTATACTGCGGGCGGATTCAGAAGCGCAAGCGGAATACGTCGGTGCTACCGCGTATTGCCGATTGTTGATACTTTACCATGCCCTTATACTGAGGGCGGATTCTGGTAGCGTTAGCGGAATACGGCGGTGCTGCCGCGTATTACCGTTTGTTGACATTTAACCTTGCCCTTATACTGAGGGCGGATTCTGGAAGCGCTAGCGGAATACGGCGGTGCTACCGCGTATTGCCGTTATTGTGCCAGAAGCACTTTTGTTTAACAGTTGTGTTCAATGGGGATACAAGCGGGCTACATCGGTGAAGGAACCACGTAGCGCCGCAGGTGTGCTGGAGACTTCGTTCTTTTCATTTATACTATCTGGGGAGACGGGACATGTTTTGAGATTCAGTTCTCAACAAAAACTTTATTTACTCAGTGAAGGCACAGGTGACGTAACCTCGTGGAACTGCCGAACTGTATTCTATATTGAGACCTTCTTAATTCATTGGGATAGGTTGACTGCTATCACTACTTTTCCATCCCCCTCGTTTGTGCTTATAGGTGGGTATGAATGACGCCTGTGTGAGTCCCAAGTGACAGGAAAGGTGTGGTGGTCCTTACCCTGGTTAATGTTTCTGGTGTTCTTTGTCCTAGGCGGAGGAGTGTTATTCACGACGACCTGTGTTAAGCCCCGAGGGTTGTACCAACAGCAGCATATATGCTCAGGTACATACATTTCCTAGTGAGACATTACTGAGAGTAGCCATTGTTCCATGTATAAATAACCTGTGTTTCTTTTGTTCTTGCAGGTCCTATTCCACTGCAGTTCCTATTCCCTCTCCTTTTCCCCCGCCTGATCGTTCGAACACCCTGTAGACCATTGCATCAGGGTGTTGGTGAGATCTGGAGGTGGACCCTTTTTTGCTGCAACTGGACCCTGCGGAGCTGGGCCTGACAATAATATTGTTTCAGGAAGTATGCCTAAAGGAGAGGTGTTTCCTCGTACATGAAAGGGATATTACTGATCAGGGTCAATTATTTCTCTGTAGGTCTAGCGGTGTCTTTTCCTGTACAAGTCCACCTCTCATCAAGTGGTGTCATCCTTTTTACCTCTAGACCTTCGTTTGATATTTTGAAGGTATGTGCTCCGTTATTAGGTGTTTTCCTTTAAGCAAGGTATTATGTAAATTATACTTATTTTCCACTGGCTTAAGCAGAGTGGACTGTTTATAATACTCGCCATGCTAGCATGGGGCTTCTATGATGGATCTATAATATTTGCTTTTTATTTTAGATAAATCCTATTAAGATTTGCTTTTTGAACACCATCGCAATATAACTGGTCGGCATTGGATACCACCAGTGTGGGTGTATCCTTTATTCACTTCTTGATCATGGACTCCAAATAGAATGGTTCTTATCCTTGATTTAATGGAATTTTGGATAAAATGGTGGCTGTGTTGTCATAATAGCTTTAGATATGTTATTTCCTGCTCAAAATTATAATTGATATTGTTTGCCGCTATTTATATTATAGAAACAAATCGGACGGGAAACACTTTGTTAGCAGGGAATTCTATGACCTTTAACGCTATGGCAATGTTGGATCCTACCATCATCTTGTGGTGGGTATTTATTTATTTGTTTATTGTCTTTATTATCTCTCAAGGTGTCTTATCTCTTTTCCCCCGATGCTGATTTGTAGAATATGGGGGTTTGAATTTGTTGACTAAGCTGTGATATTTCATTTCTTTATTTCTGGGTATTCGTACATGGAATTTGTATTATATTTGGGTCCTTGGCATGATATTTCATCCCATTTAGGTCCTCCAACAGTTCTGCTTTTTCTTGTATCTAAGCCCTGATGGGCAATTCCTTCTCACTTTTCTCCTTCTTAGTCTATTGTTGATTTGCTATTATTGACAATGCATTATAGTGTTTCTATCTTATGAAGTGAAGTGAGAATAAAATGAAGTTACTGGAGATAGGTAAAATTCCGGGTGGGACTTCTAGGCCCTCACAATGTGTTAATAATTATTATTAAGCATTTTAGTATTTTTTATATAAAATGTAAATAGATAAATTCATAATTGTTTAATAGTATGTCGGTCTGTCTTTGTTGTGTATAATGTGTAAGTATGTAAATTAGTGTATTGTGCTCATGGACTAGGAATTAGCCCATTGGTATTTATGTATAGGATGTCTTATATGTGTTGTAAATGTTGTTTTTTTAATATGTACATTTATTTGTTTGTACTTAACAGCCCTGAAGAAGTCCTGTATTAGGACGAAACGCGTCGGCTGTACTGTTTGTTGAGTCACTTGAGCTGGACTCTGTGTTTTTATCTACGTTAAATGAAAATGGAATAAAAGAAAGAAAAAACTGAAGAACTTTGTGTCTGGATACAGACTTCTCTTATTGATTAAATTTTGCTGTATGGTGCACCTGTGCTTTTGTTTTGAATTGTTAGGTTCCTTCAGGAACAAGCACTGTGACGGTGGGTGCTATTCAGTGTGCACATGGATCCCAATTTGTATTGAAGGGATAAGATTAATGGAGTGAAATTAGGTTAGGTGCTGGTAACTAGAAGGTACCACTGTTAGTTCTATTTGTCTTTGCATTTCTTACCCTTCATTAGCACTAACCGGCTCTGTAAATTTATTTAGATAGACTACCTTTTTTATTATAATACTGATAGAATTGAACCATGCCAGGTTTTAAAGACAGACGGCAGGAATTAGCCCAGGACCTATTTGCCACCGGTTCTAAACCAGGAGGCACAAATGGAAATGTTCCAAAAATAGAGGGCCTAAAAGTAAAGTTCCAAAAATTAGAAAAATTAAAGAAACATGAAATGTCCAGATGGTGGGACGGAACCACCCTGGAAAAATATATAGAAAATGAGAAGATACCCCGGGGCCTCAGAATTTTAATATTTCCTACATTTGAGGACCTTGATAAGGACCAACTGGAGGATTGGGAGGGAAACCTCCGGAATGCCTCGTTTAACATGATGCGCATTCTTATCAAGAATGCGGAGAAAAAGGGTGCTAAGTTACAACAAGAAATTGAGGGACTGGAGAAAGAAATAGCAACATCTGAATTAAGAGAAGTAGTCAAGAAAAATGATGCCATCTTGGATGAAATCCTTGAGGGTCATCAAATGTATCTAAGGGACAAGAAGATTAAGAAAATCAAGAGGGATGACAAGGATTATAAAGATGGGAGAGTTTATACTTTTTCTCACAGGTATGATAATGTGAAGATACCTGGTGAAGGTAAAAGACCAAGGGAAGAGACATTGGAATCAATTTCTGCTAGTAGTGTTACCTCCCTCTCATCTGTGGCCAGTTCAGTAGCTACGGAAGACTCAATAGGAGTGGTGGAGACTGAAAATAGGCCCAATAATTTTTTATTGGAAATGGAGAGATTCAGATTGGGTGCAAGATCAACACTAAAAGATCAAAGACCAGAAAGGGGGGCGGAGATGGCAGGAATTTAAACAGAAACAACAACAAAAAAACAAAACAAGAACCAGTGGGCAGAATGACCAGATCGAAGAAAGCAGGGAATCCGATGAGTTAAATGAGGAGGGAGAAACTATGGAGAAGAAACTAATGATTGTGAATTTGTCTGACAGGGTACTTTCTAAGGATGATGTCTCAGTTTTAAGCAAGGGACTTGGTTTCTGCCCTAATGAGATGGGGAGTGATGTTGATATATTTGTTGATTTGTCGAAATTTATCAGACTGTTAAAATTGAAGGATCATTTTGTGCGTAATCCTCCGCTCTGTGTCAAACCCCTGATTGAATATACCCCTCCTACACATACTGTAAATGAAATAAATGTTATTCAAACGATGATGTCTGTTGAATATGAAACGTCAATTGATATGGATCTTATCAGAAATGAGTTGGAAATAATGGAGGATGTATCTGTGGATAGTGGCTTGAGACCAAAGTCGAAATTTATCCCTTTTGGTACACACCCCAATATAGACATTTTTGGAGACAGGGTTACACAAGGACTTTATCATCTATTGGAACATCCTATCCCCCCCAATTTGAGAAATTATAATCTAACGGTCGCTGAGACTGCAGCCTTGAAAGGACTCAAGTCTGATTCTACCATTGTCATACGTGAGGCTGACAAGGGGGGGTAACGTGGTCATTATGGAAAAGATGAGTTACATGAGGGAAATAGACCGCCAACTAGCAGACACATCCTGCTATACTAAACTTTCAGGTAATCCCATCAAGGCCCTAAGTACGTTTATAAATATGAGACTTATAGAGTGGCGGGAGATTGGCCTGCTGAGTCAAGAGGTATGGAGATATTTAACAGTTCTGGAACCGGTCTTCCCTTGTATTTACATTCTGCCCAAGATACATAAGGGTGGCCCCTTTCCACCGGGCCGCCCTATTATTTCTGGGGTTAATTCACCTACGGAAAAACTCTCTGAATATGTGGACCATTATATACAGCCCTTGGTACAAAATTTACCATCGTATATAAAGGACACGAAAGATATTTTGGGGAAATTGGAAGGCTTTAATTGGTCTGAGACTTTAACCTTTGTGACTCTGGATGTTACTAGTCTATACACGTGTATCAAAAAGGAATTTGGAGTAAAAGCATTACATTTCTATCTGGGACAAAGGACGGCAGATCATTATTCACATAATGAGATCTTGATGGAAATGACTGATATTATTTTGTCCAAAAACTTTTTTCTTCATGATTATGTATGGTTTCAGCAAATTCAGGGTACAGCGATGGGCTCCAGATTTGCTCCCGCTTACGCCGGGCTCTTTATGGGCTGGTTTGAGCGGGAGCATGCCTGGGGCCGCCATGCGGCAATGTGGATGGAGCATGTGATTTTCTGGGGCAGGTACATCAATGATGTAATTATGCTCTGGGATGGACCTGCCCCAGAGCTTATGAATTATCATGCTTATCTTAATGATAATCCTTTTAATGTTAGATTTACTATCAATCATAGCAAGGAAGAGATTGACTTCTTAGATGTCACTTTCTTCATACAGGATGATCACATTCACAGCCGCACATACAGAAAAAAGACTGCCTGTAATAGCACACTACACTTTCAAAGTTCGCATCCCCAACATGTTATTAACAACATCCCATATGGGGAGATGATTCGCATGAGACGCAATTGTAGCACTGAGGGGACTTTCTTACTGAATCTAGGGGAGACAGAGAAGTGTTTTTTGGATAGAGGGTACCCGGAGGTCACATTGAGTAAAGCACATAAAAAAGTGATGAAAGTCTCTAGGGCATCCACCTTAACAGCTAACTCTAGTAATATGGCCAAAAAAGCTCCAATTGCCTTCACTACGCAATACAATGATCGCAGTAGCAGGGTATACAATGTCCTTAGAAAACATTGGCACCTCTTGGTGGATATACCAAGTATGCATGATACCCTGGCCACTAAACCGAAGGTGACATATAGGAGGGGACATAATTTAAGAAATATGCTGTGTCCCAGCTATGTGACTACCTCCAAACCTCAAACCTGGCTTATGTCTACATTGACAGGGTTTTATACATGTAGAGAGTGTTGTGTCTGTAGGCTTGGTAGGAATATGACCAAGAACTTCTGTTTTAACACCAAACGCAGATATACCATAAATCACCTGATCAACTGCAATTCAAAATATGTAACGTATATATTGGGATGCCCATGTGATAAGATCTACGTGGGCAGTACAAAAAGAGCCCTGAAGATAAGAGTGCAGGAGCATGTGCGTGCTCGACGCAATGGAGATCTTAGATATCCCCTTACCTTTCATATGCAGGAAAATCATACAGTTGGTGATGATTTTTGGTTTATAGGGATAGATCATGTCCCTGCCCACCCAAGAGGGGGAATAGGGAATTGGCCCTAAGAAAGAATGAAGCAGGGTGGATTTGTAGACTGCGATGTGTTGAACTAGGCCATAATAGTGATGATGAAATGCACTATTTCCTGTAAGAACTTTATCTCATTCCATGTCCTTATTCGGTTTGTACATAAGAGCTACTTTTTCTCCCCTCCTTGTTGCTCTATATATTTGGGAGTTTTGTGAATTAAGATAAAAATTGAATTGTGTTAACTGTCCTTTTAATTGCACCATTCGGACATGAGTCAGGTGAATTGTTAATGGTATGACAAATGGTTTAGGCCCTACATAATATGTGGGACCATTTTGTATAATTGTGTATTTTTCTTCTCTGTCTTCCTTCCTATTTGTTATTCATTTGTCCTTATTTACTATCTCTCCATCTTATTGCTTTTCTCCAATAACTTGGCAATTGGCTGCTTCTTGTATTTTACTCTGGATGTTAAAAATCTGTTACTTATCCATATATGCGCTTTTCTTTTTGAATATGAATCTCGTGGATACTATGTTGTTTAGCTAGTTTGGAAGTATTATGGTCAATGAGACGCCTTGGGCATTTTATTGAATTTTGATTTATTTAAATAATTGGATGCATTATTTTGTGTTGATGATACAGCCATATAGAGGTTTATAAACCCTAGTTTATATTGCATGTGTTTTATGTTTGAGTGGTTTGATTTATGAAGCTTTATATGGCTTTGGGACACCTTGGTTTTTAAATCATCCATATGGTAAGCACAGTTTAATTCGATTTCAACATAGGCCAAGATGGCCACCGTTCTATCACCATTATTTGGATGTTGTCCCTGGGTTTGCGAGGATGCATCTCAGGTTATTTTAACAAGTATCAGATATGTCTTTACCCGTTACGTGGGTTTAAGTAATAGCGTTGTACCAATGAAAACTGACAGGTGGTCGCGCGGTATTTGTATTCTAGCTTGTTGCGTATTTTTTCTTCGAATGCGCGACGTAGGCTATTATTGTGCCGATAATTATTGTGACCTTTGCTGCATTACGGCATATTGGGCCGATATGATTTTTAGATCCATCTTTAAGTTTTTTGATCTTTATAATAGCATAATATGTGAGACTTCTGCATACAACGACTATCACTACAATATGGCCGCCGTATTAGGTACATATTATACACCTTGGATGGGCACGTATTCTTTACTTGACGCAGGTGTTCCGGTTTTTCTAGACGCCGCGCGTTATTTAAACTCAACGTAGACACTGCTGGGGCTTCCTGCCCGGTTTTCCTGTTTGCTGCTACGTATTCCAGCGTTCCCGTTGACCGTTACAGCTTCACTTTGGTAAGCCTCATGTCGGCATGTTGTTTTTTGGATTATTCCATTAGGGTGATTCTTTCACTCTCTGCCGAGATGTATGCATGTTCTTGTCAACTTTTTCGTTATATTGTATATTGGGGGCAAAAGTAACAGCTTTTACCATGTGGACTTGCTGATTCTCTATTCCCACAACTGAAGTAACGTTAGTATTGTGCTGCTTTGTCGTGTATTATGTTTCAACCATCTATGTTATTTCTATACCGATATCATTCCCCTATTATGTTCTGGGAGAGAGGGTTATCGGGTTGGTGACTGATGCATCTTGGTATATAAGGTTTAGTTGCTAATCTCAACTACCACATGGGTACAATCTCATGCTTTCTAGGTTGAAGCTTAACATCTATGGACTGCTGCCTGAATTGGTTTTTTATTTCTCTTACAGGCTGTTGCTTTCCTTGCCTAACTGATTTATTTCTTAAGCATTGCTTCCCTATGTGACGTCCTCGTTGCGCTGATGTGCTTTAGGTAAGATGACACATGGCAATGAAGGTGTTTGGGGCTGTAAGGATTAATTAGTTAATTTACAGTTTTTTCCACCAAGGTTATAATATTGTTTCAGGAAGTATGCCTAAAGGAGAGGTGTTTCCTCGTACATGAAAGGGGTATTACTGATCAGGGTCAATTATTTCTCTGTAGGTCTAGCGGTGTCTATTCCTGTACAAGTCCACCTCTCATCAAGTGGTGTCATCCTTTTTACCTCTAGACCTTCGTTTGATATTTTGAAGGTATGTGCTCCGTTATTAGGGTTTTCCTTTAAGCAAGGTATTATGTAAATTATACTTATTTTCCACTGGCTTAAGCAGAGTGGACTGTTTATAATACCCGCCATGCTAGCATAGGGCTTCTATGATGGATCTATAATATTTGTTTTTTATTTTAGATAAATCTTATTAAGATTTGCTTTTTGAACACCATCGCAATATAACTGGTCGGCATTGGATACCACCAGTGTGGGTGTATCCTTTATTCACTTCTTGATCATGGACTCCAAATAGAATGTTCTTATCCTTGATTTAATGGAATTTTGGATAAAATGGTGGCTGTGTTGTCATAATAGCTTTAGATATGTTATTTCCTGCTCAAAATTATAATTGATATTGTTTGCCGTTATTTATATTATAGAAACAAATCGGACGGGAAACACTTTGTTAGCAGGGAATTCTATGACCTTTAACGCTATGGCAATGTTGGATCCTACCATCATCTTGTGGTGGGTATTTATTTATTTGTTTATTGTCTTTATTATCTCTCAAGGTGTCTTATCTTTTATTCCCCCGATGCTGATTTGAAGAATATGAGGGTTTGATTTTTGTTGACTAAGCTGTGATATTTCATTTCTTTATTTCTGGGTATTCGTACATGGAATTTGTATATATTTGGGTCGTTGGCATGATATTTCATCCCATTTAGGTCCTCCAACAGTTCTGCTTTTTCTTGTATCTAAGCCCTGATGGGCAATTCCTTCTCCCTTTTCTCCTTCTTAGTCTATTGTTGATTTGCTATTATTGACAATGCATTATAGTGTTTCTATCTTATGAAGTGAAGTGAGAATAAGATGAAGTTACTGGAGATAGGTGAAATTCCGGGTGGGACTTCTAGGCCCTCACAATGTGTTAATAATTATTATTAAGCATTTTAGTATTTTTTTTATATAAAATGTAAATAGATGAATTTATAACTGTTTAATAGTATGTCGGTCTGTCTTTTTTGTGTATAATGTGTAAGTATGTAAATTTGTGTATTGTGCTCATGGACTAGGAATTAGCCCATTGGTATTTATGTATAGGATGTCTTATGTGTTGTAAATGTTGTTTTTTTAATATGTACATTTATTTGTTTGTTCTTAACAGCCCTGAAGAAGTCCTGTATTAGGACGAAACGCGTCGGCTGTACTGTTTGTTGAGTCACTTGAGCTGGACTCTGTGTTTTTATCTACGTTAAATGAAAATGGAATAAAAGAAAGAAAAAACTGAAGAACTTTGTGTCTGGATACAGACTTCTCTCATCGATTCATTTTTGCTGTATGGTGCACCTGTGCTTTTGATTTGAAAGCAATGAAGATGATTGTCAATGTAGCATGAAGAGCAGAACGGGTGTTGCAGACAGTCATCGCAATAGCGTAAAGATCCTGTCCTGTTGAGAAATGTACCTTTTCATTGCAGTGTGCATCAGCGGTCCCGAGGAGTGATGCAAGGTCCTGCGTCTCGGATGCGTTTCCCAGTGGCGGTTCCGAGGAGCTGTGAGGGCTGCGATGTGGTCTAGCTTCAAGGCTGCATCGGTTCTGATGAGGAGCTGTGAAGTTCGCATTGAGGATATGTTGCACAGTTGTGGATCCAATGAGCTGCGATTGCTGCGATGCAGGCTTGCATTGGGACTGCGTCGCGGTGTGTCAGTTCCGATGAGACGCTGCAAAGAGCTGCATCAGGTTTGCTTTGGGCTATGTCAGTTCTGGGAGAGACTACAGCTGGGCTTGCAGAGTACCTTTAGCCTCACTTCCAAGGATCTAAGACTGGGGAGGCATCATTTGGGGGGTTAGGACTCACAGCAGGTAGAGGCCAGGTGCAGGGGCCAAGATGGTTGGAGCCTTTTCTGTCCCTGAGGCCCTATTCAGTATGCCAGTCAACTAGCACTTGGAGTCACTCTGGTGGTCCTGGGTTCAAGATGCAGGTCGAGTCCTTCTCACCACTCAAGCAGTAGAGCAGCAGAGTAGTAGGGCAGTCCTTTCTGCAGCAGAGCAGCACATCAGTATTTCTTGTAAGTCTTCTACAGGTCCAGAAGTGCGCTAAAGAGTTGGGTCAGAGGGTCCACTACTTATACGTGGTGCCCGCTTTAAGTGGGAGAAGCTTATAGAGTCTTCCCCCTACAGAGGTGTCTGGAATTTCCTGCCTTCCTGCCCTGGCCCCAGCTTGTCTGGGAGCACAAAAGACTAGTGCAAAACTATTTCCGAGTGTGCTGAGGCAGAGTCATTGTAATGTGCAAGTGTGGTAGGTGAATGCTCTGCCCCCCATCAAGTGAGAGAGGGACCATCCTGCCAACACCACATTCCACCTCTGTCTCACTGCCGGGGAACAATACACAAAGAACAACTTCTTCAGTGTGGAGAAAAAAAAAACAGTTCTCTTTAACCAGTCCCGTGTTGCTAAAAATCACCCACAGCAGGCTTTCTAGGATTTGCTTTGTTTGATGTCTGTTGTTGGGATTTTGAGACCTATTGCAACATTCACTTGGTGGCCCGTTTAAGCTGATTAATATCATTGCTTTTGCAGACTTTCAGACAGAGTTGTGTGTAACTAAAGTACTAATACATTTTAACATTGTGGTTGGCTAGGAAGACACCAAGAAACGTGATTATTAATTGAAGACCTCGGGCAGAAGGTGGACCTTTGTAGATACTAGACAATACCTTTAGCAACTAGAATTTGTAGGTCACCATCTTGGTGTGTGTTAGAACTGGGGGTCTCTGGTTGGCTGAGGTAGATACCTTAGGCCAAATAGGGACCCTTGCTTCTAAGTCAGGGAAAGGAAGGACACCTTCTCAGATAGCCCCTGCTCACCCCCTCGGTAGCTTGGCACGAGCAGCCAGTTATCTCCAAGGCAAATGAGTAAACTATTTGCAACCACACTCTCAGTGACACAATGATAACAGCACAAATGGACTCCACACGAGTTTCATAAAAAAACAATTGTATGTTTATATAAAAAAAGATATACGATGAGACCACACAATAAAAATCCAACATATGCGTATTTGTAATATTTCACCTTGCTGGTTATTAGGCCAGCAAGCACTGGTAGGTTCTTGCAGTATTAATGAGCCATTTTCAATGATCTAATGCAGTCCTAATGCAATGCTATGCAGTTCGTAATGTAAGAATCAGGCAATTCGTAATGCACCAATCAGGCAGTTCGTAATGCGAAAATAATGCAATTCGTAATGCAACAATCAGGCAGTTCGTAATGCAAAAAATAATGCACTTCGTAATGCAACAATCAGGCAGTTCGTAATGCAAAAATAGGGCACTTCGTAATGCAACAATCAGGCAGTTCGTAATGCAAAAATAATAAGATACTTCAGCATCGATCGCGGTGCTCTGGACGCTCTCTATGCCACTCTTACTGACTCGCGGTCAGCTACTGCCAAAATATGCCCCCCAACACTGTTCTGATGGAAAACAAAGTGCAGCTCCACACTCCGGCCCCGGTACTGCCACTCCTCAGCAATACTGACTTGAGCGGAGGCTCGCGCTGCAAAGATGGGAAAGGCCGAGAGCGTTTCTCTCGGAGCCCGCACCCCGCCCCAGGCGGCGACACACGCACGCTTGCTGAGCGTTACCTGGGGGGTGCAATCTCACTCTCCTATCCTCGCGACTTGGGCCTCCAGTGCGACCTCATTGATCTTGGGCAGTGGAACTCGGGCCCCCGACGGGGATGGTTCGAGGTCCCTCCTTGGCAAAGGCAGGCTCGGGCCGGCGGCACAGCTCCTCTGGTGATGCCAGTCCGGGCCGATGGCAATGACGATCGCAGCAGCTCTGATCACGCTGCTCAATCGAAGCAGAGAACAAGACTGCTCTGGGACACACAGTCACGGGGCAATTCCTCACGAAGGTCTCAGTCTGCAACAGGGCCCACGCACACAGCGTCGCTGAGACTCACTTGGACTCCGGGTGCACACAATCACAGGGCAATCCTCACGAAGGTCTCAGGCTGCAGGAAGCACACGCACACAGCGTCGCTGAGACTCCCTTGGACTCCGGGTGCACACGATCACGGGGCAATCCTTACGCAGGTCTCAGGCTGCACGAAGCACACGCACACAGCGTCGCTGAGACTCACTTGAGCTCCGGGTGCGCACGATCACAGGGCAATCCTCACGAAGGTCTCAGGCTGCACGAAGCACACGCACACAGCGTCGCTGAGACTCACTTGGACTCCAGGTGCACACGATCACGGGGCAATCCTTACGCAGGTCTCAGGCTGCAAAAAGCACACGCACACAGTGTCGCCGAGACCCACCTGGAAACTTTTATGTTCCTGAGTTTCCACAACAGGGAGCCATCTCTCCTTTGGCCCTTGGGGACAAGTTACTTCAGGACACAGCACACAGCAAAGTCCTTTCAAGCAGGAGGACACAGCACATAGCAAAGTCCCTTAGCCTCTCCTTGGTTAAATCAGCAAACTGCAGGCCTGCCCCAGAACACACAGCAAGGGTCAGTCCTTTCCTTCAGTCTCTTCAGCTGTTTCTTCCTTGGCAGAGGTTCCTCTTGACCACAAAGTAGTTTCAATTCTTTTCAGTCTTGATAGTCCAACGTTCAGGGGTTTCAGCTCTCATAGTTATACCCCTAAATGTCTTTGAAGTCTTTGTGTTCAGGGGGGCACTGACCCCTGTCTAAACCAGTTCTGGGTGTCTCCCTGCCAGTGACACCTTCTTCCTTTGATAGTGGGGGTCTGGATCTTCAATCACTCAGCAGGAGATGGAGCCATTGTTTTATGGTGGCAGCCCAGGCCTCTTCACCTCCAGGGGCTACTCCTCCCCCGGCACTCCAGATGCAGGTCAGCCTGTTGCTGTCTCACCTCCTCCCCTGGGTCAGGACATTTCCCAGATCCTATCACATTCAAATCCAGACAGTCAATCCACAACCAGGCAGAGACACACAGAATTGTTAGAACAAAAAACCAGCCACTTCTAAAAGTGTGGTTTCTAAACACACAATGCAAAAACCACCTTCAGAAAAAGATGTGTTATTAAATTGTGAATTCAGGCACACTAAACTTCACCTCTCCATCTTAAGCCTATGGGAAGATAGGCTGGAAACATATTTCACAGCCTCCCCCATTTTGTCCTATGGGCAAGATGGCCTTGCAGCAGTGAAAAACGAAATGGAGAGTATTTCACTGTCAGGACATTGTACAAACCTTAGTACATGTCCTACCGTTCACGTACACTGCACCCTGCCCAGGGGGTACCTTGGGCCTACCATAGGGGTGTCTGATGTGCATATAAAGGGAAGGGTAAGGCCTGGCAAGTGGGTGCACTTGTCAGGACAACAAGGCAGTTTAAAAACTGCGCGCAGGCACTGCAGTGGCAGGGCTGAGATCTCTCTTTAAGGCTACTGGTGTGGGTGGCACAATTAGGGCTGCAGGCCCACTAGTAGCATTTGTATTACCAGCCCTGGCACACATAGTGCACTTTACTAGGGACTTTACTAGTAAGACAAATATACCAATTATGGACATCCAATTACCATTACACTTTATACAGGGAGCACTTGCACTTTGACACTGATCAGCAGTGGCAGAGTGCCCAAAGCATCTAAGCCAGTAAAACGAAATCCATCACAGCATCGAAAATAGAGGAGGTAGAGGCAAAAAGTCACGGGTAATCATGCCAAGAAATGCCAGACCTAACACGTGTCCCCTCCAGCTGAAAAGTGGGGGGAACTACCCACCCTCATGGGAGTTCTCATCACTAAGGCGGAAAAATCTGGACAGACCATCAGCATTGGCGTGTTCTGTTCCAGGTCGGTGTTCCACCGTGAAGTCCATTCCCTGTAGGGAGATGGACAACCTCAACAGTTTTGGGTTCTCACCCCTCATCTGCATCAACCATCTGAGGGGCCTGTGGTCTGTCTGAACCAGGAAGTGAGTCCCAAACAAGTAAGGCCTCAGCTTCTTCAGCACCCAGACCACAGCAAAAGCTTCCCTTTCAATTGCACTCCACCTCTGTTCCCTGGGAAGTAGCCGCCTGCTAATGAAAGCTACGGGTTGGTCCAAGCCCTCGTCGTTCAATTGTTAGAGTACTGCTCCCACACCATGCTCTGAAGCATCTGTCTGCACCACAAATTCTTTGGAGAAATCAGGCGCCTTAAGCACGGGCGCCGTGCACATGGCAGTTTTCAGGGCATCAAAAGCGGTCTGGCAGCCATCAGTCCAGATCACCTTCTTGGGCTGTTTCTTTGAAGTCAGTTCTGTCAAGGGGGCAACAATGGTGCCATACCCCTTCATAAACCGTCTGTAATACCCAGTGAGTCCTAAAAAGGCCCTCACTCCTGTCTGGGTCTTGGTGGGTTCCCAAGCCACGATGGTATCAATCTTTGCCTGTAGGGGCGCCTCCTGGCCGCTCCCTACCTGGTGTCCTAAGTACATCACAGAACCCTGCCCTATCTGGCACTTACTTGCCTTGATAGTTAGGCCTGCCCTCTGCAAGGCCTTCAACACTTCGCAGAGGTGTTGCAAATGGTCCTCCCAACTGGAGCTGAACACCGCAATGTCATCCAGGTAGGCGGCGATGAATTCCTCCAGCCCACACAGCACCTGGTTAACCAGTCTCTGGAAGGTGGCAAGGGTGTTCTTCAACCGAAAGGGCATAACTCTGAACTGGTCGTGCCCCTCTGGCGTTGAGAACGCTGACCTCTCTTTGGCTCCCTCGGTCAAGGCAATCTGCCAGTACCCAGACGTCAAGTCAAATGTGCTGAGGTACCGGGCAGCTCCTAGCCGATCCACGAGCTCATCAGCTCTGGGGATGGGATGAGCGTCAGTCTTAGTGACCGCATTGAGCCCACGGTAATCCACACAGAACCGGAGTTCTGGGATGGCACCTGGTGCAGCAGCTTTTGGCACAAGGACCACTGGGCTAGCCCACGGGCTGCTGGATGGCTCAATCACCCCTAGCACCAGCATCTTGGAAACCTCCTCCTTGATGCTGGCCCTGACCTTATCAGCTACTCTGTAAAATTTTTGTTTTTACAGGCAGGCTGTCTCCAGTGTCCGCATCATGGACGCACCAGTGGGTGACTCCTGGGGTCAGGGAGAACAGGGAGGTGAACTGACCCAATACCTGGCGACAGTCCCTCTGCTGTTCCGGGGTCAGGGTAGGCGAGAGGTTCACCCCATCCACTGACCCGTCCTTCTCCTTGGCTGACAGGAGGTCAGGGAGGGTTTCACTCTCCTCCTCTGCCCCATCATCTGTAGCCAAGAGCATAGTCACATCGGATCTCTCAAAGTGAGGTTTGAGGTGGTTCACATGGAGGACCCTCAAAGGGTTCCTAGGAAACTGTAAGTCAACCAGGTAGGTCACTTCGCTCCTGTGCTCCACTACCTCATAAGGCCCAGTGCACTTGTCCTGGAGTGCGCAAGGCTCCACTGGCGCCATCACCCACACTTTTTGCCCAGGTTGAAACTCGACCAGAGTGGCATTCTTGTTGTACCACCGTTTCATTTCTTCCTGGCTGGCTTCCAGATTCGCCTGAGCGAGTTGCCTGAAATGCCTAGTTTGGTTCCTGAAGGCCAGCATGTAGCTATATACATCCTGGGGGGGTTTACTAGGAGCCTTTTCCCAGCCCTCCTTCACCAAACTCAAGGGTCCTCTTACGGGGTGACCATACAGCAGCTCAAAGGAACTGAACCCTAAGGACTTATGTGGCACCTCTCTGTAAGCAAACAGCAGGCATGGTAAGAGGACATCCCACTTATGCCTCAGGGGTTCCTCAAGACCCATAATCATACCCTTCAAGGTCCGGTTAAATCCCTCAACCAGACCGTTACCCTGGGGGTGGTAAGGCTTGTGGTGAACTTGTAGGTTACACCGCACTCCTTCCACAGAGATTTCATATACCTCAATATGAAATTAGTACCCCGGTTGGACATCTCCTCTCTGGGGAATCCCACGCGGGAGAAAATCCCCATCAGTGCACGGCCCACCACGGGGGCTGTCACCGTCCGGAGAGGGATGGCTTCCGGGTACCGGGTGGCATGGTCCACCAAGACCAGGATGAACCTTTTGCCCATGGCTGTCTTGGGATCCAGAGGCCCCATGATGTCAATGCCCACCCTTTCAAAGGGGGTGCTGACTACAGGGAAAGGTTGGAGAGGAGCCTTGCGCTTCCTCCCACTCTTACCACTTGCCTGGCAAGTCTGACAGGTCCTGCAATGAGTATCAGAACTCTTGCGCATTTGAGGCCAGTAGAAGTGGGTGACAAGCCTCTCAAAGGTCTTGTCCTGCCCCAAATGTCCTGCTAAAGGTACATCATGAGCCAACCCCAGTAGGAAGGCTCTGAAGCGCTGGGGCACCACCAGCGCACGGGCTGACCCAGGCTCAGCAACCTTAGGCTCACTATATAGGAGATCATTCTCCCAGTAAATCAAGTGTGACCCGGACGGATCACCTGCTGCCTGGTTTGCTGCCTGTTGCCCCAAACCTACAAGAGAGGGGCACTTTTTCTGCTCCTCACAGAATTCCTCCCTGGAGGGCCCTCCCTCCTGCTGCCATTCGGTCAGCTCAGGTAGGTCCCCCAGTTCAGCTACTTGTTCCCCCGTAGGCTCCAGGGCATCCCCCTCAAGGTTCGCCTCCTCCTGGACCAAGGGAACTTTGGGGGCCGATTTCCCATGCCCCCTGCCTCTTCTCTTGAAGGCAGGCACCTGGGCCACTGTTTCA
Source organism: Calotriton arnoldi (assembly GCA_963921515.1). Classification (NCBI taxonomy): domain Eukaryota; kingdom Metazoa; phylum Chordata; class Amphibia; order Caudata; family Salamandridae; genus Calotriton; species Calotriton arnoldi. The sequence continues at coordinate 213,978 of CAWUFW010016420.1, read as the reverse complement.
GGCTCCAGGTCCTCTGGAACACCTCTACGGGCTGCCATAGACCGAGTGGTCACACAAGCCCACTCAGGCAGACCCAGCATCTCCAAATGCGCCTGGCGCTCCACCTCCTTCCAGGGGGAACTCTCCAGGTCATTCCCTAGCAGACAGTCTACAGGCATGGACGGACTTACAACGACCTTCAAGGAACCTGAGACACTCCCCCACTCAAAGGGAACTAGCGCCACCTTGCAGAGGCGCACAGAGTTGTCTGCTGCAACTACAGGGTGAAGTACATTGGGGATTACCTGCTCCTCAGACACCCACTGATACCTGACAGATGTCAAACTGGCTCCTGTGTCTCTGAGAGCCTCCACCCTCCTTCCATTGATGGTCACCCACTGCCTGTACTTCTTAGTATTCTCAGGCAGAGAGACTTCCTGGACCATCTCTCGATCTCCCAATGAGACCAGGGTCATAACTGCTTTCTCCTCCCCATTCCAAGGACTCAATTCCTCCCCCAATGTGACACTCACTAAACCCGGTGTTGGAGCACCAGTGGGTGCAGGTGACTTCTTGGGGCATTTAGGGGCAATATGACCCACTTCTTTACAGAAATAACAAGTAGGAGGACCTCTGTTGTCCCGCTTGCTATTATGGGGCCAGGACCTCTTAGCCTTGGGGGACTGGGACCCTTTTACCTGGGAACCACTTTGTGGCCCTTTAGAGAACTCCTTGTCCTCCCCCACCTTCTGCGGGGGACCCTGTACACCTTTGGTAGTGGTACCTCCAATCCCTTTGTGGACCCTGGAACTGGTCCAGCGGTCCGCCTCCTCAGCAAGCTTACCGGGATCAGTCAGCTTACTGTCTAAAAGATGCTGGCGCAGCTCTGGAACACACAGACTACTCAAGTGCTCCCAACTAATTAAATTGCATAAGCCCTTAAAATCAGTTACCTTGCTGCCCGTCATCCAAACATCCAGTGCACGCGTGTACGCATTCACACACTCAACCCAAGTACTAGATTCCAGTTTCTTGAAGTTCCTGAATTTCTGTCTGTACTGTTAAGGAGTGAGCCCATACCTGAGGCATAAAGCCTCCTTCATATTGGCGTAGGTCAGGGTTCCCGCCCTCTCTAAAGGTGGTAAAACATCCCTCCCAGAAGCCTCAAAGTGTTTCCATAGGCCCGCCCCCCCCAATGCTTCTCAGGCACCTCATTCATCTTTAGTGCGTGAACCACGCATAAATATCATCACCCCTTTGGTAATCTCGCACTAAGTCTTTGGGAATGTACACCTTACCCGCTGGCACTGGTTGCGTACTGCCACCATTCGAACTAGACTCCGCCTGTTTAGCCTTAATGTCCAGTTCCCTCATGCTTAACTCATGAGCTAAGAGAATCTTCTTCTCTTCCAAGGCGAGAGCGTTCCTGCTCTCCTCTGCTCGCTTTTCACTTTCAATGAGCAGCTTTTTCTCTTCTGCTTGAGCCTTAAGTTTTAAAACCTCCAACTCATGCTCTCTGACCCTTTGGATTTCCTCCAGCTCCTCTGGGGAAAAACTCCTCCCTGAATGGTCACTACCAGCCCCTGAGGCTGGTCCTTCCACCGGCAAATCCTGTGGACCAAATCCATTCCCTGGGTCATCCTCATCCACCTCAACATCACCTGTCTCCTGAGCCTCTTTGGCTTCCCACCAGGCCCTCAAGGCTGTTTGCAGCGGCTCCTTCTTGGCGCTACTTTTCATGGGACATCCCAAAGCTCTGCAGAATTGCCTCAAATGATCAACTTTGTAGGTAAGCAAGGCTTCAATGTCGAACTCCAATTCTGCAACCTCACTGGCTACTTGACTCCTCTGAGATGATGTGTGGCTTAAAGGTCGCTCAAAAATAGAACCAAAAATCCAAACACAATATGTGGTTGCATCGTGGTCTGCGCTAAACTAGTGATGTACACCAATAACTGTGAGTGAATTTGCAAATACACGTTCCAATCCCATACCGCTGACCAACAATGTTAGAACTGGGGGTCTCTGGTTGGCTGAGGTAGGTACCTTAGGCCAAATAGGGACCCTTGCTTCTAAGTCAGGGAAAGGAAGGACACCTTCTCAGATAGCCCCTGCTCACCCCCTCGGTAGCTTGGCACGAGCAGCCAGGCTTATCTCCAAGGCAAATGTATAAAGTATTTACAACCACGCTCTCAGTGGCACAATGATAACACCGCAAATGGACTCCACACGAGTTTCATAAAAAAACAATTGTATGTTTATATAAAAAAAGATATACGATGAGACCACACGATAAAAATCAAACATATGCGTATTTGTAATATTTCACCTTGCTGGTTATTAGGCCAGCAAGCACTGGTAGGTTCTTGCAGTATTAATGAGCCATTCTCAATGATCTAATGCAGTCCTAATGCAATGCTATGCAGTTCGTAATGCAAGAATCAGGCAATTCGTAATGCACCAATCAGGCAGTTCGTAATGCGAAAATAATGCAATTCGTAATACAACAATCAGACAGTTCGTAATGCAAAAAATAATGCACTTCGTAATGCAACAATCAGGCAGTTCGTAATGCAAAAATAGGGCACTTCGTAATGCAACAATCATGCAGTTCGTAATGCAAAAATAATAAGATACTTCAGCACCGATCGCGGTGCTCTGGACGGTCTCTATGCCACTCTTACTGACTCGCGGTCAGCTTCTGCCAAAATATGACCCCAACACTGTTCTGATGGAAAACAAAGTGCAGCTCCACACTCCGGCCCGGGTACTGCCACTCCTCGGCAAGTACGGGCCGCGATATGGACTTGAACGGAGGCTTGCGCTGCAAAGATGGGAAAGGCCGAGAGCGTTTCTCTCGGAGCCCGCACCCCGCCCCAGGCGGCGACACACGCACGCTCGATAAGCGTTACCTGGGGGGTGCGATCTCACTCTCCTCTCCTCGCGACTTGGGCCTCCAGTGCAACTTTGTTGATCTTGGGCAGTGGAACTCAGGCCCCCCCCCGGCGGGGAGGGTTCGAGGTCCCTCCTTGGCAAAGACAGGCCGGGCCGGCGGCACAGCTCCTCTGGTGATGCCGGTCCGGGCCAATGGCAATGACGATCGCAGCAGCTCTGGTCATGCTGCTCGATCGAAGCAGAGAACAAGACTGCCCTGGGACACACAGTCACGGGGCAATTCCTCACAAAGATCTCAGGCTGCAACAGGGCCCACGCACACAGCGTCGCTGAGACTCACTTGGACTCCGGGTGCACGTAATCACAGGGCAATCCTCACGAAGGTCTCAGGCTGCACGAAGCACACACACATAGCGTCGCTGAGTCTCCCTTGGACTCTGGGTGCACACGATCACGGGGCAATCCTTACGCAGGTCTCAGGCTGCACGAAGCACACGCACACAGCGTCGCTGAGACTCACTTGAGCTTCGGGTGCGCACGATCACAGGGCAATCCTCACAAAGGTCTCAGGCTGCACGAAGCACACGCACGCAGCGTCCCTGAGACTCACTTGGACTCCAGGTGCACACGATCACGGGGCAATCCTTACGCAGGTCTCAAGCTGCAAAAAGCACATGCACACAGCGTCGCTGAGACCCACCTGGAAACTTTTATGTTCCTGAGTTTCCACAACAGGGAGCCAGCTCTCTTCGGGCCTTTGGGGACAAGTTACTTCAGGACACAGCACACAGCAAAGTCCTTTCATGCAGGGGACACAGCACACAGCAAAGTCCCTTAGCCTCTCCTTGGTAAAATCAGCAAACTGCAGGCCAGCCCCAGAACACACAGCAAGGGTCAGTCCTTTCCTTCAGTCTCTTCAGCTGTTTCTTCCTTGGCAGAGGTTCCTCTTGACCACAAAGTAGTTTCAATCCTTTTCAGTTTTGATCAGTCCAACGTTCAGGGGTTTCAGTTCTCATAGTTATACCCCTAAATGTCTTTGAAGTCTTTGTGTTCAGGGGGCACTGACCCCTGCCTAAACCAGTTCTGGGTGTCTCCCTGCCAGTGACACCTTCTTCCTTTGATAGTGGGGGTCTGGATCTTCAATCACTCAGCAGGAGATGGAGCCATTGTTTTATGGCGGCAGCCCAGGCCTCTTCACCTCCAGGGGCTACTCCTCCCCCCTACACTACAGATGCAGGTCAGCCTGTTGCTGTCTCACCTCCTCCCCTGGGTCAGGACATTTCCCAGATCCTATCACATTCAAATCCAGACAGTCAATCCACAACCAGGCAGAGACACACAGAATTGTTAGAACAAAAAACCAGCCACTTCTAAAAGTGTGGTTTCTAAACGCACAATGCAAAAACCACCTTCAGAAAAAGATGTGTTATTAAATTGTGAATTCAGGCACACTAAACTTCAACTCTCCATCTTAAGCCTATGAGAAGATAGGCTGGAAACATATTTCACAGCCTCCCCCATTCTGTCCTATGGGCAAGATGGCCTTGCAATAGTGAAAAACGAAATGGAGAGTATTTCACTGTCAGGACATGGTACAAACCTTAGTACATGTCCTACCTTTCACATACACTGCACCCTGCCCAGGGGGTACCTTGGGCCTACCATAGGGGTATCTGATGTGCATAAAAAGGGAAGGGTAAGGCCTGGCAAGTGGGTGCACTTGTCAGGACAACAAGGCAGTTTAACAAACTGCATGCAGGCACTGCAGTGGCAGGCCTGAGATCTCTCTTTAAGGCTACTGGTGTGGGTGGCACAATTAGTGCTGCAGGCCCACTAGTAGCATTTGTATTACCAGCCCTGGCACACTTAGTGCACTTTACTAGGGACTTTAATAGTAGGACAAATATACCAATTATGGACAACCAATTACCATTACACTTTATACAGGGAGCACTTGCACTTTGACACTGATCAGCAGTGGCAAAGTGCCCAAAGCATCTAAGACAGTAAAACGAAATCCATCACAGCATCAAAAATAGAGGAGGTAGAGGCAAAAAGTCAGGGGTAATCACGCCAAGAAATGCCAGGTCTAACAGTGTGTTACAATAATTTTGTATTAGAACATTGGAATGTTGAGAGCTCCATTAAAGACAACAGAGCAGCAGCAGCCTATATCAACTGGTATAGGCCCGCTGCACTCAACATTTCGAAATTGTAATAAACAGCCTCTGCCTTTCTCTTTCCCTGCCACTCCAAAATACATGTAGTGGGCAGGGGAAAGCAATGTCAGAAGCTGTCCTCCAGGGCATGTCGGAGCCTTTCCCCACAACCTCCCAAGCTCTGAGTCACTTGAGTTTCGGAAGAAGGGAGGGGGAATGCTGCTCAGCTCCTGGGTATCACTGGCTTGGCTAAATTACAAAAAGCAGTGCAATGAAGCCGGGGAGAACCAGGGGCTGATTTCAGGCCCTTTTTACAGTTCTTGCTATGAAAGTTAAAAAACGAACAGCCGGGGTCCTAGGGGATTTCAACGCCCTCGGGCTCCGTGAGGCCTGTGTTTTACTAAATAGAACATTATGTCCTGATGGGGTGGAAAGTTCTAATATAGCTTTATAGCCTGCCATAGCTGGGCTATGCCGGCCATTAAAGGCCTGTTCCCTTGTTAAAGGCCCTTGCCTTTGGCGTATAAATGGAAATAATCTATTTTTCAGGGGTGTGCCATGAAAAACTCTTTTTCTTACCAGTTCCGACGCCCCTGATAAGGATACATTTTTTTTAGTAAAGATAATTGTAAGTGTGTTAGTGAGTAGGTTTTGCATCTTGCGTTTGTGTCTTCAGCATAGCATGGATAGGTTATACACATGAGAATACAAGATCACTGAATCACAGGTCAGCAGGAAAGACCCAGAATCACCCAATAGTTGAATCCTGCACAGCCAGACGATCTCATTATCAAGCATTTCAAAATGATGCTATATGACCTTCCCCTCAACATCGTATCCTACGCTGACGACACACAGCTCATCCTCTCCCTCACCAAAGACCCCACCACCGCCAGACTCAACTTCCAGAAAGGAATGCAAGACGTTGCAGTCTGGATGACCAACAGCTGCCTAAAACTCAACGCCGAGAAGACAGAAGTCCTCGTCACCACCCTTTCAGCATGGGACAACACCTGGTGGCCCACCGCCCTCGGCAGCCCACCGACCCCCACGGACCATGCCAGAAACCTCAGCATCGTACTCGACTCATCCCTCACCATGAACCGTCAGGTCAACACCGTCGCCTCCAGCTGCTTCAACATCCTCCGCATCCTCCGTAAGACATTCCAATGGATCCCCCCCGAGTCAAGGAAGTCAGTCACCCACGCACTCATCACCAGCAGGCTGGACTATGGAAACGCACTCTACGCCGGCATAAACAATTCCCTACTCTGCAGACGATACAGAACACCGCCGCCAGACTCGTCCTCTGCATCCCTAGACACAAGCACATCAGCCAACACCTACGAAAGCTCCACTGGCTCCCCGTGGAGAAGCGAGTCACTTTCAAAATCCTCACCCACGCCTACAAATGCCTACACAACACCGGACCCAAATACCTCAACGACAGAATCACCCTCCACGTACCCAAAAGAAACCTCCGATCAGCCAACCTCACACTCGCTGAAACCCTGCGCATCCACAGAGCCAAAGCAGGCGGAAGATCCTTCTCTTACATCGCGGCCAAGACCTGGAACGAGCTCCCGGCAGAAATCAGACGTGCCTCCTTCCTGAACACCTTCAAGAAGACTCTCAAGACCTGGCTCTTCAGCTGAACAGCTCTGCTGACCCCCCCCCCCAGCGCCTTAAGACCCTCACAGGTGAGTAGCGCACTTACAATTCCCTGATTTACCTCCCACCCTATCGTCGTCTCTTCTTTTAACTATTAGCCTCACAGCAGCATACCATTCCTTTATACTATGAACGGGCGCAAGAGAAGGGCTCAAAGGGCAGGATGTGCACCTTTTTTCTAATATACAACACGTGGGGCTAAGCATGAATATATTGATGGCATCTGTTGTCTGTGATTTGTTCTGGAAATCTCGTGCACTCTTGTCATCGAGAGGCCATGGTTTGCAGATGTAGAACCCATCTCCTGTGCATTTCGAGTTACAACTTTCTGCATTCTAACGGATTTTCAAACCATATTGGTCTTTACACATAGACAGACATATGTTGAAATACTCTTACATCCAGTTTCCCTTGGTGTATTACGGTGACATGGGTGTTCTGCAGGTGCAAAACCTGAATAATATCCTATGCCACTGAAATGAGTTGCCCTCAGTGCTCCCTTTAAATTCGTAGACGATTTGACGTGAGCATTTACATTTTCCTCAACTCAAATATAAGGCTGATTTAATTAAATACAAACTCTAACTGGTGCAGACAGTGCTTAATAAACGGTCTGACGACAGTTTAGTTTGAGGCTAATTAGAATGGACAAATTGTAAAGGCTTTCATGGGAAGATTGGTCTATAAACCTGCCATTCATGCAAATGGAATTCTAATCATAAGAATTATTCACGTTCAGAAATAGGAATGCAGATCTTGCCATGATTTGTCTAGTAAAGTTCACGTACACCGGATTTAGGGAACAATACATGTAGAAAGTTTTAAGTAAAATATTATAATATTTCTTGAAGGACTGCGCCTTCCCGACAATAATAATACTTTAGTTGAAAATGGCATTGTAGGATAGCTATTAACCTGTGGTTAAACCAATATAAATTTGTAAAAAAGCAAATAACATTAAGTGTCATACTAAAATGCGCAACTAAAGCTGAAAAAATCGTTTAGATGACTGACAAAGCCTCACCTTAACATTCTCTTCTTTTGTTGGAGCAGCAGGGGAATATGCGACCCCCCCATATTTGAATCAAAACTTGGTATTTCATAACACGAAATTCACAGATATTCAATGACATTTAGGACCGATTGATTATCATACAAGGAATCATAACGCTAGTCCTTATATAACCACAAAAAAGAGACACAGGCTTTAGGAGAACACTGCCTAACCGATAAATCAAAAAGAACCAAAAGGCGACCAATCACGAATGTCTCACAAATATTTAACAGATCCTTCATTTATTGGTAGCAAAAAAAACAGAGCCAACTGGGAAATCCAACAACTAAACGAGAAACATCACCAGTAAGCAGAAAAAGCTCAGATACTGCCCTAGCAGACTAGACAGATTGTCGGCCTATGCTCTCAAATGTAAATACACCAGATGAGTGTGCTATACCAGAGTAAAGGACAAAAATGACTCCTTAAAGCATATTGTGACCATGTTGAAATGGAATCTCAGTAGCTATAAATGATAATCTCCTGTAATTATTACCCAATAGAAGTGGGCACTCATTTTATAGAGATGGAAGGATGAAGGACTGAGTCAAAACTTGCTGAGATTTCAACTTGCATCCCGCATCTCTCTGAGCTATTTATACACATGTATGAATGTCAATTTGTAGAATCAAAAAACAGAAATAAATCAATTTCACAAAAAAGAATGAAGACTCCCTTAAAATGTGAAAGTCTCATGCCTTTTCATTAAGAACTCCTATTTTTTCTATAGACTGAACTTTATTAAACTCTGATAAAACATGTTAACATTGTAAAATTGTAGGAAATTTAATGTGTGAAGTATTTACGCAGCACACAAACAGTAATATAGGGACAACACAACATAAGAAAAATGCCAAACCAGTTTAGAAAAAGAAAGCACATTTTAATAAATAAAATTATAGCAGAATGGAACAATTCCAATCAGTAGAACCAGTGAAATTTATTTTTACATTTTTAAGTTAAAATAGCGACTAAGAGCACAAACAGCCACTTGAATCCATTGATTCCGCTAGACCAAGGCAAAGTCACAAGTTGAGACTGACCGCAATGGAGTGTGGGTGGAATGCAGCGACCAGGTTAGTCCTGCTAAAAAGTTACCTTCAAAGTCTGGCATAAAGAGTTCCGTTCGCTTGGAGGAGGCCACAAGGTGGAAGCTGAGCATCGCAGACAGTCGTTGCTGTATCGCGAAGAGCAGGTCAGGTGTTGTCGAAGTAGCATGAACAGCTGGTCACGAGTCGTGGACAGTCATTACTGTAGCTTCCTGTGGCAGTCGTCATGGGCTTTCACTATTTCAATACGAAGTGCGGATCTAATATTACTGGCGGTCGCTGTTGAAAAGAAAAGCAGGTCTCCCTGGAGCTTCGCGTTGGCAGTCATCATGAGTAGCAGAGTATTGGCATGAATGGGCACATTCATAGTCACGAGGAGCCCAAACTTCAGGGTTTTCACCTTTTCGTTAGGTGTAGCACACTGTGATGCCAGCCATGGTCCAGGACCCAGGGAGGCACCTGTTGAGGATCAGGGACTCACTCCAGCTCAGGCCGCAGGGCTCAGGCAGGTCCAGTTGAATCAGGTATGCTGGGCAGTTGCAGGGAGGTCTATGAAACATATTGAGCCCCTCTAAGCTCACACATGAGGTCAGTCTCTGACCTTTGGAGTCACTCTGGTTAGCCAGAGATGAAGGCAGGCAGGTCCAGTGTTCTTTCTCAGACAGCAAGACAGTACTTGAAGCACCAGGACAGTCCTTCTGTAACTTACACAGGTCCAGGAGTGTCTGGAGGTCCAATATTTATACCTGGTGCCAGCCTTTGTGTGTGGGGTGTGACTCCCTGTCCTAGCCCGACATCCAGTTCTGGAAAAGTACTTTCCCTTCACCCGTCAAGGCTCCAAACAGTCTAAGGGTGCAAAAGGCTTGACAGGCTTGGTTTAACATTCCCTTGCGTGTGCATGAGGGAAACTCCTTTGAAGTGCAAGTGGGGTTAGGTACAGCCCCTCCCAGTCATCCTTCCAGAATGGCCCATTCTGTCCACACCTAAGGCCCCTTTGTGTTACTGTCTGGAAGCAATACACTAACCCCAACAGCAAAGTCATTCATTCGCTGTCATGTGAAACAAGACAGTAGCAGAAGACAAAATGGATGGGACAAGAAAATGCCAACTTTCAGAGTAGTGATTTAAAATCTGACTTTGCTATTAAAAAGGATTTTAAATTACAATACATTTGATTGTACACAGCATATCTCTATCTGCTTCCAATACAACATTCTCACTTATTAAATGTAATAAGGCAACTCCGTGTTAGTCAGTGAGAGAGAGGCCTTACAACAGTGAAACATGACTTTAGGTGTTTTTCACTGCCAGGACATGCAAACACTTAGTGCACATGTCCTACATTTTAAATCAATGTATCCTGCCATTTGAGCCTTTAGGGTCAACCTTAGGGAGTGATTTATACGTATTGAAAAGGAAGGTTTAGGTCTGGCAAAAGGTTTATTTTGCAAGGTTGAAATGGCAGTTTAAGACTACACTATAGGCTACATTGGCAGGCCGGAGACACGTTTTAAAAAGGCTACTTTAGTGGGTGGCACAATGAGTGCTGCTGCCCACTAGTAGCATTTGTTTAGTAGGCCCCGGGTACTTGTTGCACCATATACTAGGGACTTCAAGTAAATTAAATGTACCAATCAAGTAGATGCCAATTGTACCCTGTTTTAGGGAGAGAACACACACACGTTACCACCAGTTAGTAGTGAAAAAGTGCACAGAGTCCTAATGCAAAAAAAGGGTTCAGCAACAGAAGCAAAAAGCAGGGGGTGATCCTGCAAAAAGGGCCAGGTCCTACAAACATGTTATTCATTCAGCTTCAAATTACATGAATATCAAACTATATTTTTAAGAACTTTCAATATCTCCCTTCATCTGTCATAAGTACCTTTCTTTAATTCAAGAGGTCATGAGACATCTGAAGTTAATAAAGGGTTAACAAATATATCGTACTAATTTAAGTATTTTTTCTGTATGTTTCCTCTTAGAAATGGGCAAAGCATATAGGGATATAATGGCTTCCCTTGGTGTATAGGTGCATGACTCCTCCCCTTATCATCCTGAGGGAAATTTGGTGGTTGAGTGGATGAACCATGACTTAAAGCAATCCTTAACAGATCGAGTATTAGGTTCAGGAAATAGATGGATCCATCGCTTATATGGGGTACAAGACCACTTAATAATCTCCCTAAATGTTCTCTGGGTTCCCGGACCTAATACAATGTCCTCTTTGGTATCAAAATGTATGTTTCAGACCATGACGATCCAGACATCATGACGACAGCCACACCCTTTCACATAAATGATCATTCTGCTGTCTTACAGGGTTTACAAAACCTCCACGACCACCAGGCAAATGAGCAGTTAAAGGCATCAATCTCTGCTGGAATCAAGGAGCAGCCAGCAACTTCCAGATGAATTCCACAAGTTGGAGATCTTGTTTGTGAAAAAATGGCAGTGAAGAAGGAATTCGGCCCATCATACTGGGCACCGGTGCCAGTCTTAGGCACTCAAGGTACAACAGCCATCATATTGCCACCGCTAGCTGGTTGCAAAGACAATCGTTTTGTCTCCATTAATCATCTAAAGTTACATCATGCGGCCAATGCTAAACAGTAGGCCCAGAGGACTCCTTGGTAGTTCCCCAACTCCTCTCGCTACCATAAAGGAAATTCCTCTACAGTTTATGAGCAACCTCGAAGCTGTTTCTCCCCAGCTGGGGGGGTGGGGGGGAGAATGAACTTCAGATAATTCCTGATGCTGCTACAAATGCCAGCTATACGACAGAAGTGAGTACTGTACTTGCTATTGCGTCTCCTGAAGATGATTTTCCAGCCCTCGTGGAATCTACCAGTTCTCTTCCTACACCTGTGGCTCCTGTCTTTCAACAAACTGCTTCTGGTTATTTTGTGGGAACAGCTGATTTTTCATCAGACTCTTTTGACAGTTCCACCATCTTAGACAGCCCGCATTCATGATCCTGTGTTTTCCTTTCATGGCTGAAACGCACTTATCTGGTCCCTTCTTGGCTATATGTTTGGATAACACTTTCCTTGGTTTTTCTATTTCTTTGGATTGGATTTGTGACTGTTTTCTCCTTGGTAATAAATACCCATTATCTGCCAGAATGCTCTGCCACAGAACTGATGGATGGGGTGTTAACGCCTCACTCATCTTCACATAAACTGAAAAGAGACCTGTCCCTAGTGAACATTTCAGCTGTCTTAGTAACTGATGGAAATGTTTGGAATAGTATGATAGTGTCGGTCCTGCAGAAACTCTGCAATTCCTTATGTATTTAAGGTTTTCATGGGTGATGTTATTGTATTTGGGTTACATTCTGATGATTTGGATGTTGACACTGTTAACTCCAAGCTCTTGGAGCTGGAGTATTTGACTGTTATTGAAAGTGAATCCTTATAACTTAATTCTACTAATTATGGTTAATTATGGTGAAATGTTTTGCTATCATCATTACACACATCATTATTTACATAGAGCTAGTGTCCAACACGCACCTTTTAATCAAACACAACAGGAACATTGCCTGCCTCCCTTGGAACGGAGTTTAGCAAAATATAGGTGTAAAGTCACATTTTTTTGGCCATGTCTCATCGGACCCAAAGTCTTTATATTTTAAACTTGTCCCCACACCACAAAAAAATATATATACGCCTACGCAAACCAAACTCATATTTATGGATTTCGTTGCCACACAATTAGCACTAAAAGGCTATGAGTATTGGAAAGTTACCATTGAATTGAAATCAATTTGGAGTACCAAACAGTGGCAAGTTCAGGGAACAGACACCGTATTTCGAGCATGCTTAATTCCAACCCAAATGATTTTTCTAAGTGACACCACTCAACAGACTACATGTCTGGGACTTGCAAAAATTGAAGATATGAATTCACCTAATATTCCTTCTATGCCTGATTTGACAATTGGCAACATTTAACCGATTACAGTGAAGAACAGCTCAAAAGTATGGTGCAGAATGGTACATTCACCTCCACACTTTCGATCCAAATGGGTGGGTATTGTGGCCAGTGGACACAAACGGTTGTTATGCTCATTTTTTTAATACCACACCAGGGTTTAAGGCAAGCAGACCAGACCCTTTTTATTACCAATGTCAACACTAAGGGATAGTAACCACCTATTCGGTATGGAAATTGTGCCAACAAAGGTTGGAATATTCCCCACTGTCTGCAGTTAAACTACATCTCTCTCTCTTATCAGATGACATGGATCTATCAGATTTCTTGTTGGGTTCCAAGTTTTGGCGTTCTAAAAGATTTGTTTATACCACTTACAACAAAATTTAGAAATTGCTGCTAACAGAATCTGCTGCACGTTTAAGACAAATTGATCAACATAATTTGGATAAAGTGCCTGTTGTTGTGGATAATATTATTAATATGTTCCCTTCTCACATTTACAGCTTGAATAACATTGTGTCACCTGTTATTGTTATTATGCAAAATGACATGTCTTCATTATACCATGGGCTAAGTCAGGTTAGATTTATTATGCAATTTAGTTGGACACTTCAGGTTTTGAAATCTGGCCTAGTGAAATGGCATTATTTAAATTCTACACACCTATTCTTGCCTTTTAACCTGACATAAACAGAGACTCATGGCAAAAAAGGATGCCACTTATACAATGTTACATATTGAGGAGTGAGAACAACTCCCTTTCACAATAGCTGAAACTCCCTCCATGGTGTAGTTAATTCATGGCATAATATCTTTGCCAATTTAAACATTCCAATTTACATCTTGTATGAAACATTTTACGGTAGGAAGAGATAAACCACTGGGAGGGAGCATTATTCATGAATTGTGATGACTTCCATTTTCTTACCGATGTGAACGAGCAGACAGAGAGGTATTCCTTACTGGAAATGAATGTGACTCTTCTCTCGGCCACTCACTTGTTTGTAAACATATTAACATTCACAGAGCATGTAACACTTTAGCAGCTAATTTGGCCTGTTTCCTAAAAGGAAAACCAACAAGTTTGGAGTAATACCGGCCTTTATATATTCTCTATTTGCAAGTGTTTATGGATGGAGGCATTCCCTTGGCATTATTCCTCATTGGCGGCATATTTTTGGTTCTAGTTTTTGCTGCTCTGCAATGGATGATTTGTTTCAAAGCTCACTGGTCATGGAGTTACCACCAGTCCAACTGTGCCGTGAGCACATGATACGATTCTTTGGAGCTCCACTGCTCCAGGAACTAAAACTGACTGTTCATTATTTTTCAGACCGCCTGGTTTATCTGCATGCAACCTGTGTTTCATAGCCTCTGGTCCCATCTTTGAATGGGCACTCAATGTTTGTCTTGCAATGCAATTGAATGTTCTATGGACATATGTTTGTCTTGCAATGCAATTGAATGTTCTATGGACATGAACTGTTTGATGAGTACAATAACAACCCATTTTCGGAGATGTCCTATGAATATGCAGTTGATTCAAGATGCCTACTATAAGCCAACCCCTCTTAGGAAATGGATGCTTCGGCTCCTAGACTTTCGAAATCTGACTCTAATACCACAGTTGCAGCATGAGCAAATACGTCCTCAGCATCAACTGATAATGAGAATCATATCTGTTCTTTGGAGCTTCTGAATGGGGCTATTGTGGAATCATTGTCTGTGGACCTGAATCCATTCTAGATTTAATAAAAAGTAACTCTGAGGAAGACAACCTGGGTGCCTCTGGTCCGAGTTATTTCAGCCCCTTTTCTAAATTTTGCTTGCATTCTAACTTGGCCTATTTCCTTGTCCATTTTAAATCACAGTATCTCATTGAATTTGATGGCGCTTTTATTATTTTATAAGTAGCCGAGTTACTTTCATGACCAAGGAGGGGTTGTAGTGATTTCCCTTCTGCACACACTTTGGTTCTCTCTTAATTTTGTGTTTTAGGCTGCTTCTGCTCGTTTTGTATGGCCACCTATAACACATCTGTTTTTGTGACACTATTGTGAGAACACACTGTACATGTTGTTTGCTATTCAGGGACTCTTCTTGGGATTTAGTCTACACACTTTTGTACAAGGTTACTGGAAATACACAACATAGAGTACTGTTTTTTCTGCTCATTCAGCAACAGTTCCTAACATCTAGACATAACACAGTCACACAACTGCACATCCAGCAAAGCACAATAGTATTAACATTTAAACTGTGTCCTGCCCCATGGGGGCCAGAAAGGAGAATTCCGACAGAGATGACTGTTCTGGAATGACAATAGTGCCTGACATGCAGTCCTGCATAACCTACGTTTACACTCATGATGAGGACCACCTAACTGCATACACCAGGTATTTGATCCTAGGCCAATCCCAGAGATCGCAAGCATAGTCCTGTGTTCTTGTAGTAAGGATAGACCTGACCTTGACAGATATATAATTTGCCATGGTTAGGCTATTTGTCCGATACAGTCTGTTAGTAATGCTAATTACTTTGTTTACTTGCATCTGCCCAATGATCGCAGCACATTTGCTTCATAATAGACTACAAAAGTTTCAATAAACATATTGTAAACTTTCCTCAGGTCTTTCTTCTGTTTACTACGGGCATTTATGAATGAGTAAGTAAGTGAGATGCGAAAGGGAAGAATCTGTTTCCACGGTTCTCTTGGGGACAAGAGGGTCATGTTCGAAGTTGCCAAATTCACCCGTTACTCTGAAAGGTTAGGAGTTCAGGTGAGGCATTGTGAGCTAGCAA
Organism: Calotriton arnoldi; assembly: GCA_963921515.1. Taxonomy (NCBI): domain Eukaryota; kingdom Metazoa; phylum Chordata; class Amphibia; order Caudata; family Salamandridae; genus Calotriton; species Calotriton arnoldi. The sequence goes on along the minus strand of CAWUFW010016420.1, from coordinate 198,433 downwards.
GGATTGGGCCGACAGTCACTGGCATAGTAGAAAGACTCAGTCCCTACACTCTGACGTCCTGTCATCCTAACAGACATTTCTGCATTAAAGCAGAATCCGTGCAACAAAGTCTTCTGGAGCCCTAGTTGATTCCATTGTACAGGGCTGCATTTTTAGCAAGCACAGTTGTTCACTCTTGGTGTGGTTAGACTTTATGCCCCTTTATAAAAACAAGGGCAGTGGAATGAATCCTTCTAGTTACTGCCTAGTTGCACTGTTAGACGTTGAAGGTAAGGCAGAAGGAAGGTTTTACACCAGAAGCTTAAAATATGGTCAAAGATAACAATATCATTCCTTTTTTCCAAACAGGTTTTAGACCAAACTGTAGCACCACAGATAACATGGACACAAAAACTTTTTGGGCTCATCGTGCCATAAATCTCACAATTCCTACACTAATTGCTTGCTTCATTGATTACACAGAAGCCTTTGATAAGGTTGATCGGCAAATACTGTGTAAAACGTTGGCAGCGTGGAGCATTCCATCCAACTTACTCCAAGCTATCATATAACTGTACTCGGATACCTGGGTTCAACTGAAAGTCAGGAAAGTGCGGCGTGTCTAAAAAGAACTCTACACCAGTAAGGCTTGGAGCAAAGGTGTGACCTCGCGCCTCTCCTCTTCAGGCTTCACAGTGCAGATATCAGGGCATCTTTATGAAAAGCAAGTAATTTCCTCCAAAGATGAACAATGACCATTTACAAATTACTAATTTTACAGTATGCTGACAATATTGTCATCCTTGACCATACATAGGGTGGGCTGCAAAGTGCCTTAAATAAACTATATAAATAAAACTGTGAAAATAAATTAGAATTGAGCCCATCAAAGTCAAGCATAATGATCTTTGGAAAATACCAGAAACAATCAGAAAATGTATATTACTCCAGCCCATTAACCTTGAGATACTGTGCATGCTTACAAATACTTAGGTGTCTGGTTCACTGAAAAAGGTTCACAAAGATATCAACTGTCAAAGATGAAACACAAAGGAACTACAATTTTTGCTTTCTTTGGGCTTAATGATAAGCTCTATAGTATTTCAGCGACCTTTAATCTGAGAGTTACCAGACCAAAAATTAATTCCATCAATGTCTTATGGTCACCAATTCTTCCCATGCTGCTTTGCACCAACACTAGAACTCATACTATACAACACTCTCCAAAAGTATTTCGATCTAAAAGAGAGCTGCACAAAGTCAAAAATTCAATTGGAATTTGGCTTTGTTGATCAAGACCTTGCGTGCAAAGTGAACTTTCAGGCATATTGCCCACTGGTTAAGAATGCAAAGACAGGAACATTAAAAGCTGCAATTAGGCCTCTCTTGACAGGTGATCGCCTCACTGTAAACCGATGGGCCAAGTATCTAACATACACAGTTAAAGATTTGGAGGCACTCTGAATTTGGGGAAGAACCCTTCCTTACGCAGCTCTTAAACCTGCAAGTCTTACTGCTCAGTAGGCCTGCAGACATCTTAGTTCTGGCTAAAAAAAAGTATCGGCATAATATCATGAATTCATACAACATCATGGCTGCCCACTAATATGTATCAGAGCCAATGCACAAATCAATGAGATTATCTATTATCCTATTGAAGCCTCTACTGATCCCAATAAAAGAACTCGGGTGGTTCTGGCACAAACATCAATTTCTGAATTACAGGGGCAGGTTATGTGACAACGAGCATGAATCCATTTTTTCATATTGTCTGTTGTGCCCAGGGATTGGTAGCTAGAGGCATGCCCTTCTCAAACAGATTTTTCTGATGAATAGCATCAGACAATGCAAGGAAGCACTGTACCATTGCCATAATTCACAGAATATCATGGACAAATATCGAGCAGCTGAAATCTTCATGGAAATCACTAGGAAACTCAATTCTCTATGACCATAACTGTACTCCTGGCCAACATTTCCGACATTTATGTATTGATTGAGCAAACAAGGTCCTGGAGAGGATTTCATCCCTAATAGCTGCTCACATGCATCTTACGTTTCAAGACATGTATTTTAGGGGCCATTTTATGCGGCAGGGGGATCTTATTCTGTGTTGGTTAGCTCAACACAGGCCATACACTGTAACATTAACTTGGGTCATTAGATGCAGTTGTTGAACTAACACTAACTTGTTCACAAATTTTACTTAGATGACTATTTGATACTTTTCATTTTTAAATATTGATGTATTTAATGAGATTTTATATGCTTTAGTCGTTTTATTTAATAGGGATTAAAGAAAAATCATATTATGATCACAACTCAGAGTATTTTAATTAATCAAAAATAGTGAACTTACTTAAAAAGAATGTTGCACATTCCCTATATTAACTTTCTGCTGTGTGCCTGAACTCCGACAGCGTAGACCATCAACCAGCTTGTTTGGACAAACATAGGAATCGTAACATAACTACACATATTTCAGTTATTGCAACAAAAATATCTCATCCCAACAGGTCAATTCATAACCTTTAAAGCTCTTACACACAAAACACAGAGGCCTCTGATGCCCATAATGTACTTGAAATAGTGTTGGAAGTGGGTAATGATAGAAAAGAAGTAACCAGGTATATTCATTGTTATTACAAATGACAAAGACAAACGTACAAGGGTTAAAACACCCAGGAGCGACAGACAAATGAGACTATAAGTAACTGGACAGGAAAAGAAACAAATCATTTCACACCCAAAAATAATGTCGGAAAATGCAAGATCCCGATTGATACAATACAATATACTACACTTTGAAAATCTGATGTACCAGCTTATACAAAATGTATCATGCAGCCACTGACGTATGCCCAAGATGTCAAATGATTATTGCCAACCTCATAAATGTATTGCAATTGGATAGCTCTGGAAAAAGGTCAAACAATAGAGAAAGCAGCAAGTGTAAAAATAGAAAACACTCTGATAGACTGCCTCATGGGTTTAAGATTCCAATTTCAGAAAAAAAGTGGAATGCAGATTAGAAGTTGTACCAATTTTACTGGTAAAAAGACAATTGGCCCAGATGTAGAAATCAGAAATTCCACCAACTTGCATACTCTGACACCTGTTGAAGAACTGGAAGATTTAGCATTTTGACTGTTCATAATAGCGGGGGCCATTGTTAACAACAGGATATATAATGATCATGAACAACAATTAACCATCAAGAAGCCCATAATGTATTAATGATGTCTTTGAAGTTACAGTTCAAGGTTAAAATTTTGTAATTCAATGTGGATAGTTCAATATTCTAACAAGGGTCTTGGCAAAAATGTACACCACCATAACAATTGTGTTTATAAAATGCAACAAATAGCAAAGAAAATAAAACTGAATCACATAACAATGCTTTTTTAAAATATTTTAATTTTTCCTAAGCATAATCATTGTGACACCTCATTTCACTGTCAATGGAGTATGCCCATGGACGACAATTTTTGTTGCATATCCTAAAAGTGAAAATATTAAGAAGGCTTGTATCACATACATTGATAGACAGGTGTATTCCAAATAAAGAGTAAATTAATCTGTATTGTACAAACATGAGGAAAAGATATTTTAAAACTAAATTGTTTACATTAGAACATTACATTTTCTAAAAATCGTTGTATTTAGTCAAATGGGAATATAAGAACTCAAACCAGACTTACTTTTTGAACTTTAGATGGTCAGGACAATGCTGTTGATGACAGACGAGGATAAAATGTGTACAGCATATATTTACATACAGATTGTTTCCAACATCAAAACAGAATAGGCAAATACCAAGAATTGTTAATCAACTGCTGAAGTGTAAAATATAGGCTGTCCTGCCTTCCTTGTCCGAAGAAGATCAAAAGAGAACAATTACAGAGTGTAACAATGGAAATGTATTACCTTAGTGATGATTCTCAGTCATAAAAATCATCTCTGAACTATATGTAAAGTTAATCAACAAGAAGAAACTCTCAAAGAAAAGAAAGCAAAGGAGCTGGCTGCAAAAGACAGTGTGTGCCAACAACTAGTCACCCAAGGCTGTGATTTTATACATTAATTGATATTCCATCCCAGCTCACATGGTCAAAGGAACCAAAAGAAAGACTCTACTATAGGAGGCCAAGGATTCTGCCTGTAATGCATCTCACTAAGGAAACAGGGGCTGCAGGAGAAGCAAAGTAAAACCAGCTAACGCTCCAAACATCAGTGGCTGGAGACAAAAAAGAGCAAGAAAGACAAGAACAGAAACCAGGCCTCTCCAAGAAACCTGAAGACTTGCCTAGTCAAGGAACATTATACTCCTATATAATATAAATTCACCTGTCACCTGTCTCTCTCTAAACACACCTGTATTCTACCCCTGGGGCTCACCCTATTGCATACTGCTTTATTGCTTTCTAACTAGGTTTGCACTACACAAACCTACTTACTAATATGTACGAGGAGGTACGGGTTGCAACGAAACTACACTTAGAAACAGTTATGGACATTTAGGAAGAAATAGCCTTTAGAACCAATTAAGACCCCACAAAGCAAAAGAAAGCCAGTATCAGACAAAGCCTGTCTACATACAGAGTTGTGAATGAAAACTAATTGAACATTGCTAGTAGTAAAAACTTTACATTATATTAGACCCATAAAAAAGACCAGTGAGTGCATTCATATAGCAATGCATTAATGATAAAGCAAAGAGTGAATGTGTGACAAATATATGTGCAGGGTTAAGTGGGGTAGGAAAGCTATAGCTGTATGAACTTAGAAACCCGAACAACAACCAAATAGACATCTCAATTTCACATAGATATTATGTATTTATGAGTGTCTGATAAATCTTAAGTCGACAAACTACTTTTGCAAGGCAATATTTATTTTTTAGGTAGGAACAAGTTATTTAACACATAAGATAATTGCCTTTGGATCACACCACCGGCACCTACTGCCATGTATTTCTTTTTAAATCTGTTTGAGTCCCTCATATGTATCAAGAAGGACTTACACCCAAAATTCTAACGTTAACTCCTTGCTTTAAGTTAAGAGACAAAAGCATGTGCTCTGTGCTACGACTATGGTGATCCAGAATATGGCAGACTAAAAGTAATCCTAAGTAGCTTTCAACTTGCACCAATAGTATCAGAGAGTTTCCATATAAAATGGCAAGCTGGTTACTCAGTGCGTTTATTGCCACTTTAGGATCAGCATGACATTGCTCTCTTTGAACCAAGAAGCAGAGGAAAGCTGTTCTAACATTCTGGCTGTTGGAACCCTGAGTGCAAAGATGACCCCATAGACGGTAGTCTATCAAGAACAAAAGATCCACAATACTGTGGAGGAAAGTCCATGAAGCCACAGAGCCCTCTATTTGGATGTGTTCCGGAGGACATCAATTGACAATGGCAACCACAAAAGCTGTGGTGTGCTGGGATTTAGCCGTAATATACCATGACTAAAGAGACTGGTGGGATTTCCGGATTCAAAGTCTGCAAAACAATTGTTTGCTGGATTCCTGTTGGTGATATACAAAGACTGTTGTGCAAAGCAAGTGATAGAGCTTTTCTGCTCAAGACCTCATGGGTAGAGCAGAGGAAATAATCAGCATCGAAGGAATAAAGCATAACCAGTCCTTGTAAGTGCTCAACCTGTTTGGTGAGGTTTCATTTTTACAATTACCATACTACCAGAACATTGAGATTGTAATATTTGTTTGCCCTGCTGTTTGCGGATGATACCCTCTTGCTCTCCAGAACACCGATGGATGCCCAAAAGCTTTTGGACCACTTTGGGTATTTCTGCAAACAGCGAGGGCTAGAGATTAATTTGGGCAAAACCAAATATATGGTATTTAATCCCTGCTCAACATCCCATCGAACCCCTTCTCTTAATGGGGAATGCCTGGAACAGGTTAGAGTGTTTGACTACCTGTGGCTGACCCTCTCTGATCGATTTGTTTGGCTGCCACACATCCAAAAGTGTAAGATTAAACTTGAACAATACTGTAGGGCTATTTTGAGGGCTTATCGTGCATCTACATGTCGCCTAATCACTCCAGCCCTTGAGATTTATAGGTGTCAGGCAATGGGGTTCTTCTTGCATGGAGCCGAACTATGGGGTACTGTAGATGCTGGGTCTTCATGTAGAAAATCAGCTTATGAGAAGCCTAAATAATCTTCAAGCAAGTACTCCACTGCATCCATTGCAGCTAGACTATGAGCTAAGGTGTGTTAATGATATGCTAGCCTTGAAACCTTTATTGTAATGGAGGAGAATATGGACAGCCCCTAAACTCTCCATCATTGGTAAGGCCCTAGAGGAGGTTATGGGACTGTCGGGTCAGTAGGATCCCCTTGGCTAAGGGTATTCAGGGACCACCTGATACAGATTGGGCTGGGTAATCTCTTGTTGACACCAACACATGCTGTGTCCATTTCGAAGCAGATCCTGAAAAGGGCCTTCTGGCAGTATATTGATTTACACACCCTAAGCACTATCAGGGAGGGCTCTCTCACTGCCTATTTATTAGAGTTCAAAGCTGAGTACCATTTTGAGCCATTCTTAGATGAGATTGAGCCACTCCAGGTAAGGACCTGGTTTATTACATTTTGTCTAGGGACGCTACCGATACGTGCTTTTACCTCCCCATGGAAAAGTGGAACCCTTGTTTCTGTTAAAACCTGTCCATTCTGTCCTGGAGAGGCGGAAACGGCTAAACATCTTGTATATTTTGCCCAGTCCATCACGATTACAGAAGGAATTGGATATTTCCACTCTGTTATAACTTGGAGGTGAGAGAGTAAAAGATTGTGTTTAGAATACTCAGAAGTGTATTGTTTTCGCTGTCTCAAGGTATTTAATGTCCGCTTGGAGGCTAAGACCGAGAAAGATGCTTATCTGAAGCCTGTTCTTCTCCGTGTATGTATTTAAATTTTTTAATGTTTCTATCTATATATGTGTATTTTTATGGCTTATGTTTTTTTAATTATTGAACTAATATCTTTTAGTAATGTTTTATGTATTTTAATCATGCTCTTTTATGGCCTTCGGCCTAAATAAAGATTGTTTTGACTTTGAATATGTTTCTGGGCCTCTTTGACAACAACGATTAAGAACACAATACCTCTCCGAGGACCTGCCACGCCTCAGCTGATCTTTCTCCATGACACGGCGCAATTCCCTGACATTACTAACCAGCAAACAAGATGACTATCCATGGCATTGGCTATGTCAAAGCTGTGCATCCTCTGGCTATGGCACACTGGTGTCCGCCTATCCTATGATTCCTGGCTACAGGATATGTATAAGCTGGCATCCTATGAGCGTAATTGCTAGACTGATTGATCACCTATAGAAATTCCTGGAAACCTGGGGAGGGTTCCTTACAGCCTCCTAAAACTGCCTAACCTTGCCATTACAGGGGCTTCATGGTGCATTCCACCCCCAGCGTGGACACTGAGCACACTTAAGGATCTTTGCGCTTGAATGGAAAGCCCTAGGCCAGGGACTGGCTGATATGTCTGTTCAGCCTTCTTTGATACTGGGACTCATAGTGGACAGACCATTCCCTCCCCCCCCCTCGGTTCTCTTGTTTCTTGGAACTACTTCTGCCCTTTGCCAGTTTCATCTCTCCCCTCCAAATTGCCCCATCCCATCCCTGACTCCCTCATCTTTTCCCCTCTTTTGTCTCCCCTTTTCCCTGCATCCCCTTCTCCTAGTCTTACCCTTCATTGTTGAAATTCTACGGCTTACTCCATCCTTTTTTGTTTTCTCATGGTGCTTCCCTATGAGATGAAGCACATTAGTGTACTTTTGTTTCTTGAAGGCTATGCCAGATGCATGCATGTTTGTGTACATGTTTTTTTTGCCCCGTGTAAAGTTGATATTCTGTGTCCATTGTGCTTCTTTGCGCTTTGTTATTTCTTGTACGTACTTTGTAAAACCCAATAAAACTTGTGAATAAAAAAACCAAAAAAGATTGTAATATTTACCACAACATCGGTAGGGAAAATTATATGTGCATAAGAATGGATTCACAACTCTTAATTCTGCTTATATGTAGCATGACTCGATATATAGTTAAGCTATGACGATGAGAATTTAACCCTTTCTGTGCTCATGACGAGCTGGACTCGTCATGGCACACAGTGGTCGTGTGCTCATGGCGAGTCCAGCTCGTCATGACACACAGCCCCCGGAATCCCTCTGGTGCGCGCACCAGAGGGATTCCCTTTATGCCAAAAGAGCCTCGGGAGCGGGGAAGAGCTTCCCCAGCTCCCGAGGCCCCCCCCTCTGGTTTCCCTGAAATGACAATCGGCGCGCACGTCGCGCTGATGTCATTTCAGTGAAACTGAAACTGAAATGAGCCAAGAGGCTCATTTCAGTTTCAGTTTCTACGTGCTCAGGGGCTATCTCAGCCCCCTGAGCACGTAGAAACTCAGGAGAGGTATCGTTGGAAAGGGAGAATCTCCCTTTCCAATGCTACCCTCCCTAGTGGATCCCTGCTTGGGGATCGCCCCAGGAGGGCTATCCCCAAGCAGGGATCCACCCACTAGGCACCAGGGAGGGGGAGCGGCCCTTGGGCAAGGGCCTTTGCTCCCCCCATAAAAATGTTGGCATTATTAGTCTTTCTGCCCCCCCCTGGGGGTAGATGGGGCAGTAGCCCCCAATCTGCCCCAGGGGGGGGTAGAAAGCCCACTAGACACCAGGGATTCTTTATGGGATAGCTATTAGGGGTGGGGGCTGCCCAAAACGGGCATGCCGATGCCCCCACCCCCCTGGCCACAAAATTAGTCTTTCTGCCCCCCCCGGGGGGGGCAGAAAGCCCACTAGATACCAGGGATTTAAAAAAAATATATAGTTAGGGGTGGGGGCTGCCCAATATGGGCATGCCAATGCCCCCACCCCCCGCCACAAAGGTACAGTCTTTCTGCCCCTCCTGGGGGGCAGAAAGCCCACTAGACACCAGGGATTCTTTATGGGATAGCTATTAGGGGTGGGGGCTGCCCAAAACGGGCATGCCGATGCCCCCACCCCCCTGGCCACAAGATTAGTCTTTCTGCCCCCCCGGGGGGGCAGAAAGCCCACTAGATACCAGGGATTTAAAAAAAAATTATAGTTAGGGGTGGGGGCTGCCCAATATGGGCATGCCAATGCCCCCACCCCCGCCACAAAGGTACAGTCTTTCTGCCCCTCCTGGGGGGCAGATGGGGGCAGTAGCCCCCAATCTGACCCCCCCGGGGGGGCAGAAAGCCCACTAGATACCAGGGATTTTTTTAAAATTATTATTTGGGGTAGAGGCTGCCCAATATGGGCATGCTAATGCCCCCACCCCCCGACGCAAAGGTACAGTCTTTCTGCCCCTCCTGGGGGGCAGAAAGCCCACTAGACACCAGGGTTTCTTTTCCCCTCGATAAATTTAGGGGTGGGGGTTGCCCAAGATGGGCATGCTAGTGCCCCCACCCCTCCCCCCATGAAATTCCAGTCTTTCTGCCCCCTCCGGGGGTTCAGAAACACCCTAGATGCCAGGGATTATTTTTTTTATAGGCCCGGGGTGGGGGCTGCCCAGAATGGGCATGCAAATACCCCCACCCTAGCCCCCAAAGAAAAAAAAAAACTTTCTCCCCCCCCAGGAGGCAGATGGGGGCAATAGCCCCTGATCTGCCCCCCCCCCCGGGGAGGGGGCAGAAAGCCCACTAAGCGCCAGGGATTTTTTTTTTATATAGGATGGGCAGAAAGACTGTAGCATTTTTTTTGGGGTGGGGGCATTGACATGCCCATTCTGGGCAGCCCCCACCCCAAAAAAAATGCTACAGTCTTTCTGCCCCCCCCCCGGGAGGCAGATGGGGCAATAGCACCTTATCTGCACCCCCCGGGGGGGCAGAAAGCCCACTAGCCACCAGGGATTGTTTTTTTTACAAAGTTCGGGGTGGGGGCTGCCAAGAATGGACATGCCAATGCCCCCACCCACCCCAAAAAAGATGCCACTGTCTTTCTGCCCCTCCCAGGAGGCAGATGGGGGCAGTAGCCCCTGATCTGCCCCCCGGGGGGGCAGAAAGCCCACTATGTGCCAGCGATTATGCTGGCTTTTTTATACGCAGGGGTGGGGGCTGACCAGAATGGGCATCCCAATGCCCCCGACCACCCAAAAGAGTAGCCACAGTCTTTCTGACCCCCTCGGGGGCATATCGGGGCAATAGCCCCTGATTTCCCCCCTCCCCAGGGCGGCAGAAAGCCCACTAAGCACTGACTTTTTTTGGGAATGTGCCTACCTGTTGAATTTGGTTCCTAGCTCTGCCGGCACCTAGGGAAACCTAGCAAACCTATACATTTTTTAAAACTAGACACACAGGGGAATCCAGGATGGGATGACTTGACTGGATCTCACCAGGTTCTGTTACCCAGAATCCCTTGCAAACCTAAAAAGTTGTCCAAAGAAACACATTTTCCTCACATTTCTGTGGTGGAAAGTTCTGGAATCTGCGTGGATCCACAAAATTCCACCCACCCCGCGTTCCCCAAAGTCTTCCGAGAAAAATGGTACCTCACTTGTGTGAGTAGGACTAGTGGCCACGACAGGAAACGGCCCAAAACGCAACATGGACACACCACATTTTCACAGTGAAAACGGACCCTTTTTTTGCAAAGTGCCTAGGTGTAGATTTTGAACCCTAACTCTGCCGGCACCTAGGGAAACCTAGCAAACCTATACTTTTTTTAAAACGGGATTCCCAGGGGAATCTAGGATGGGGTGACTTGACTGGCTCTCACCAGGTTCTGTTACCCAAAATCCCTTGCAAACCGAAACATTTGTCAAAAAAAACACATTTTCCTCACATTTCTGTGGTGGAAAGTTCTGGAATTTGCGTGGATCCACAAATTTCCACCCATCCCACCTTCCCCAAAGTCTTCCGAGAAAAATGGCACCTCACATGTGTGGGTAGGCCTAGTGCCCGCGACAGGAAACGGCCCAAACGCAACGTGGACACACCACATTTTCACAGTGAAAACGGACCCTTTTTTTGCAAAGTGCCTAGCTGTAGATTGTGAACCCTAACACTGCCAGCACCTAGGGAAACCTAGCAAACCTATACATTTTTGAAAACTAGACACCCAGGGGAATCCAGGATGGGGTGACTTGACTGGCTCTCACCAGGATATGTTACCCAGAATCCCTTGCAAACCTAAAAATATGTCCAAAAAAACACATTTTCCTCACATTTCTGTGGTGGAAAGTTCTGGAATCTGCGTGGACGTACAAAATTCCACCCACCCCGCGTCCCCCAAAGTCTTCCATGAAAAATGGTACCTCACTTGTGTGGATGGGTCAAGTACCCGCGACAGGCAAGGGCCCAAAACCTATTGAGGCGACATCAAAATTACCTATCACAAACCAACCTGGTTTTGCATGGGGGGGTCCCATGAGTTTTTGGCCCCGGGCTCGACGGCCATCTAGGGAAACCTACCCAACCCACACATTTCTAAAAACTAGACACCCGGAGGAGTCCAGCGAGGTATGGCTTGCGTGGGTCCTCCAAAATTTTCTTACCCAGAATCCCCTGCAAACCTCAAATTTAGCTGGAAAAAAATCACTTTTTTCTCAAATTTCTGTGTGGGAAAGTTCTGGAATCTACGTGGATCCACACATTTCCTACCACCCAGCATTCCCCCAGGTCTCCCGATAAAAATGATACCTCACTCGCGTGGGTGGGTCAAGTACCCGCGACAGGCAAGGGCCCAAAACGTATTGAGGAGACATCAAAATTACCTATCACAAAACAACCTGGTTTTGCAAGGGGGGTCACCTGGATTTTTGGCCCCGGGCTCAGCGGCCATCTTGGCAACCTACCAAACCCACACATTTCCAAAAACTAGACACCCGGGGGAGTCCAGCGAGGTATGGTTTGCATGGGTCCCCAAAGGTTTTCCTACCCAGAATGCCCTGCAAACCTCAAATTTAGCTGAAAAAAATCACTTTTTACTCAACTTTCTGTGTGGGAAAGTTCTGGAATCTGCGTGGATCCACAAATTTCCTACCACCCTGCGTTCCCCCAGGGCTCCCGACAAAAATGGTACCTTACTTGTGTGGGTAGGCATAGTGGCTGAAACAGGAAATGGCCCAAATCGTATTGTGGAGACTTCAAAATTACCTATAACAAAACTATCTGGTTTTGGGGGGACACCTGGTTTTTTGGCCCCGGGCTCACCGCCATCTAGGGAAACCTACCAATCCCACACGTTTCTGAAAACTAGACACCCTGGGGAGTCCAATGAGGTATGGCTTGCGTGGATCCCCCAACGTTTCCCTACCCAGAATCCCCTGCAACCCTCAAATTTAGCTGAAAAAAACATATTTTCCACATATTTTTGCATGGAATTACCGTGCTGGCACAAATGTCCTACCACCCAGCGTTGCCCTTGTTCCCCCGAGTAAAATGATACCTCACTTGTGTTTGTGTCCAAAGCAGATCTGGCTAAAAATGTATTTTAAAAAAAATATAGCGCTTAGAATTCTCGGTGCTATACCCTAAATCCCTATGTTTTGGGCTCTTCCCAGTCACAGGCCTTTGGCCCACCCACACAAGTGAGGTATCATTTTACTCGGGAGAACAAGGGGAAAGCTGGGTGGTAGGACATTTGTGCCGGCACGGTGATCCCACGCAAAAATGTATGGAAAAAGTGATTTTTTCAGCTAAATTTGAGGTTTGCAGGGGATTCTGGGAAGGAAAACGTTGTGGGACCCATGCAAGCCATATCTCGCTGGACTCCCCCGGGTGTCTAGCTTTCAGAAATGTTTGGGTTTGGTATTTTCCCAAGATGGCCGCCGAGCCCGGGGACAAAAACCCAGGTGACCCCCCTTGCAAAACCAGGTTGTTTTGTGATAGGTAACTTTGATGTTGCCTCAATAGGTTTTGGGCCCTTTTCTGTCGCGGGTACTTGACCCACCCACGCGAGTGAGGTATCATTTTTATCAGGAGACCCGGGGGAACGCTGGGTGGGAGGAAATTTGTGGATCCACGTAGATTCCAGAACTTTCCCACACAGAAATTTGAGAAAAAAGTGATTTTTTCAGCTAAATTTGAGGTTTGCAGGGGATTCTGGGTAGGAAAACGTTAGGGGACCCACGCAAGCCATATCTCGCTGGACTCCCCCGGGTATCTAGTTTTCAGAAATGTGTGGGTTTGGTAGGTTTCCCTAGATGGCCACCGAGACCAGGGCCAAAAACTCATTGGACCCCGCTTGCAAAACCAGGTTGTTTTGTGATAGGTAATTTTGATTTCCTCTCAATAGGTTTTGGGCCCTTTCCTGTCGCGGGTACTTGACCCACCCACGCGAGTGAGGTATCATTTTTATCGGGAGACATGGGGGAACACTGTGTGGTAGGAAATTTGTGGATCCACGTAGATTCCAGAACTTTCCCACACAGAAATGTGAGAAAAAAGTGATTTTTTTTCAGCTAAATTTGAGGTTTGCAGGGAATTCTGGATAGGAAAACGTTGGGGGATCCACGCAAGCCATACCTCGCTGGACTCCCCCGGGTGTCTAGTTTTCAGAAATGTGTGGGTTTGGTAGGTTTCCCACGATGGCCGCCGAGCCCGGGGCCAAAAACCCAGGTGACTCCCCTTGCAAAACCAGCTTGTTTTGTGATAGATCATTTTGATGTCTCCTCAATATGTTTGGGGCCCTTGCCTGTTGCGGGTACTTGAACCACCCACACCAGTGAGGTTTTTGGCTCTGGGCTCGGCGGCTATCTTAGGAAACCTACCGAACCCACACATTTCTGAAAACTAGACACTCGGGGGAGTCCAGCGAGGTATGGCTTGCGTGGGTCCCCCAACGTTTTCCTACCCAGAATCCCCTGCAAACCTGAAATTTTGCTCAAAAAGTTGTGGCATCACCGGGCTGACACAAATTTCCTACCACCCAGCGTTCCCCCAGGTCTCCTGATAAAAATGGTGCATCACTCGGGTGGGAGGTCCAAGTACGCGCGACAGGCAAGGGCCCACAACGTATTGAGGCGACATCAAAATGGCCTATCACAAAACGACCTGGTTTTGCAAGGGGGGTCCCATGACGTTTTGGCCCGGGGGCCACCTAGGGAAACCTATCAAACCCACACATTTCTGAAAAGTAGACATCCGGGGGATTCCAGGGAGGTATGGCTTGCGTGGATCCCCCAACGTTTTCTTACCCAGAATCCCCTGCAAACCTGACATTTTGCTGAAAAAATCCCTTTTTTCACACATTTTTGTGTGGTAAAGTTGTGGCATCACGGGGCTGACACAAATTTCCTACCACCCAGCGTTCCCCCAGGTCTCCCGATAAAAATGGTGCCTCACTCGGGTGGGAGGCCCAAGTACCCGCGACAGGCAAGGGCCCACAACATATTGAGGCGACCTCAAAATGGCCTATCACAAAATGACCTGGTTTTGCAAGGGGTCCCATGACGTTTTGACCGGGGCTCGGCGGCCACCTAGGGAAACCTACCAGACCCACACATTTCTGAAAAGTAGACACCCGGGGATTCCAGGGAGGTATGGCTTGCGTGGATCCCCCAACGTTTTCTTACCCAGAATCCCCTGCAAACCTGAAATTTGGCTGAAAAAATCACTTTTTCACACATTTTTGTGTGGTAAAGTTGTGGCATCACAGGGCTGACACAAATTTCCTACTACCCAGTGTTCCCCCAGGTCTCCCGATAAAAATGGTGCCTCACCCGGGTGGGAGGCCCAAGTACCCGCGACAGGCAAGGGCCCACAACGTATTGAGGCGACCTCAAAATGGCCTATCACAAAACGACCTGGTTTTGCAAGGGGGGTCCCATGACGTTTTGGCCGGGGCTCGGCGGCCACCTAGGGAAACCTACCAAACCCACACATTTCTGAAAAGTAGACACCCGGGGTATTCCAGGGAGGTATGGCTTGCGTGGATCCCCCAACGTTTTCTTACCCAGAATCCCCTGCAAACCTGACATTTAGCTGAAAAAAATCACTTTTTTCAAACATTTTTGTGTGGTAAAGTTGTGGCATCACGGGGCTGACACAAATTTCCTACCACTCAGCGTTCCCCCAGGTCTCCCGATAAAAATGGTGCCTCACTCGGGTGGGAGGCCCAAGTACCCGCGACAGGCAAGGGCCCACAACGTATTGAGGCGACCTCAAAATGGCCTATCACAAAACAACCTGGTATTGCAAGGGGGGGTCCCATGACGTTTTGGCCCGGGGCTCGGCGGCCACCTAGGGAAACCTACCAAACCCACACATTTCTGAAAAGTAGACACCCGGGGATTCCAGGGAGGTATGGCTTGCGTGGATCCCCCAACGTTTTCTTACCCAGAATCCCTGCAAACCTGACATTTTGCTGAAAAAATCCCTTTTTTCACACATTTTTGTGTGGTAAAGTTGTGGCATCACGGGGCTGACACAAATTTCCTACCACCCAGCGTTCCCCCAGGTCTCCCGATAAAAATGGTGCCTCACTCGGGTGGGAGGCCCAAGTACCCGCGACAGACAAGGGCCCACAACGTATTGAGGCGACCTCAAAATGGCCTATCACAAAACGACCTGGTATTGCAAGGGGGGGTCCCATGACGTTTTGGCCCGGGGCTCGGCGGCCACCTAGGGAAATACGTTGTGGGCCCTTGCCTGTCGCGGGTACTTGGGCCTCCCACCCGAGTGAGGCACCATTTTTATCGGGAGACCTGGGGGAACGCTGGGTGGTAGAACATTTGTGTCAGCCCCGTGATGCCACAACTTTACCACACAAAACTGTGTGAAAAAAGGGATTTTTTCAGCAAAATGTCAGGTTTGCAAGGGATTTTGGGTAAGAAAACGTTGGGGGATCCACGCAAGCCATACCTCCCTGGAATCCCCCGGGTGTCTACTTTTCAGAAATGTGTGGGTTTGGTAGGTTTCCCCAGGTGGCCGCCGAGCCCCGGGCCAAAACGTCATGGGACCGCCCTTGCAAAACCAGGTCGTTTTGTGATAGGCCATTTTGAGGTCGCCTCAATACGTTGTGGGCCCTTGCCTGTCACGGGTACTTGGGCCTCCCACACGAGTGAGGCACCATATTTATCGGGAGACCTGGGGGAACGCTGGGTAGTAGGAAATTTGTGTCAGCGCCCGTGATGCCACAACTTTTTCACACTAAAATGTGTGAAAAAAGGGATTTTTTCAGCAAAATGTCAGGTTTGCAGGGGATTCTGGGTAAGAAAACATTGGGGGATCCACGCAAGCCATACCTCCCTGGAATCCCCCGGGTGTCTACTTTTCAGAAATGTGTGGGTTTGGTAAGTTTCCCCAGGTGGCCGCCGAGCCCCGGGCCAAAACGTCATGGGACCCCCCTTGCAAAACCAGGTCGTTTTGTGATAGGCCATTTTGAGGTCGCCTCAATACGTTGTGGGCCCTTGCCTGTCGCGGGTACTTGAGCCTCCCACCCGAGTGAGGCACCATTTTTATCGGGAGACCTGGGGAACGCTGGGTGGTAGGAAATTTGTGTCAGCCCCGTGATGCCACAACTTTACCACACAAAAATGTGTGAAAAAGGGATTTTTTCAGCAAAATGTCAGGTTTGCAGGGGATTCTGGGTAAGAAACGTTGGGGGATCCATGCAAGCCATACCTCCCTGGAATCCCCGGGTGTCTACTTTTCAGAAATGTGTGGGTTTGGTAGGTTTCCCTAGGTGGCCGCCGAGCCCCGGGCCAAAACGTCATGGGACCCCTTGCAAAACCAGGTCGTTTTGTGATAGGCCATTTGAGGTCGCCTCAATACGTTGTGGGCCCTTGCCTGTCGCGGGTACTTAGGCCTCCCACCCGAGTGAGGCACCATTTTTTCGGAAGACCTTGGGGAACGCGGGGTGGGTGGAATTATGTGGATCCACGCAGATTCCAGAACTTTCCACCACAGAAAAGTGAGGAAAATGTGTTTTTTTTGCCAATTGTTTAGGTTTGCAAGGGATTCTGGGTAACAGAACCTGGTGAGAGCCAGTCAAGTCACCCCATCCTGGATTCCCCTGGGTGTCTACTTTTCAAAAATGTATAGGTTTGCTAGGTTTCCCTAAGTGCCCGCAGAGCTAGGGTTTAAAAACTACAGCTAGGCACTTTGCAAAAAAAGGGTCATTTTTCACTGTGAAAATGTGGTGCATCCAAGTTGCGTTTTGCGCTGCTTCCTGTCGCGGGCACTAGGCCTACCTACACAAGTGAGGTACCATTTTTTTGGAAGACCTTGGGAAACGCGGGGTGGGTGGAATTTTGTGGATCCACGCAGATTCCAGAACTTTCCACCACAGAAAAGTGAGGAAAATGTGTTTTTTTGCCAAATTTTTAGGTTTGCAAGGGATTCTGGGTAACAGAACCTGGTGAGAGCCAGTCAAGTCACCCCATCCTGGATTCCCCTGGGTGTCTACTTTTCAAAAATGTATAGGTTTGCTAGGTTTCCTAAGTGCCCGCAGAGCTAGGGTTTAAAAACTACAGCTAGGCACTTTGCAAAAAAGGGTCATTTTTCACTGTGAAAATGTGGTGCGTCCAAGTTGCGTTTTGCGCTGGTTCCTGTCGCGGGCACTAGGCCTACCCACACAAGTGAGGTACCATTTTTTTGGAAGACCTTGGGAAACGCGGGGTGGGTGGAATTTTGTGGATCCACGCAGATTCCAGAACTTTCCACCACAGAAAAGTGAGGAAAATGTGTTTTTTGCCAATTTTTAGGTTTGCAAGGGATTCTGGGTAACAGAACCTGGTGAGAGCCAGTCAAGTTACCCCATCCTGGATTCACCTGGGTGTCTACTTTTCAAAAATGTATAGGTTTGCTAGGTTTCCCTAAGTGCCGGCAGTGCTAGGGTTCAAAAACTACAGCCGGCACTTTGCAAAAAAGGGTCATTTTTCACTGTGAAAATGTGGTGCATCCACGTTGCGTTTTGCACTGCTTCCTGTCGTGGGCACTAGGCCTACCCACACAAGTGAGGTACCATTTTTTTTGGAAGACCTTGGGGAACGCGGGGTGGGTGGAATTTTGTGGATCCACACAGATTCCAGAACTTTCCACCACAGAAAAGTGAGGAAAATTTGGTTTTTTTGCCAATTTTTTAGGTTTGCAAGGGATTCTGGGTAACAGAACCTGGTGAGAGCCAGTCAAGTCACCCCATCCTGGATTCCCCTGGGTGTCTACTTTTCAAAAATGTATAGGTTTGCTAGGTTTCCTTAAGTGCCGGCAGAGCTAGGGTTAAAAAACTACAGCTAGGCACTTTGCAAAAAAAGGGTCATTTTTCACTGTGAAAATGTGGTACGTCCACGTTGCGTTTTGCGCTGCTTCCTGTCGCGGGCACTAGGCCTACCCACACAAGTGAGGTACCATTTTTTTCGGAAGACTTTGGGGAACGCGGGGTGGGTGGAATTTTGTGGATCCACGCAGATTCCAGAACTTTCCACCACAGAAAAGTGAGGAAAATGTGGGTTTTTTGCCAATTTTTTAGGTTTGCAAGGGATTCTGGGTAACAGAACCTGGTGAGAGCCAGTCAAGTCACCCCATCCTGGATTCCCCTGGGTGTCTACTTTTCAAAAATGTATAGGTTTGCTAGGTTTCCCTAAGTGCCGGCAGAGCTAAGGTTCATAAACTACAGCTAGGCACTTTGCAAAAAAAGGGTCATTTTTCACTGTGAAAATGTGGTGCGTCCACGTTGCGTTTTGCGCTGCTTCCGGTCGCGGGCACTAGGCCTACCCACACGAGTGAGGTACCATTTTTTTCAGAAGACCTTGGGGAATGCGGGGTGGGTGGAATTTTGTGGATCCGCGCAGATTCCAGAACTTTCCACCACAGAAAAGTGAGGAAAATGTGGTTTTTACCAATTTTTTAGGTTTGCAAGGGATTCTGGGTAACAGAACCTGGTGAGAGCCAGTCAAGTCATTCCATCCTGAATTCCCTGGGTGTCTAGTTTTCAAAAATGTATAGGTTTGCTAGGTTTCCCTAAGAGCCCGCAGAGCTAGGGTTCAAAAACTACAGCTAGGCACTTTGCAAAAAAAGGGTAATTTTTCATTGTGAAAATGTGGTACGTCCACGTTGCATTTTTGAGCCATTTCCTGTTGTGGGCACAAGGCCTACCCACACAAGTGAGGTACCATTCATATCGGGAGACTTAGGGTAACACAGAATTGTAGAGCAACTGTTATTACCTATTGACTTTCGATGCATTTCTGCCTTCCAAATGAAAGACAATGTGTAAAAAATAAGTCATTTTGAAAAATGACCTATAATTCTCATGCTAGTATGGGTACTCCCAATTTCGGAAATGTGCAAATATCTACTGTTTCTAAAATCTACATTTTGTTCCCATTTCAGAAATACATAGGTGTCTTTCATAACAATTTTTCCATGTATACATTTTCCCAAAATAATTGCTATATTCCCGGTACATAATAAAAAACCATTGCAAGATGCTGCTCAGTTATTGGCTCTGGGTTCGTCGGGTTCTTGGTGAACCTACAAGTCCTATATATCCCCACAACCAGAAAGGTTCAGCGGATATAACGGTATATTGCTTTCAAATAGCTGTCATAATTAGAAGAAGTTACAGGTGAAAACGTTGACACAAATGGCTGTTTTTTTCAACTAATTTTCAATTTTCCTTTATTTAACTGTTAGTTTCTATAAGGAAAACTTTAAGGATCTACACAAATGGCCCCTTGCTGAATTCAGAATTTTGTCTACTTTTCAGAAATGTATGGCTTTCCAGGATCCATTATTGGTTTCATACCCATTTCTACCATTAACTGGAAGGAGGTTGAAAGCACAAAAAATAGCAAAAATACGCTATGTCCCAGAAAAATGCCAAAACTGTGTAAAAAGTTGGTTTTCTGACAAAAGTCTGCTTGTCCCTGAAATCTGGGAAGATGGTGATTTCAGCACCACAACCCCTTTTTTGATGCCATTTGCAGGGAAAAAACAAGACGCTTTCATCTGTAGCCCTTTTTTCGCATTTTTCCCCCCCCCAAATTTCTTTTTGCTGTATTTTGGTAAATTTCTGGGTCCCCTCCAGGGGAATCCACAAACCCTGGGAACCTTTACAATCCCCATGATGTTAGAAAAAAAGGACGCAAATTTGGCGTGGATACCTTATGTGGTCAAAAAGTTACAGGGGCCTAAGCGCGCACTACCCCAAATAGCCAAAAAAAGGCTTAGCACAGGGGGGGGAAAGGCCTAGCAGCGAAGGGGTTAAGAATAGTAATTCAACATTTTGGCTAGTCAATATTTTTGTCTTCGGTATTCTGCTATACAACCCTGCAATCCCTCACCACAAGCTTCTGTTTTGCCTCCTGCGAATCTGTGAAGTCCTGGTCAAATGTAGCTTTGGGAAAACTACGACTGGAGAGGTAGGTTCCAGAATCACACTGAAGTCTAAAGGTAAAAGTCCCATCAGAGTGCTTTGTAGTTAAACATTTTCCTGACTTTTTCCAATAGGATACCATTGGTGTCCTTAGAATTTTGTTTTAAACATTTCTTCACACTGACTTTTGTTTAAAGTATTTACACACATTTTCTCCAGTTTTTGACTATCAGTTTTCCTCACACTGTTCATAGTAGTTGGATTTTGCAGTTTTCTACAATGAGAAATTAGATTGATGGCTGAGCGGAGTGTTAACCCTGCTCAAGCAACAGCCACAATCCCTGTCAGGGTGAACCAAAAACGTCACTAAACTAACCTGTGCTTAACCCTCTGGTTGCATGTCACAAAAGCAGTCAGGCTAAGCTTAGAGGCAATGTATAAAGTATTTATGTAGCACACAAACAGCAATAAAGTGAAAACATAACGTAAGAAAAATCCCACACCAATTTAGAAAAACTAGAGTACATTTAATAAATTATTTGACACCATAACAACAAAAATCCAATTAGTAGAAACTGAGTTTTAAAGTTTCAGGTAAAAACTAGCGACTAAATGGTCAAAGCGCCAACCATGGAAATCTAGTCATGTGAGACTGGGTCAAAGTTAAATAATATGGCAGACTGCGATGGAGCACGATTCTGATACAAAAATTGTATTCGGCCCAGTCGGTGCTTACCTTCAGATTTAGACAAAATTCCAGAAAAAAGTTTCTTGAGATGATAAGTTCAGCAGAGCAAGGCTGCAGGCAGTATCAGAGGAGGAGGTGTCATCATTGGGAAACAGCTGGTCAACGTTGGGGTGAAGATTTCCATGTTCGGACGTAGTCTCTTTTTAGGAAGTTGAAAATGTCCAGTGTGGTGTGGCTGTAAACTGTAGTCGAAGGGAGTTCCACGAGGCCAGATACTCCTTCTGTGAAAGGCTGCCGAACAGGATTTGCTGCTATGGAGAAGAATATAGTGGGAGCTGCCTCAAAGTCAGGCCAACCAGCGATGCACCTTGGGAGGATAAATAAGCAGGTTAGTCCCAGTCTCCTCTTGGTTCTCAGAGCAGCTTTTAGCCAAACATTTTCTGAGTCCCAGATTTTTCTATTCTGGCTTTCTGGGCACTTACACTACCACCACCAATGGTCCAAGACTGGAGGGGCACCACCTGGGGGGTTAGGACTCACTCATCCTGGGTCCAGATGCAGGTTCAAGATGGGTTGAGCCTTTTCTGTCCCGGAGGCTCTGATCAGGAGGCCAGCCAAGCAGCCCCCGGAGTCACTCTGGTATTCTTGGGTTCAAGAAGTCAAACAGGGCTCAAGCAGCAGTGCCGGTCTTTGAGGTTAGAAGGCAGGTTTTAGGCAGCAGGGCAGTCCTTTCAGGAGCAGAAAAAAAGTTGTCTGAAGTACACAGAACACCACAGCAGCAGGCAGTACTCCAAGAGTCCATCTGAAGGTCCAGAAAGTAAAATAAAGTCCTATTTTTATACATGGGGCCTTCTTTTAAGTAGGAGAAGTTTCTAGAGAATTCCTTTGAAGTGCTTGAAATTTCCTGCTTCCCCTCACCTGTTTCCAAGCTGGGGCATGAGCAATCAATCAATCAGTCAGAATTTATACAGTGCAACGCTATCACCTCTAGGGGTATCTGGGCACTGAGGTTGCTGTATCTGCGTTGAAAAGCCAGGTCTTGATTCCCTTTCTGAAGTCAGTCAGGGAGGGTGCCATTCAAAGGTGGAGGGAGAGGTCATTCCAGGTCTTGGTGCCAATGTAGAAAAAAGGAGCAGCACCAACTGCAGCTGTGATGAACGTGGGGCACATGTAAGAGGGCGGGTGAAATGGAGCACAGGTGTCTCGAGGGTAGATGGAAGTTCAGCCATTGTTGATGTAGGATGGTCCTTTGTTGTGGAGAGCTTTGTAGGCGTGTGTGAGCATCTTGAACTGGCATCTCTTCACCACTGCATGGATGACATGCCCTTTGTGTAAAGGCAGGGCACAGCCTATTCAGTTACAAGTGGGGCTGTGACCAGCTCCACCCCCCATCAAGGCACAGCTAATTCCTCTATTGAGTGACTTACTGGGAGGAATAAACAAAGTCCAACTGCCAACCACACCCAGTCATGTGACCTAGGAACAGGCTGCTGGCGGCACCAATTAGTTAGGGCAGGAAAATGCCAACTTTCTAAAAGTGCTATTTTCAAAGTTATAACTTAAAATCTAACTTTGCCATTAAACAGGATTTGATTTTAAATGACTATTTCCCTGACACAAAACATGAAATGTTTACTTGTTCACAATCAAACGTTAGCACTTATTAGATTTAATAAGGCAACTGAACATTATCATATGGCAGAGGTAGGCCTCATTGTAGTGAAAAGCAAATTTAGAACTTTTTCACTACCAGGACATGTAAAACTAAAAGTACATGTCCAACCTTTCAATAACAATGCACCCTGCCCTAGACAACCTAGGGCGTACCTTAGGGGTGACTTATGTGCATCAAAGGGGTGTTTAATTGCTGGCAAGGGGTTTACACAGCCAAGTCGAGTTGGAGTTGGCATTTCAAAACTGTATTCAGGCTGCAAATGAAGGCCTGGAACATGTCTTAAGGAGCTACTTAAGTGGGTGGCACAATACGTGCTACAGGACTACTAAGTGGGATGAGTATGACCAGACGTGGGTCCCTTGCTCTCTTTGCCACTGGATTCAAGCTAGCCTGGCTGATGACGGGTAATACCCCAAAACCGGTCCCAGGATGCTTGGTTCAGGTCCAAGGAGGACCTGGCTTGTGCTGGGTCCAAACTGGGGTGGCATGGTGAGCAAAAGAACCAAGGATTTAACCCTGATAACTTGACTGGGGGGGAATGTATGATTCATTCAGCATTGCAGCCATCATTTGTTTGCGTTACACAGGACTACTAGTAGCATTTATTTTTACAGGCCCTGGGTATATGGTATACCACTTTACTAGGGACTTATAAGTAAAGTAAATGTGACAATCAATCATAAGCCAACTTCTACCATGTTTGAGGAAGAGAGCACAAGCACTTAGCACCTTTATTAATATTCATATTCTTAAATGTTCCACAACACTACAACCCAAGTTTTTGAAGCAAGGAGAAGGCATTCTTCAAAACTTTACATGGAATCACAGGAGAGCACAAATGTATTTGGCAAATGTATTGATTGATAAGGGAGGTTTAGCAGTACCTAACGTTAAATTATATTTTTGCGCTTAATTCACTAATATTATTACTAGATTTGGCTCAGCTAGTAAGGCAGGACACTATGATAACTGAATAACTGAAAGAATGTTTATTGATCGGCAAATCAAGTTACACAACTTTCTAAAGTCTCCACAGTGTCTTAAAAAGTGTTTTTGGAGACCATCAATGCTTTGGGTGAATAGAAAAAAACTATATTTTCACCTACTTTAAGATACCTCCTATCCATATTAGGACTACTTTACAGGACTGTGAACATTTTGATCCCAGAGCTGAAGAATCATTGCTTGGAAGGTGAAAAATTATGTTTTTTGTTTTACTACATAATCGACTTTTGTAAAGAGGGGGGAATGGGTGTGATGTAATCAAATTGAGTCACAGAGCCTGATAATAAAATGTGCTTCTGAATACTGCATGCAAAAATAAAAACTGGCTTAAATCCTAACTTAATAAATATTAGTGACTACTCAAAGGAACTAGCAAAGACCTTATTCACAGAAGATGGTAGGTACAGGCTGTTGGTACAAAATATTGAAAGGAGAGGTGCATGACTGATGTGTTAAGGATTTGTTTAATAAATGGCAAAGGGAAGCTGGAGTAAAGGATAATTGTCAGATGTATAAGGAGGTGTCACGGTTCAATTTGGAGTCGATTTGTGGTGCTAATGTTAGGAGTATGGATATTTTTGCAAAGTGAATATTTTATTACACAGTTGAGATTCTTAATTCTTGAATTTCAGCACACTGCCAAAGATGCCAGAACAAGACTGTTGGTGACTGAAAACATATGGTTTGGGATTGACTAAAATGATAATTGTTTTAAAAAGAAATCTTTGATTTTTTTTGGAGAATCTTCACATTCAAACAGATTCTTTTCTAACACTGTTGGACTGCGTGGTGCAAGTAAAATGGTTAGGCTGGACAATAAGGAATTAATTTTTTCACAATACTTATTGCTAAATCATTATTCACTTAACATCTAGATGAGCTAAATTGATATGTATATTTATACATATATATCCACTCTTTTCGGCGAGGTCTCACTAAGCTGCCAGATCGCCGGTGGTGCTGAAATTGCAGCACTTCGCCGCGCACTGACCTGAACTATTTTTGAAACGGCTCCTTATCTCCAAAGGAATCCACACTACTCCAGTGCAGGGAAATTCTTTCATTAACCTGTTCCGGCACAGACATTAACGCCAACGCGTTTCGGAGCTCACACGCACCTTGGTCACGACGCTGACCATGTTTCACAATACTTCATTTTAACTACATAGCATAAACATAGTAGAAGGACAACTTGAATTCAAAAGTCCGATTACCATCTTTGAGTGGCTAACAATTGTATTCATTAATATTCAACAATCTTTGCATTATAATTCACATTCACTAGTGATACGTTCTAATAATATCTATTTTAGACTAAAGTACATAAGATTTCACACTTCTCTTACTATATTTATGCATGGGGTCATATTTCAATATGTTTTTTGTAATTCTGCCCCAGTGGGTTTCACATGTATCTGGCAATTATGCTCAAGTGGGCTTGGCCTCAAATCGTATGTTATCCAACAACCACATGGTCAGGGCCCAAGGTTGTACTGTATTTACCATCTGTGTTGTGTTGTTTTGTACATATCTAACATATGTCCTTGTTTTAACCAATTATTCAAAACATAAACATAATTTTTAACTTTAATCCAACCAGCACTGTTGCTGCGACTCTTCCGTAGAAGTAGTCTCTGTAATGTAGCCACTACAGGGATTTTTCTGCTACTGAAGCAGCTTGTCCTCCTGAAAAATATAAAAAATAGAATACAAACAAATTCATTCAAAAGCAAACTTTTTCATCAAGGACTCAAGTTTAAAATTGTTCACATAGACTCCGAATTAGCAGCACAAGGTCATTGATACTATCAATTAATATGCTTATAGGTGGACAAAGAGCTCCTCTTCAATATTTTAATATTTTATTTTTTATAACATTGGCCCTGTTTGATGAATCGCCATGAAACCTTACATAAACATACAACTTTTTGACTAGTTTGTGCATGGAAAGTTTCAGGTGATCCATCAAGTGGGTAAGAGAAATAAAGGGGCCGCAAATGCAGAATTCCCATGCATTTTCCATAGATTTCTTTATACAGGGCTACAGTAAAAACGGCTGAATGGTATTACACCAAAGGGCACCCTTTGGGCCCAAGGTACCCCCGTGGGCAGGGTGCAGTGTATGTGAAAGGTAGGACATGTAGTGGTGTGTGGGGCATGTTCTGATAGTGAAATACTGCCAATTTCGTTTTTCACTATGGAAAGGCTATCTGTCCCATGGTATAGATTGGGAAATATTTTGTAACATCTTACAAGTATAACTTCCCATCGGGACAATATAGAGAAATGAAGTTTAGGCTCTTTGAACTCAGAATTTAATAACACATCTTTTAATAAAGATGTTTTTTAAATTGTGTGTTTGAAAATGCCACTTTTAGAAAGTACTAACAAGAAATGAGACCTGGCCCCTTATGGATTTTCAAGCCATCTATTTAGAGCAGAGATCAAACCAACACATTTCCGTTTGATCTGGTTATTTATTTAACCTTTTTCGTTTATGGATATTTATGTCTTTTTTCAGTTCATAAATGTATGAAAAGAGATCAACACTTGTTCATTCTAGAAACATGTACAATAAAGAAAAAATTATCAAACAAGTACACTGATGAAGAATCAAACAACAAACAAAGGCTTATGATATGACTACATAAAACAAATGACCAATATGTTCATACACCAATTTCAATTCACAAATACGACAACCCCTTATCCCAAAACATTTCATCAAGTAAGGGGAATGCCTAACACTGGGAACAAATTATGCAAACAGTAGGGGTTAATTTTCATTACATTTCCCTCAAACTGTACGTAAAAATAATCCACAATTCCTCAGTGTTAATAAGATGCCAACGTTTTTCAAGTCCCAGGGACAAGTCCAGGGGCTCTCATCAGGGATTCTTATTTATAGGTACTGGTGTAATCTACAAAATAAATAATGCAAAAGAATATAGGTGATTTTTAAACTCTCCTATTCTCAAGATTAAAAGTACGTGCTTCAAAGATAATTTTTACAGACAAAAAGGTTACCTGATGGAAACGACTTTCACCATCAGGAAAACTCTCATTGGATTGTGCAAGGAAATTGTAACAATCCCTGTTTAAACAAAAGCTGCTGTCAATTCATTGTATATTATAAAATTGTTTTGTTCACGTAAATAAACGTGTAATCTCCCTGGCGCATACCTGAGCGGGTACAGTGATTTAATCTTGCTGTTATCCTGTGGTAATTGTTTCACCATACGCGTGTCAGGAGGCTTCTAGTTAAACCGCATTACGATATAAATTATATTCCCTCACAGCGCTTGCTTAACGAGCAACAGAGCTCCAAATATTCTCAAACATAGTTGAGTTCAACTGTACGCAATTCAATTAAAAATCAAATGCATACCTGAGACAGTGCTTTCTTTACGGTATCTGACTTTGGATATCGTTGCTATTCCCGATGTTAGATTCAAGGATTATTCCGCGTCTCTGTAACAAAAACGCGTTAGCGTTTTAGATTAACATACGCTCAAAGCGAGGGCATATTCCGGCAAGGTGCAACCCTGTACACTTACTTTAACGCAGCTTGAGATTCCGTTAATCAGACTCTTCCATTATCCCTACACGGCAAAAATGGTCGCGTGAGAAACAGCTGCGGACATTTCCTGTTGGAATATATTTCAAAGCACTCAACGTGTGCAGTGCATTATGGGCATTGTAGTTTAGTGTTGGCAACCAATAGCTGAGTAACATAATCATGATTCACAATGCTAACAGACGCTGTGCATTGTGGGTCCTGCAGTTCTTTACTACTAACAGTGTGTCTCAATAAAACTTTATTGACAATCATGTTCTTGACAGTTCTGTCATTTCATTCAGCCCAGTTGTAGTACTGTTAAATTTTAAAATTAAATAGGCTTCCTTTTGCAACAGTGCTGCATCAATGTCAATCATCAGTTTTGTTGTATTCAGAACAGACAACACTGTCCACTTGAAATCTTTTTCACTGTGTGAATTCGCCATGTAATGCTCAACCATAGGGGCAGCTACTACTCTCTTTTTAATTCTCGACCGATGTTGGATGATTCGTTGGTTTATTTGCTGATTAGTTTTACCAATATATATCTTAGAACATGGGCACAGGACTGCATATACGACATTTTTCGTTTTACAGTTGGTAAAATCTGTGTGTCTCCATTTGATGGTATTATGTAGAAACTCCGTCCCTTCAATTGTTGAGTCACAAGCAGAACAATTTCCACACTTGTGGTGGCCTTCCACAGGTTTTAATTTCCACTGCGTTCGTAGATTACTCTTCTGTTGCGAGGGAAATATGTCTGCCCTTACAATTTCTTGCCCAATACTCATATTCTTTTTCATGGCAAATAATGGCTTCTGGAAGGGACATTCCAAATTTTGCAACAGATGCCAGTTCTTTAAAATAATTTGCCGGAATTTGTTGGTATCGGGACCAAAAGTGGAAACACAGACCAATCGTTCAAGAATTGGTTTTACTTTATTTTGCAAAAGGACTTCGTGGGGTGTATACCCTGCTCTTTTTGTGGCGTGCTTTAGCATTTTCTTGGAGTATCCCCTATTGCTCATTTGTTCGCAAAAGATTGCGGCATGCTGTTTCCTGGGACTTGAAACGCGTCGGCATCTTATTAACACTGAGGAATTGTGAATTATTTTTACGTACAGTTTGAGGGAAATGTAATGAAAATTAACCCCTACTGTTTGCATAATTTGTTCCCAGTGTTAGGCATTCCCCTTACTTGATTAAATGTTTTGGGATAAGGGGCTGTTGTTTTTGTGAATTTCAATTGGTGTATGAACATATTGGTCATTTGTTTTATGTAGTCATATCATAAGCCTTTGTTTGTTGTTTGATTCTTCATCACTGTACTTGTTTGATCCTTTTTTCTTTATTGTACATGTTTCTAGAATGAACAAGTGTTGATCTCTTTTCATACATTTATGAACTGAAAAAAGACATAAATATCCATAAACGAAAAAGGTTAAATAAATAACCAGATCAAATGTGTTACTTTGATCTCTGCTCTAAATAGATGGCTTGAAAATCCATAAGGGGCCAGGTCTTATTTCTTGTTAGTACGTTATACGGCCCTACTTGTCCCTTGGGCCTAACCCCCTTGTTGATATACTTTTAGAAAGTAGGCATTTTCTTGTTTAACCACTCTGTGTGCCTCTGCCTGTTTGTGGATTGACTGTCTGGTTTTGGAGTGATAGGGGCTGGGGATGTGCATTCACTTTAGACAGTCACTGGGGGAGGGTGAGGTGTGCCTGGCTCTTCCTGGATGACTCAGAGCTTAGCTGAATAGACCTTGGCTGAATTCAGAGTAGTGGGAGGAGTTTTCCTTGCACCTGAATAGGGCCTGGGCCCTTGCACAATGCTGTCTCCACTCCCTGTGGTCATACTGCACCAGTGAGGACTGAACTGGTTTGGAATGGGCTCAGAGACCCTTGCACAAAGAGAAAAAAGACAGAATGGGGTATAAGTAGTAGACCTTAAACCCCAGAAATTAAGATTACTTCTGGACTCAAGAGGAACCTTTGCCAAGGAGCAGAGCTGAAGAGCTGTGAGGAGGAGTTCTGCCCCTTTGCTGTGTGGGGTTGGCTGCAGTTGATGGTTCTGCCAAGGAAAGGACAAAGACTGGAACTTTACTGTGAACCTGCTTGAAGAAGATCTCCAAGGGCCTGTGTGTGCTGGCCTCCTGTTTTGAAGTCTGAGGGACACAAAGACTTCACCATGAGTTCCCTGAACTCTGTTGCTGCGAGTTCTGACCTGCGAGGAGGTGCCTATTCCAGTTGTGGGCCTCTGGAGTTTGTCCCTGCTGCTGGGAGCTGGAAGAAAAGAACTGAAGAAATCGACGCCTCGCTCTTCTTGTGGCTGTATTTCCGATGCAGCACCGCTGTGTGAGAACAATCTCCACGCATTGCAGTGCCGCAGCAGAACCAACGCAGCTCCTGTCGCAGCTGCAAGAACCGACGCATCGAGGGATCGCGGCTGAAGAAACCGACACAGCGCCGCTCGATGCCGCTGCATCGATTGCTGACGCATCACGGATTTCCACTCATCACACCTGTGGGGCAAGTCTTCACGACGCATCATCCGTGGACCAGAACCGTCTTGGAGTCGACGCATCACTTCCCCCTACAGACCGAATTCAACGCATCACTTCTCCTGCGTGCAGCAGAACTGTTGCATCGCCTCGTCAAGGTCTCAGGAACTGACGCATCTCTTTGTTTCTTGATGCTTCCCATCTCTGTGGCTGTTTGGCCTTGTGAATTTTGACACATCTACAGGTACTTTGTGAGAAATCACGCATCCATAGTTCTCTATGGATCAAGTTGTTTGAAACCTTTGAAAAGTTGTATTCTTATTACATGTATGTTGGATTTTTGTTGTTTTGGTCTTGTTGAGTTTAGATAAAGATACTTTATATTTCTAAACTGGTGTGGTGTCCATTTGTGGTGTTATCACTGTATTACTGTGTGTTTTGAGTTCAAATACTTTACACATTGCTTTAGGGATAAGTCTGTCTGCTCATGCCAAGCTACCCAGGGGATGAGCAGAGGTTATCTAAAGTGTGCAAGCACTTATTTGGACAAATGTTCCTATCTCTGCCAACTAGAGACCCTCATTTCTAACACCGGTCAGTAGTCTTTGAGAAATTTAGGTTCACAAAATATAGCTAAATGGCCCGTTAGTGTCCAGATATGCTCTGAGTGGCCAATTTAAAGGGGACTAGTCCATACTGATTGGTTTGTTTCAACCTGAATAATATGTTTTGGCAGCCATTACAAGACTCAGGGACTTGGTCCATGTGTCTCATGAATGAATAAAAAAAAATATGTAAGGGGGCAGAGGGGGCACACCCAGACACCAAAGGGCATGCTGAGGGGGTACCAAAAGGATCCCCCCTTCTTGGCTGGTCAGATTATGAACAACATGCTGTGGCAGCAGTTACGAGACTCTGAGACATGGACCCCATTGAAATTCATTGCAGTGAATGGCAGGTTTTGAGGGGTACAAAAAGGAGCATGTATAAAGGGTGAAAATACATTTTAGTTACAATATAAATAATTTGTTGGTGGTACCACACTAACCGTAGGAATTGTGGTGTGTTCTAAGGTGATTTTACCATGTGAAAAATGCTGACCTTTTGCTAGGATTTCATGAATCATGTGTCAGAGAAAACTGTTTTCTCATGATTTTCTAATAGAGGTGATGGAAGGTGCACCAGAATCTAAAATGAGAGCATAATTCACACTGTCTTTCTTAGCCATGTGAGAATAATGTCTGACATTCTCAGTAAAACATGTACCTTCAACAGGAGCAGCCTGTCAGTTGATTCCCCTGTGTTCTACTGCAGCCTCCCAGAGTGTTCCTAAGAACAAGGAGAGTGCTAACAGTCCTACTTATGAAAAATGTAGCACACCTGAAGCCATCTTGATTGAATCGAACTGGTAAAACTTAAAACATTTCATTTAGAAAGGAACAAAATGAGGGGGTTATCTCATGTAACTATAACTCGTACGCTAAAGTACCTATAACTTGTGCCCTTGCCATGCACTGTGATCCAGTGCAAAAGCGGGTTAATCTTTACACAACATGAAAACTGGTTTTCACAATGAAACACTAATGTGCACTTTGTACACGTCTTGAAAATTAACGTTGAAACTGACAAAATTTGAAGTACCAGCACTGTAACAGAGTGCTTGGATTTGTGTAAATGGAAGAATTTTGGATACAATGAGTTTAACATACTTATTAATTACCTTATTATTTAAAAAAAATCCTAATGAAAAGATTATTAATAAAAATGCTCGCTACAGTGAAAATTAACATAAATTACTATTGTGAAGCAGTATATCTATGTGTAAATGAGCTCATTTTCTTATAAAGAGATGTTGTTTTACAATACATTAAATTGCCTTTTTCCTTAGGCATGCACTGTCTCATAGCTTGGTGAGAAGGACTCTTGCTACGTTTCAGACCAAAGTATTTTTTTTTTATTTCACAGGACATTCCTAAGTTAAATGGATACTTTCTTTGATATTTCTTCCTGAGTGAAACCATGAGAACTCAGACTTCAACAGTAATACATGAAGAGCAACAAAGTAAATAGGTTCTGTTTCAATTAACCTGTGTGGACGGAATGAACACTCGTTTCTCATGACAGCTGTGGGAAACAACCTGACGCTTACCAATTATACCTTGTGAGCGGAGGAATGGTCACTTGTCGATCAGACTATTGTGGAGTGACAATTGATGTGACAGACGGAATATTTGGAGTATAAGAGACTTCAGACTCTTAGCTCTCTTGGCTCTCTCTTTTGGAGATGACTCTTGGCTCTTCTTACTTACTGGCTCCGGACTTCATGCAGAGAGCATTCTGAATTCAATCTGAGTCCTATCGCAATGTTCCTTGTTTTCTTCCCCTTCCACTGATGCTATTTGCTGATGCACCTGCCTGCTAGATGATTTGGAGCTGTCCGGTGAGAGACCAGACCAGAACTTTCCTGATATAGCTTCGGTACCCTTGCCCATGCCCATGAATTTTCCTTTGGTGGACTTTAATCAGACCCTTTTGCCCCTGCTAAGAGAACTTTCCTGAACTGTCCTTCCGCACTTGTTGGTAGTAGGAATCTCTAGCATAACTTTCTATATTCACCGATAGATTTATTATAACTAAATGTGTGGTTTTATAATATGTGTTGTGAAAGTCATGACTGAAATGCCTAAAATGTTACTTATTTGCATTGATTTTGGATCTTTAATACAATAACCAAATAGTCTAAATTTGTCCAAGTCTTTTATTATTTGTGTCCTAAATGTTCCTTCTACAGAAACTGTGCTTACTAAACTCAGATTTCTAATGCATAATAGAGAGTCATAGATTGTTTTCAGAACAACAGATTATTTTGCTCTTATTCTGTGTAGCTACAGCAGAGCTACTGGTTTGTATGATTCTTGTTAGACTGAACTTCTTCAGGAGGTTTGGTTTTCCTGTTTCCATCCTTTACATTTATAGTTTGGTTCTGAGGGTATTGTATTTAAATTTGATCCCTAATCTGTAAGTTGGCTACCAATCAATTGGCCCTCATTGGGTGGCCCATGGGTCGACACCTTGATTCCTCACCCCTCACTGCGATAAACAAGGTCTATTGGAGGACAAAAGCCTCTCTGGGTGAAATATGGATTTTGACTGAAGAGACTAAGTTCTGAAAGATTTGGCCCCAGAATGAACTTCCCATGCAGCAAAACCTGGTCGCATGTCAGACGATTTAGTACAGTAATGTGAAGAATTTAGGGTGCCCAAAATAGATTTCCCTAGTCCAGTCCAAAAAGTCCAAAATTCTATGGTTCAGCTGAAGGATTGATAGAGTATTGATGATGTTGAGACGACTTGTAGCAGCAAAGGAGTGTGATTATTGATAGTGTTGCAATTGATTTGGCTTAGATTGCAGTGTTTTAAATGGATGTGTGATGTTATGAGAAGTTGAAATGTTTCTGCGTGTACCGCTTAATGGAAAAAAGTTGTCGTTGTTATCGGGTCCGTTTGTGGCCTAAGATCCTGGGATAAACAAAATATACCTACATAGCGGTCTAAGTGTAGGAGACACTGAGTATAGGTGTCTGCTGTGTTGTGATGTTTGTCGTGTAATGTTGACAACATCTTATGGATAGGGACTTTCCTTTTGTGTGTTAGTGGTAATAGGTTGGTATAACTTATCTCGAGTGCACAGGTAAAAACTGCATCAATTAGTGTGAGAATCTGCTGGGCGAGGTCCCATTTGAAGTGAATGATAAAAATAGTTAAAGAATTAATATTGTTTGTATTACCTTTTGAGCGAGAAACATCTTTTTCCTTTAGTGGAGCAAACAGGCTTAGTTATTAAAATCGCTTGCATATTGTTGTTTATTTGCTTAGAAGAACGTGTGAGAAATTGTAAAGGAGGGTGAGCTGCTGCAAGGAGCATGATCTACATCACAGTGTATTCCGCTGTGATTGGTCGGTTGGTATAAAGCCATGCTGAGATTGGTTGACTACGTCATAAAGAGTTATTGGTTGTGATTGCTGAACTAAGGATTGTGGGAGAATTTAATTTCCTGGATTTTACAGAGAACATTTGTTAATACAAAATTGAATAAAAATGAAAAAAATGTAAAGAGCTATGAAAATTAATACAGGGAGATGTGACCATACCTGTTAGAGTAGGAGAAGATGTACCACCTGAAGGTACGCCAGGATACATCACAATGATGGCTAAAGGATTGCATCCTTGTATTTGGCTAGAACAATGGCACAAAATCACAGAGAAAAATTCGGTTTTACAGTTTCCTTGTTAAGGGACATTTATTTGAGGATAATTGAAATTTAAGGAGAAAATTATATGAAATGAGACCACCTCCTAGACTTGCACAATTTGAGGCATTAAATACTTGGCAACATATAGCCCATCAGATAGAGAAGAAAAATATCAGGGACAGTGTAAAAGAGCTATAGACTTGTACGCAGAAGCAAGATGGGACTACAGAAGGCATGAAGAGCTGATGTTATTCAGAGAACGAGAATGTGTCCTATGATAACAGTAGAAGGAGCAGCTGTAGCAAAATGAAAAGAGAAGCGGAAACACAGAGACAGAAAAGAGTGATGTTGAAACAGGAGGAGAAGGTAGCAATATAGATGATGATTTCTTGACTTGTTGATGAATCGTCCACCACCATACAATGAATCTCAGAGTAAAGGTTTGACAAATGGAAATTCACCTGGAATTCCGAATGCACCTATTGAACCTGAAATGCCTTAAAAGACTAAACTTATTTCACCTATGGGGGGGAGACAGAAATAACAGCTCCTTTAATTTGAATGCTCCCGATGCTTTGACTGTTTCCGTTACTATTGATCCTGTTGTTTCGCTTGATAAATCTGGGTCACAGGGAAATATTGCACATAGTTTGACTATACCTGCTGGAGCGAATACTGTATATGGCAACCCAGTAGATTTGAGAACAAAACTATTGCTATAAACACCTATGATTCCAACTCAAAGAAATACTACATGTACTAAGAGTACAAGTTCCATTCCAAATCAGAGACAATCTGACCCTGCAAGCAGAATGATTCAGAAGTTACCACCTTCCTATGACCCAAGAACAGGTGAACCTTCTGAAATAAGGTAAATTGCTTCTGAAATGACTGTACCCTTGGACATTTCAGTTCCTGGTACATCTTTATTAAATACATAACCTGAAACAAGTAGAAATATGACCAATGGAGATTTGTATTTGAAAACTCCCAGAGAACAATCAGAATTTACTCCTCAAGAATTTGATGATTGGCTCAAAAGGTTTAGTACTCCAAATACTAATAAAAGTCCTGCAACTGTGTAAGTCCCAAAAAGAGAAAGGACATTAGATGTTGCCAAGCTGAAGGTAGAGTTAGAAGAAATTATTCTGGGAACTCTTAGTCCATCTCAATTAGATACCCACCAGGAAGAGGAACTATTGTTTCTCTGTAAAGATATTACCAGATGAGCTAGACAGGCACATGAAAAACTGATTGATTTGGCTCAGAAATATGAAATTAATGTTCATAAATCAAAGTTTTGCAAAGGACGCACAGATTAGATTTTATGTTAAATAAATGTATATAGCGCTACGTATACCCGAAGGGTGCCTTGGCGCTAATAGTAGGCATAGTACAGGAGCATGCTGTGAAGTGTAGTTTACAAGTTGAAAAGCCAGGTCTTGAGAAGCTTTCTGAAAGCCAGCAGAGAGGGAGAAGCTCTAATATGGAGAGCAAGGGTGTTCCAAAGTCTGGTAGCTCCTGCATGGAAGCTACTGCCTCCCAATCTGGCTTTCTTAATCCTGGATGGTGTCACTGTATATGAACCCAGAGATCTGAGGTTCCTCTTAGGAGTATATCATGAGATCGAGTTTCTAAAAAATTCTGGACCTATGCCATGTAGGGCCTTATAAGTGAGACAAACAGTTTTGAATTTGATGTGATTTCTGACCGTCAGCCAGTGTAGTTTAATGGCCTAAGTAGCAGACTGATATTTTGACAAGTTGAGCAGGACTCTAGCAGCTGAGTTCTGTAGAACCTGCAATTTATTTAAGTATTGTTTCTGTAAATTGGTGTATAGACCATTACAATAATCAATGCTAGATAAAATGAGAGCAGTGATAACGGTTTTCCTTGCACTAACAGGAATATAAGGCAGAATATTTCTAATGATTCTTAGCATATTATAGGAGGTGCATGTAAAAAAATTAACTTGTTTACTAAGATGAAGTTTGTCATCCAGAATCACTCCTAGGATTTTAACCTTAGTAGATGGAGTGGGAAGTGGGCCCATCTCTGGTGGCCAGCAGTCCGGAGTCAAAAGCAGGGATCATTTCCAAAGAACATCACTTCCTTCTTTTCTGAATTCAACTTTAGGCAATGCCTGCCCATCCAGGTGCAGATTTCTTTTATGCAGCTGTAAAGCTGGGCACTCGTATTGCTGGTTTTATTTGCTGCAGAGACCATGATTTTGTCGATTAGAGACAAAGATTTTGCATACATGTGACCAGATGGAATGAAACTACAGATTAAAGAAGGTCGAAAAGAAGGAATTGAAGAAAGTTAGGATACAAATGCCTCCAGTTTTGGTTGATTGAGGAGAAGAGGAAGTATAAATACTTCCTATGAGGGAAGTACCTGGTGGAGGGTATATACATGTGCCTTGGATTATATGTGATATTTTGTCATTTACAAATGAATTTCCGAAGTTGAGAGAAAATCTAGTGGAATGGTACAGGAAAATTGAAAGGTTTGTGAAAATTTAGAAGGTTTTATGGATTGATTTGAATACTTTGTTTGACATTGTGGTTCCAGGAGACATATTGACCAAATGTAAAATTTCTGTGGATTGGCCTGATGCAGAACCATATAGGGATCCTAAAACATGTGCACTATCTCCAGTGGTATTAAAGAAATACCAACAGGTAATACATTTCATCACAACCAAGATTTCTCCTAAGGAGATTGATTGGTTGAAGGTTGACAGGCTGACCCAGGAGCTTAAGGAAATAGTTCATGGCTATTGTGAGCGATTGATACATGTTTTCAGACAGTACAGTGGAATAGAAAATGTGGACAAAAAAGATGTGGGACATTTTGTTCACAGATTCATAAATGGTTTGAGACCCAAGTTTTCTTGCATGATTCATCAGCAGCATCACACCAAGTTGATCGATGAGATTCTGCGATATGCAAAATAATATGCTGATGAAATTGAGGTGAAACACAAGAGATTGAAAGAAAAGCTTATGCGCGCACAAATGAAAGCTGTGCAGAAAGGTCAGAATCAGTTGGGTTTTGAAAACACTGTTCTGGTACAGGGGTGAAATAATCAAATTCCAATGATGCAAGGTGTCAATGATTTTCAACAGCAGAATTTTCATTCACTGGGCAGAGGTTGTGATGTTCTAGTAGATTCCAGAATGGGTGTTGATGTTTCAGCTATGAAGGAAATGAAGCCTTGTCATGTGTGTGAAAAATGTGGCCATTGGAAACGAGAGTGTAGGTTTAATGTGAATAATGCTGGAGATCAGATACAGAAGGGAGGGAATACACAAGCTCCAATGCCACAACAAAATGTTCAGGTACAATCTGAATCAGAGTCAACAGATGAACAGAAACTCTTTCCCAAATTAAGGTGCATCACAAAAGTATCTGATACAGACAGAGGATTTCAATCAGGACCCGTCAGCATGACAGTGCTTGAGGCGGAAGAGGACTGCATGCTTGGCGCAGCCTTAGAGGTAGACCAGAGTGGTCCATATGCGGACGGAGAGGTAATCGGGAATCACGTCTCATTCCTTGTTTACGATGGTGCTACCTGCTCTACTGTAAGAACAACAGAGGTTCTTAACATACCCCTCTTGGGAGAAAGTAACCAAGTTGTAAGAGTTACAAATAAAATGTTGTCCACCCAATTTTTGAAGCAGTTCCTGTTAAAATAGGGTCCTTTAAGGATCAACACCGATTTGTGGTGCGTGATTCAAGTCCAGTTAATCTACTCAGACGAGACGTGTTGTGCAAGCTTAATTGTTCCATCTATTGAACTCCAAATGGTATTAATTTTCATACAAATGATGAAGATGTTGTTTTTGAACTTGCTAGACAAAAATCCAACATAGGGATGTACCCTTTGTTGATGAAAGAACTCTTACCCATTGAATTGAGAGACACTGTGTTACCTAAAGTCTGGGACTTTACAGGTGAAGACATCGAACTAATCAAAGGTGTTGAACCAGTCTGAATCAGAGTGAAGCCAAATGTAGAAGGTCCAAGAATCCCACAATACAATTTGACTCCTGATACTATTGCAGGTATTACTACTGTGATCGACTTAATGATTGAGCAAGGGATCCTGAAGGAGATAATGGGGAGTCAATGTAACTCTCCCATTATGGGCTTACAGAAGCCAAATGGCAAGTATCGTATTGTGCAGGATTTGAGTAACGTGAATGCTATTGTTGTTCCATGTTGTCCTGTGGTACCTAATCCAGCTGTGATACTATTTCAGATTCCATGCGAGGCCGAATGGTTTTCAGTCATTGACTTATTCCAGGCTGTCTTTTCTGTCCCTTTGCATGAGGATAGTCAGTACCATTTAGCTTTCAGTTTAGCCAGCTGTGCAAAGGAACCTTGAGTTTTGGTGATGTCTCATCATTCAGTTCTAGTGGAATACATTGACGACCTGCCGATAGCGTCAAATACTCAAGAAGCCTGCAAAATTGATACTATTTCACTACTGAATCATCTGACCTAAAATGGCCAAAAAGTGTCCCCGACTAAGATACAATTTTGCAAAACTGAAGTCTTGTACTTAGGACATCATATTGAAAAGGGAGCAAGGAAAGTGTCGGAAGCAAGAATCTCTGCAATTCTTAACATGAGTCCGCCAAATACTCAAAAGGCAGTCTGCATGTTCTTAGGAATGGTGGGCTACGGTCGACAATGAATTCCAAACTTTTCTTTAACAGCAAATCCTCTTCACAAAGATTTGTCTGATCCAATACCTCAAAGAGTGTGAGAGCATAGTCATCGGACATCCACTCACTGTGTTTGTGCCTTGTTCTGTCAAAGTACTATTAACATGTATTCGGACACAGTACCTCACCAACAATAGACTTAAAAAGTACAACCAGATTATTTTGGGTGCAGAGAATGTAACCCTTAAAAGGTGTACTATTCTAAATCCATCCACTCTGTTGCCATTGCCTGGAAATTAAATTGTGAATGATGAAGTGAACATGATTGCTTGGATGTGACTGAATTATGAACAAAGCCAAGACTTGATATACAAGATGTACCTTAGCTTGAATCTGATCATGTGCTGTTTGTCGATGGTTCCTGTTTGCGAGATCTTGATGGAAATCTGAAAGCTGCATATTCCATGTGTACTGTTGCAGGTGTTGTGGAAGCACATGGTTGCAAGGAGTGTATTCAGATCAGGTTGCTGAACTGGTTGCCTTGACACGGGCTTGCAGCATTTCAGAACAACTCAGGGTGACAATCTTCAACGGTAGTCAGTACGGCTTTGAAGTCGTACATCACTTTGGGCAATTATAGTCATAGCATGGGTTCATGACTTCATCTGGATCACACATTTGAAATGGAGAAAGTGTAAGGAACCTTTTTCAGTACCTACATGTGCCAGCCAAAAATGCAGTAGTTAAGTGCGTAGCTCATAGGCAAGGCACTGACTATGTGACAGTCGACAATAAATATGCTGATGAGATGGCCAAATATTGTGCATTAAATGCCTATAACATTAATGGGGATTTAATAAATGAAACATCAGATGTCACAAATTGCAACTTTTTAACTGCTGTACATACCTGGGAAGAAGTGACAGAAGCTGAACAGCAGAGTTGGGTGCGAGCCGGATGTACCCAGTGAGAGGATGAAGTATGGGTTTACACTAATGGCAGACCTGCTTTACCTGATAGCTTGTTACCACCTATGGCTAGACATTATCATGCTCCTGCACATTTAGAAAGAGATGCAATGATGCGCCTCTTTCGACAAACGTGGTTTAATCCCAGATTCAGATTGATTGCCGAAAATCTGTGCCATCATTGTGGAGTGTGTCAACCACAAAATGTTGGAAGAAAAACACAAGTCACAATAAGTCATGTAGGGAGATCAAGAGGTCCCTTTAACCGGAGGGAGATGGACTTTATTGAGATGCTCATTTGCAACAGTGTGAGATATGCTTTGGTCACAGTGTGCATTTTCTCAAAATGGGTAGAAGCCTATCTGAAACAAAGAAATGAAAGCCTCACAGTAGCTAACTTTTTGTTGAGGGAGTTGATTCCAAGGTTTGGATTCCCGACCTCTCTTAAGTCAGATTGAGGAACTCATTTTAATAATGAAGTCCTGAAAATGTTATGTGCAGCAGCGTTACAAGTTGAGCAGAAGCTGCATTGCAGTTACCATCCAGAGGCTTCTGGACTATTGGAGCAGATTAATGGCACATTGAAATCCCGATTGGTGAAGGTGCGTGCTTCAACGTCTTTGAAGTGGCCCAGTGTATTGCCTCTTGTGTTGATGAGTCTGAGATGTACATTGGACAGGATTGTCCCCCCATTAAGTCATCATGGGCAGAGTGATGAAACAGCAAGCTGTACCTGCAAATGCTTTGGTGAACATTACCGATGAGTTAATATTGGACAACTGGAAAGGTTTGGCTGATGTGGTACATTCTGTGTCTCACCAGGTTGGAGAGCCTAAAGCTGCACCTCAACAGGAGCAGTACCATGACCTCAGTCCCGGCGACTGGGTGATGGTGAGAAAGCACATGCAGAAATCGTGATTGGAACCTCATTGGCCATACCAGGTGATCTTGGTCACAGCAAATGCTGTAAAAGTGTGGAGGTCTTCCGAATTGGGTACATGCCACCTATACTCGCAGAGTCCCATGTATCCTTGATGATATAACAGCACCTGTTCCTGATGTGCCAGTGGTTACAGTGAGACAAAAGGAGCAGGTTAGTCAAGCTGTTGGGAACCAGCAAGCAGCTGGGACAGCACTCGTTTGGCCTGAGGGGGGTCTGGGAGAGTCGGCTATTGTCGGTACTGAAGAGTCCCAGCCAGTGTTGCCGACTATGAGATAGATAGATCCTAACAAAGGGCCTAATACAGTAAGAAAGCAAGTTGCATCCAGAGACCGTTGGCCCAGAAGAAGTGAAATACTGAGACACTGCCTAACTGAAGGGCGACTACCACAAATCATCCTTGAAATCTCTGAACAGCCTGATCAGAGTGACAGTGATGACGAGCAGCCAGCTGTAAGGATTTCAAAGAGCGCGAGAGTGCCCAGTCAAAAGTATTCCTCTCCAGAATGGGCGTCTCTGCAGTAAATGACTGGTAGAAGGAATTCCATTCATTTTGCTTTACCAATACGAGTCCACCTGAACTTCCTTGATAAAACTTTGTTGTGGAATTGAAATTTGATCTTGCTGTGCAACTTGAAGGACTGACTCGATTTATCCTAAATATACTCATCAACGAATCCGATCTGCATATTTTTCCATCCTGAACAGAACCATTGAACTGTGCTTTGTTGTATTTGTGCCGAACTTCGCTGAACCGCTCAAATCCCTATTTTTATTTTTTTTCTAATTAAAC
This sequence comes from Calotriton arnoldi, assembly GCA_963921515.1. Lineage (NCBI taxonomy): Eukaryota > Metazoa > Chordata > Amphibia > Caudata > Salamandridae > Calotriton > Calotriton arnoldi. The sequence goes on along the minus strand of CAWUFW010016420.1, from coordinate 157,059 downwards.
CGTCTGAATTGGGAGGAGCCATGAAGCTTAACACTGAAATCTCTTTTAGATACAAATGTGTACACGCAGGAATATTTTATATTATTTTTTTAATGATAGTTGCATTGCTTAATATTCTAAACTTGCCATATTTTGTACCTCTAGAAGATCCAAGCTTACAACTTCTTTCAAAACTGCTCAAATTAATGGCACTGATTCGATCGCTTTAAATGACAAAACTTTACATCTTGATTTTCCAAAACCTGATCATTCACTAAATGTATATACTAGTTTATTAAATGAGTATATTTATACAATGGATGCTATTGATTGCCACGTATGTATGAAATTACCTACATCAGTGGCTGAAGGTTTTACCCATCACAGTTTACATTTAATGTATGTAATTTCTTGCATTATATTAACCAGTTTATTTTATGGTACTGATCATTTACAGTATTATTTTTCAAATGATGATCTGATCTTTTCTGAACTTCCTGTGCTAAAACAGCTAAATCCACATCCATACGTTTCATTAGCTGAGACTACAGGCTCTCTATTCAGACCAACACATCCTTTGGACACTGTTTATGCACATAGAAATAACCTAACATGTAAACTACGGAGAGCTGAAAAGAAATTCATAGCTTTAGTAGACGAGGTAATGTGACAAGTAAATCTACTGCATTTTCAAAACTAACCCCTTGGAATTTACCAGAAGAAGAACATAAAGTGGTAGAAGGAATGGCTACATTAGCTTTAGACTGACAACATGAAGGAAAGGTTTGCAATTGTATGTATAGAAAAAGGTCAAATATTAACACAAGTGAATTAGAACATATGTTTGATGTTTATGAAAACTGGGGAAGATATTTAGAAGGAGTCAATCCTATCTTTCCTGGAGTGTATTATATTTGTGGCAAAATGCCTTTTATAAATTACCAAGAGGGTGGTAAGGAGGTTATAACATGGGAATTGTTTTTCCAAAAATGTATCATGTGAAAAAAATTGAAGAAGAATTGAAAGAGTGAAACGGGAGAATCAAGAGAGGTACAAGTGCAAGTAAAATAGTGGATGATATATTTGGAGCTTTAATACCTTCTGTAGGAGTAGCATTAAACTCACATAAAATTAGAAAACGTTCTACTATAGTTGAGGATTTTCTGTTGTAGATATTGAAATGATCTCTATAAGATCAATGGTGGTGCAAAATCGACTTGCCCTAGACATCCTTCTAGCGAAGGAGGGCGGAGTCTGTCAGTTGTTAAAGATTCAACAATGTTGCACCTACATACTGGATATGAGCAGAGATTTTGAAAACTACATTAAAACATTTGTGTCTTAAACAAAGATCTGAAAGGGTTGAAATCTGATGGTGCCTGGGAAATGATAGGACAAGTGTTGTCAACTGTCAACAACTAGTTGGGTAATTTAAGTATGGACTAGTGATTTCAATTTTGAGACCATTGGTGGCAAACACTTTGTGCATAATGCTGATGTTGTCTATCAAATTCTGTAGGTATAAAAAGAATAAGCAAGGAGTGAATAGATCAAGATCTGATGTTGAATTAGAAGACCAACAATGTAAATACTTTGATGAAATACAAATTCTGGAAGAGTCCAGAAAAAAGAGACTTAAAATGACAAAACTGTAATCTGTGATGATCTGATGTTGGGATAAATGTGATGTCATTATTCGCCTTCAAGGGGGGCTAGATCCAGTGTAAAAGCTGGTTAATCTTTACACAACATGAAAACTGATTTTGACAATGAAACACTAATGTGCATTTTGCACATGTCTTGAAAACTAAAATTGAAACTTAGAAAAGTTGAAGTACCAGCAGTCTAAAAGAGTGCTTAGATTTGTAGAAATAGAAGAATTTTGGATTCAATGAGTTCGACATACTTATTAATTGATTTCCTTATTATTTTAACTACGTCATAATGAAAAGATTATTATTGAAAATGCTTGAAACAATGAAAATTAACATGAATTAATATTACAAAGCAGTGTATTTACATGTAAACGAGTCTCACACACAATTGTGCAAATGTTAATGTTGGAGCCTAGCATCTCTTACTCTTCATTGTAACGCACCATAGCAATGAAAAGTTGGTGCAAAATCTTTGTGCATTGTACTAAAGAAATGAAACTTTCAGCTTAAATGCTTTATATTATTAGAGTCTTAGATTTCCTAAAATGCCAATATTATATTGACTTTAAAGAATAATTTACATGCATGCACTTTCTAAAAACTTGTAATTAGGCCATATTTATAGTTGAACATTTCTATGCAGTAACCATTGATAAAGGTTACAATTCTTTTATTATATGATATGCCTTATTGAATTTTGTTGTGCTGATTAACTTATTAAGAAATGTTGATTTAAAATGCATTAAATTGCCTTTTTCCTTAGGCCTGCACTGTCTCATAGCTTAGTGAGGACTCTTGCAACAACTGCTTTTACCCTCACATATTAAATTACTCATGACATATTCATTGACTACATTTTATAACATCCCTAATCACATCTGAAATGCCATCATTGTTGGTAACACTGTGCATGGTGGGGGCACAAATTATATTAAATTTAGGGTATGAGTCATAGTTACTTGATATAACTATAACTGGTGAATTTCAGTGGGTTTGATAGTTTCAAATGCTATGTTTTATGTGACATCTTCACCGAACTATAACATACCCTTAGCTTTTGTTTTTTTCGTTGAATTTTACCTTTCTATCTCCAGTGAATATATATAGTGTATATACATATATTTTTTTTTATGCACAAATACACACACGTGTCTATCTGAATATATCCATGTAGATAGAAATAGATATGTTATATATAGATTTAAAAAAAATAAGTGGTAGTCTAACCCTATGGTGTTTTCTATGATGTTCTCAGAGATGTCAATGATGTCATTTGAGATGGCATTAATGTTGCCATTTAACGTCCTGGGTGATGTTATATATGAGGTCATAAGCAGTGCTTAGAGGGAGTGTAAGTTATAATTAGCTCAGTAAACTATAACTGGTGAATTTTATTGTTTGTTAAACCTCATTAGTGTGGCTGTAGGCTGGTGGCTGACTCTGGCGAGGGTTGAAAATAAAAGAACCGCCAGGGTTTCCAAAGCCGGGGCTGAAGCAGGTTTCTTTCTGCTTCAGGCCTGACCCCTCCCATGCCCATCCTAAATGTCAGTGCTCCTCGTTACACACCAACACTAGACAGGCAAGGAAGGAGCAGGTGAGGTGCTCCCTCATGCATCTGGTTGGGATTGTAGGCCCTAGGCAGCCCCCACATTTGTGGCAAATGACTTCCTGCTCCTAGATCACAGATTCACCACTACCAGGAATCCCATAGATACCAGGAAACCTTAGTGCTTTTGGGAGGCTGCCCTCTCTGGCGCGCAGGCCGCATGTCGGGGTGGGGCATAATTATTTTGGTGAATACTTGTTAGAAATGGGGGTCTCTAGTAGGCAGAGGTATGTACCTTTGTCCAAATAGGGACCCTAGCTTCTAGTCAGGGTAAGGGGGGGTACACTCCTAAAATAACCCCTGCTCACCCCCTTGGTAGCTTGGCACAAGCAGACAGGCTTATCTCAGAGGCAGTGTGTAAAGCATTTGTGTACACATAGAGTAATACAGTGAAAACTCTACAAATGGATACTACACCAGTTTAGAAAAATAGTAAATCTTTATCTAAACCAACAAGACCAAATACGACAAAAATCCAACATACAATACTCTTGAAAAATAGTGCTTGTGCAAAATAACCTTTAAATTGCAGGAAAATCAATAAATCACAGTTCGTCCGGCTCGGTAGCTCCTCCTGGGGTACCGCAATACTGAATACGACAGAGTCTAACAATTCCAGCCGACCGTGTCGATACGGGCTAGCTAAAGCGTCGACAGACTCGGACACAGTACCTTTCTTGTTGCGACCAACACGTCGGTGCGAGTCGGTCGGGGCAAACATTGCGGTTGCGTTGTAAAACGGAACGTTGCGGCGGAGGATGTCCTCACGATCCGGTATAGGCAGCGGCTCGTTGATGGAGTTGGTGAGACCAGGGCTTGCGTTGACGGGTGAGACGGTGCTCGCTGCGGTGCTGGCAGGTCACGGTGCGGCGACGGAGCCGGTCAATGTTCGGCTCGGGCAGCGACGGAGTCGGTGACGTCCTTGCAGCGTGTAGCGCAGCGTTGCGGAGTGCGGTGCCCTCAGGACGCGGTGCAAGCATCGCCTCGTTGACGGAGTCGGTGAGACCAGGGTTGCGTTACGAAGCGAGGCATTGCTCTCGGCGGTGCTTTCAGGACACGGAATCCTGCGACGGACTCGATGACGGAGTCGGTTACCCTTCTTCTTCTGCGGCGACGATCAGAGACGGTGCCCACAGACACGGTGAGGTCTTTGCTGTTCCTGAGACCTCTAGAACAGGGGGCAAGCTCTGTTCAAGCCCTTGGAGATCTTTTTCTTCAAGCAGGGGGACAAAGCAAGCAGCAAAGTCCTTTTCTCCTTTCCTTGGCAGCAAGTAGCCACTGCAGACCAACCCCAGACAGCAAACAGCACAGGGGCAGTATTCCTCCTCAGCTTCTCCGGCTCTTCTCCTTGGCAAAGGTTCCTCTTGATTTCCCAGAAGTGATCTAAAAGTCTGGGCTCTGGGCACCTCTTTTTATACACACAAATCCTTTGTTCTCTGAAGGCAGAGAGTGTCTGTACCCAGCCAAAACCAGTTCTGTCCTCACTGGTGCAGCTTCCTGGCAGAAGGTGGAGACAGCATTGTTGAAGAAGGCAGACCAGGCCCATTCATGTGAAAGGAAATCTCCTCCCCCTACTCTAAATGCAGCCCAGGTCTATTCAGCCCAGCCCTGACTCATCAGACTTCTGGAGCCACTGCCCCTCTCCAGCCCCTGTCATCCAAAAGCCAGACATGCAATACACAAACCTAGCAGAGGCGCACTGGATGGTTAGGCAACAAAATACCTACTTTCTAAAAGTGGTATTTTCAAACACAGAATGTAAAAATAACCCTCACTAAAAGATGCATTTTAACATTCTGAGTTCAGGCATACTAAACTTTATTTTTCTACCTTGTTCCCACGGCCAGTTATGTTTATAAGATGTTACAAACAAACTCCCCATTCTGTCCTATGGAAGCAGGTAGCCTTGCAATAGTGAAAAACGAAATTGGCAGTATTTCACTATCAGGACATGCCACACACACATCAGGGCATGTCCTACCTTTCACATACAATGCAACCTGCCCACAGGGGTACCTTGGGCCTACCTTAGGGGTGACTAATATGTAGGAAAGGGAAAGTTTATGGACTGGCAAGTGTGTGCACTTGCCAAGTCGACATGGCAGTCCAGGCTGCACACAGGCTCTGCAATGGCAGGCCAGAGCCACATTTTACAAGCTGCTTCTGTGGGTGGCACAATCAGTGCTGCAGCCCACTAGCAGCATTTGATTTACAGGCCCTGGGCACACACAGTGCACTATACTAGTGTCTGACAAGTAAATCAAATATGCCAATCAGGTAATCACTAATCCATAACAACAATTTACAAAGGGAGCACTTGCACTTTGGCACTGAACAGCAGTGGCAAAGTGCCCAAAGCATCTAGACCAGCAAAATGGAGTCCAACACACAGCAAAAACACAAGAGGCAAAGGTAAAAATGCAGGGGAGACACACGCCAATGGTGCCAGGTCTAACACGTGTCCCTTCCAGCTGAAATGTGGGAATAACTACCCATCCTCTTGGGAGTTCTCTTCACTAAGGAGGAAAAATCTGGACAGACCATCAGCATTGGCGTGTTCTGTACCAGGGTGGTGTTCCACCGTGAAGTCCATCCCCTGTAGGGAAATGGACCACCTCAACAGCTTTGGATTCTCACCCCTCATCTGCATCAACCATCTGAGGTGCCTGTGGTCTGTCTGAACCCGGATGTGAGTCCCAAACAAGTAAGGCCTCAGCTTCTTCAGTGCCCAGACCACAGCGAATGCCTCAAGCTCAATCGCACTCCACCTCTGTTCCAGTGCAAGTAACCTCCTACTAATGAATGCTACACATTGGTCAAGGCCCTCTTCATTCAGCTGTGAGAGCACAGCCCCCACACCATGCTCTGAAGCATCTGTCTGCACAATTAACTCTTCTGAGAAGTTGGGTGCCTTAAGCACGGGCGCTGTGCACATGGCAGATTTCAGGACATCAAAAGCTTTCTGGCAGGCGTCAGTTCAGTTCACTTTCTTGGGCTGCTTCCTGGAAGTCAGCTTTGTCAAGGGGACAACAATGGTGCCATACCCCTTGACAAACCTCCTGTAATACCCTGTGAGTCCTAAAAAGGCTCTCACCTCTGTCTGGGTCTTGGGGGGGGTTCCCAAGCCAGAATGGTATCAATCTTGGCTGTAGGGGCGCCTTCTGGCCGCTCCCTACCTGGTGTCCCAAGTACACCACAGAACCCTCCCCGATCTGGCACTTACTCACCTTGATCGTGAGGCCTGCCCTCTGCAGAGCCTTCAACACTTCCCAGAGGTGGTGCAGATGTTCCTCCCAAGTGGCACTGAGCACTTCGATGTCATCAGGTAGGCGGCACTGAAATCCTCCAGTCCAGCCAACACTTGGTTGACCAACCTCTGAAAGGTGGCAGGGGCATTCTTCAACCCAAAGGGCATCACCTGGTATTGGTAGTGCCCCTCTGGCATTGAAAAAGCTGACCTCTCCTTTGCCCTGCCAGTTAAGGTAATCTGCCAGTACCCAGACGTTAAGTCAAATGTACTGAGGTATCGGGCAGCTCCCAACTGATCTGTGAACTCATCAGCTCTGGGGATGGGGTGTGCATCAGTCCGGGTGACCAAATTGAGGCCTCGGTAGTCCACACAGAACCGGAGTTCTGGCGTGGCACCGGGTGCGGCAGCCTTTGGGACCAAGACCACTGGGCTGGCCCAAGGGCTGTTTGAGGGCTCAATCACCCCTAGCTCTAGCATCTTGGATACCTCCTCCTTGATGCAAGCCTTGACCCTGTCAGTCACTCTGTAAATTTTGTGCTTTACAGGAGGATTGTCCCCAGTGTCAACATCATGGACACACCACTGAGTGACACCAGGGGTCAGGGAAAACAGAGGAGCAAACTGTCCCAACAGTTGGCGACAGTCACTCTGCTGTTCAGGAGTCAGGGCGGGGGAGAGTGATACACCGTCCACTGACTCATCATGCTCCTTTGCAGACAGGAGGTTAGGAAGAGGCCCAGTCTCCTCTTCCATTCCAGCATCTGTTGCTAGGAGCATGCCCACTTCGGACAACTCCAAGTGGGGCTTCAGGCAGTTCACATGCAGGACCTGCAAAGGGTTCCTAGGAGACTGCAAATCCACCAAGTAGGTGACGTTACTCTTGCGCTCCACCACCTCAAATGGTCCGGTCCACTTATTCTGGAGCGCACAAGGCTCCACTGGGGCTATGACCCATACTTTCTGTCCAGGCTGAAACTCGATCAGAGTGGCATTCTGATCATACCAACGTTTCATCTCCTCCTGGCTGGCTTCCAGGTTCATCTGAGCAAGTTGCCTGAAGCGTTTAGTCTGGTTTCTGAAGGCCAGCATGTAGCTATATACATCCTGGGGAGGTTTACTGGGAGCTTTCTCCCAGCCTTCTTTCACCAGACTCAGAGGTCCTCTTACAGGATGGCCGTACAGCAGCCCAAAGGGACTGAACCCTAAGGACTTCTGTGGTACCTCTCTGTAAGCAAACAGAAGGCATGGTAAGAGGGCGTCCCACTTATGCCTCATGGGTTCACCAAGACTCATAATCATGCCCTTCAGGGTCCGGTTGAATCTCTCAACCAGCCCATTGCCTTGGGGGTGGTAAGGAGTGGTGAACTTGTATGCAACACCGCACTCCTGCCACAGGGACTTCATATACTTGGAAATGAAGTTGGTACCCCGGTCGGACACCACCTCTCTGGGGAACCCCACACGGGAGAAAATCCCCATCAACGCACAACCCACCACGGGGCCGTCACAGTCCGGAGAGGGATGGCTTCCGGGTACCGGGTGGCATGGTCCACCAAGATCAGGATGAACCTGTTGCCCATGGCTGTCTTGGGATCCAGAGGCCCCACAATGTCAATACCCACCCTCTCAAAGGGGGTGCTGACCACAGGGAAAGGTTGGAGAGGAGCCTTACACTTCCTCCCACTCTTGCCACTTGCCTGGCAAGTCTGGAAAGACCTACAATGAGTATCAAAGTGCTTGCGCATCCGGGGCCAGTGAAAGTGGGTGACAAGCCTTTCAAAGGTCTTGTCGTGCCCCAAATGTCCTGCCAAAGGCACATCATGAGCCAGACCCAGTAGGAAGGCTCTGAAGCACTGGGGTACCACCAGCGTATGGGCTGACCCAGGCTCAGCAACCTTAGGCTCGCTGTACAGGAGACCATTCTCCAGAATACCCAATGTGATCCAGACTGATCACCTGCTGCCTGGTTTGCAGCCTACTGCCGCAAACCCATAAGAGAAGGGTACGTCTGCTGCTCCTGGCAGAACTCCCCCCTGGTGGGCCCTCCTTCTTGCTGCCAATGGGTCAGCTCAGGCAGGTCCCCCTGCAGACTCCAGGGCATCACCCTCAAGGTTTGTCTCCTCGTGGACTGTGGGGACCTCAGGCCGGTTTCCCGTGCCCCCTGCCTCTTCTCTTTCTGGCAGGCACCTGGGCCACTCGTTCAGGCTCCAGGTCCTCTTCAATGCCCTTACTGGCTGCCATTGACCGAGTGATCACACACGCCCACTCAGGCAGACCCAACATCTCTAAATGAGACCTCCGCTCCACCTTCGCCCAAGGGGAGCTCTCCAAATCATTGCCTAGCAGACAGTCAACAGGCATGGCTGGCCTCACAGCTACTTTCAAGGTACCTGAGACCCCCCCCCACTCAAAGGGAACCTGTGCCACTTTGCAGAGGCACTCTGAATTGTCAACGGCAACTACTGGGTAGAATGCGTTTGGGACCACCTGCTCTTCAGACACCAGCCGACAACTGACAGCTGTCACACTGGCTCCGGTGTCTCTCAGAGCCTCCACACTATGGCCATTGATGGTCACCCACTGCCTGTATTTTTTAATGTTATCAGGCAGGTGAGCTCCTGGGGCCATCTCGATGTCTCCTAAAGAGACCAGGGACATCTCTGCGGGACCCCACCCATCTTGGGCATCCGACTCCTCCCCCAAGGCTACACTCGCCATCTGCCGGGGCGGTGTACCAGTGGGTGCGGTGGTAACTGGTTTGGGGACACTTAGGATCCCCCCAGAAGTGGCCCACCTGACCACAACTAAAACTGGTCTTGGGACCCCTCTGAACAGGCTTACCTGTCAGGACCCATGGATTTTTCTCAGTGGGAGGCTGGGAACCCTTACCTGGGTTCCCTTGAGGATTACTTTGGGGCCGTTTGGAACTCCTTCTTTTTCCCCTTGTCCCCCCCACTCTTCTGCTGTGGACCCTGCCCACCTTTGGCAGAGTCTCCCACACGACCCTTATAGACCCTGGTGCTCACCCAGCGGTCCGCCTCCACAACAAGCTTTCTGGGCTCAGTCAGCTTACTGTCAATCAGGTGCTGGCGTAGCTCTGGAAAACAATTATCTGACAAGTGCTCCCATGCAACCAAATCATAGAGCCCCTGCAAATCATTCACCTTGCTACCCTTCACCCAACCATCCAGTGCTCTGCAAAAATAGGACACATACTCCACCCAGGTACTTGACTCCAGCTTCCTACAGTTTCTAATTTTCTGCCTATAAAGCTCTGAGGTCAACCCAGACCTGGCTATCAAGGCTTCCTTCATGGGGGCATAGGACATCTGATCCTCAGTGGGCAAGTTCAGCAAGGTTTCCCTCCCTTAGCTGACAAAGCAGCCCCACAACCCCGCTCCTCAATCTTTCTCAGGGACCCAGTGGGAGCTCATTGCTACTTCATAGGCCTTGAACCACTGACCAATGTCCTCATGCTTCATAAAATCCTTAACAACATCTTTGGGAATGTATTCTTTTCCTTCCCCAGGCACTGATGGTGCGCTGCCACCAGAGGGATTGATCTCTAAACTCTTTGCTTTCAGATCTAACTCCCTCAACCCGCTCTCATGCTCTAAAAGCATCCTCTTTTCCTCCCTGGCCAATTTCTGCTTTTCCAACTCCAACTTCTTATTTTCTATGTCATCCTCCTTCCCCAGCCTCAGCTTAGTAAGCTCCCTCTCATGCACCCTATGTCTCTCTCTGTCCTCCAACTCCTCTGGAGACAGACCCCTTTGAGAAACACTGCTGCCGTCCACGGAAGTTACCCTCCCTCCTGGCAGATTCAAGTGCCCCTCCTGTTGCTCATCCACATTCTCTGCTTCCACCAGAGGCTCCTCATCCTTTCAACTGGCATTTCTGGATTCCAACCAGGCCCTCAGCGCCTTTTGGTATTCATCCTTCCTGGTTAGGCTTTTCACAGAGACTTTACATTTCTTGCAGATAGCTTTCAGTTGAGACACAGTGTAGGTTTCCACCCTATCTTCCTCAAATTCGATATCAATGGATGTAATGGATGCTGGCTTGGTCATGATGAGAAAATTAGCAGTTCTTTACTTTGCAGAATAAACAATCCAAGGGAAAAGTTCAGTAAAAGTATGTGGTCACGTAATGGTCTGCACTATGCTTGTAGTGTACACCAATCACTGTATGTAAATCACAAATGCAAGTCCAGGATCCTCACCGCTGACTACCAATGTTAGAAATGGGGGTCTCTAGTTGGCAGAGGTAGGTACCTTTGTCCAAATAGGGACCCTTGCTTCTAGTCAGGGTAAGGGGGATACACTCCTAAAATAACCCCTGCTCACCCCCTTGGTAGCTTGGCACGAGCAGACAGGCTTATCTCAGAGGCAGTGTGTAAAGCATTTGTGAACACATACAGTAATACAGTGAAAACACTACAAATGGACACTACACCAGTTTAGAAAAATAGTAAATCTTTATCTAAACCAACAAGACCAAATACGACAAAAATCCAACATACAATACTCTTGAAAAATAGTGCTTGTGCAAAATAACCTTTAAATTGCAGGAAAATCAATAAAACACAGTTCGTCCGGCTCGGTAGCTCCTCCTGGGGCTACCGAGATACTGAATATGACAACGTCTAACAATGCCAGCCGACCGTGTCGATACGGGCCAGCTAAAGCGTCGACAGACTCGGACACAGTACCTTTCTTGTTGCGACTAACACATCGGTGCGAGTCGGTCGGGGCAAACGTTGCGGTTGTGTTGTGAAACGGAGTGTTGCGGAGGACAATGTCCTCACGATTTGGTACAGGCAGCAGCTCGTTGACAGAGTGGGTGAGACCAGGGCTTGCATTGACGGGTGAGACAGTGCTCGCTGCGGTGCTGGCAGGTCACGGTGCGGCGACGGAGCCGGTCGATGTTCGGCTCGGGAAGCGACGGAGTCGGTGACGTCCTTGCAGCGTGTAGCGAAGCGTTGCGGAGTGCAGTGCCCTTAGGAAGCGGTGCAAGCAGCGGCTCGTTGACGGAGTCGGTGAGACCAGGGCTGCGTTGCAAAGCGAGGCGTTGCTCTCGGCGTTGCTTTCAGGACACGGAATCCTGCGAAGGACTCGATGACGGAGTCGGTTACCCTTCTTATTCTGGGGTGACGATCAGAGAAGGTGCCCACAGACACGGTGAGGTTTTTGCTGTTCCTGAGACCTCTAGAACAGGGCAAGCTCACTCCAAGCCCTTGGAGATCTTTTTCTTCAAGCAGGGGGACAAAGCAAGCAGCAAAGTCCTTTTCTCCTTTCCTTGGCAGCAAGTAGCCACTGCAGGCCAACCCCAGACAGCAAACCGCACAGGGGCAGTATTCCTCATCAGCTTCCCCGGCTCTTCTCCTTGGCAAAGGTTCCTCTTGATTTCCCAGAAGTGATCTAAAAGTCTGGGGTCTGGGCCCCTCTTTTTATACACAAAAATCCTTTGTTCTCTGAAGGCAGAGAGTGTCTGTACCCAGCCAAAACCAGTTCTGTCCTCACTGGTGCAGCTTCCTGTCAGGAGGTGGAGACAGCATTGTTGAAGGTGGACATGGCCCATTCAGGTGAAAGGAAATCTCCTCCCCCTACTCTAAATGCAGCCCAGGTCTATTCAGCCCAGCCCTGACTCATCAGACTTCTGGTGCCACTAACCCTCTCCAGCACCTGTCATCCAAAAGCCAGACATGCAATACACAAACCTGGCAGAGGCACACTGGATGGTTAGGCAAGAAAATACCTACTTTCTAAAAGTGGTATTTTCAAACACAGAATGTAAAAATCATCCTCACTAAAAGATGCATTTTAACATTCTGAGTTCAGGCATACTAAACTGTATTTTTCTACCTTGTTCCCAGGGCCATTTATGTTTATAAGATGTTATAAACAAACTCCCCATTCTTTCCTATGGGAACAGGTAGCCTTGCAATAGTGAAAATCGAAATTGGCAGTATTTCACTATCAGGACATGCCACACACATCAGGGCATGTCCTACCTTTCACATACAATGCACCCTGCCCACACGGGTACCTGGGGCCTACCTTAGGGGTGACTAATATGTAGAAAAGGGAAGTGCACACACTTGCCAAGTCGACATGGCAGTCCAGACTGCACACAGGCTCTGCAATGGCAGGCCAGAGCCACATTTTACAGGCTGCTTCTGTGGGTGGCACAATCAGTGCTGCAGCCCACCAGCAGCATTTGATGTACAGGCCCTGGGCACACACAGTGCACTATACTAGTGTCTGACAAGTAAATCAAATATGCCAATCAGGGAATCACTAATCCATAACAACAGTTTACAAAGGGAGCACTTGCACTTTGGCACTGAACAGCAGTGGCAAAGTGCCCAAAGCATCTAGACCAGTAAAATGGAGTCCAACACACAGCAAAAACACAGGAGGTAAAGGCAAAAATGCAGGGAAGACCCATGCCAATGGTGCCAGGTATAACACTTGTTTTCTCCTGGTGAGTGCAATCATGCCCCCAAAGAGGGTGTGATCACTGCTCCGAAGAAAACAAAATGGTGGGCATATTTTGTGGGGTTCAGTCCGTGTGATAGAGGGGCTAAACGTCCAGGGAGCATATTTTGTTTTTTGAGACAGAATGTTTGTTTTCCCCTTGGGGGTGCAATTAGGCGCCTAAGGAGGGCACTATTGCCTCCCAATGTGAACAAAATAGGCCAAACAATCCACTTGATCACCAGAGAGTGTGTGGGCCTGTTTTATGGTCTGATGGGTAGATTTTTACTGGTGGTTTTCCTGATTTTCTCACAAATTGCACGCATCAAGCCCAAATGCATGCAGACCCCCATACCTTACAAAACACCCACACAGCGTGCTCTTACAAGTTGAAAACTGCCACAACATGGGTTACTTTTTAGTTCTGTGTTAGTCATGACCTTTGATTTTGGCAATGTGTGCTTTTTCAAACCAAAGATAGATTTTTACTCTCAGGCATTTTTTTATACTGGCAGCTCCCCCAGCAGTAAAGTTTTGCAAAAGCCATGAAAAAACAGAACAATAATTGACTTATTGCCTTTGCAATTTCTTGTTTGGCTACCTGGTTAGCTAAGGGGGGACACTTTTTTGTGGTGCCCTGGCTTAGCTTCTGTCCCTTGCTCTGCTATGGCTTAGTTTTAACTGTCTATCGCCTACAATTGTCTCCACTGCAATGTAAGTCAATGGTGAAAAGATATTCCCTTGTTTTTGTTTCTTTAGTTCCCAAATCTCCCTCTTTCCAGTTTCCAAATGTTGGCATGTATGGTATTGTATTGTAATAGCACGTATATAATATAGCTCTACTGCTGGTGAGACATTGAAGCGCATTATGCTAGGCAGCAGCATGAGGTTGTTTGGATTGCAGCATTGGCAGCTAAGTGCTTTTTTGCTTTTCCACTTCTTTGCCATATCTCATACACTGACTGATTTGTAATCATACTTCTGCCTTCTAAGCAGGATATAGTATTTCTGAAGTATGGTTTTAGACAGTTAACAGATATGGCATCTCAGTGTATGACTGCTGCCCAGGTCCTAAATAAGGTAGATATGCTCAAGTAGTTCAAGGAATGTAGGCAATGCCCACAAGGCATCCTCGGACACCGTCCCCCAGATTACATCCACAAACTGGAAAGCATTGGATTTAGCACATCGATTGTGCTAAAGGCACATGAAGGACATGTTCCTGAGCCTCAAGTAACTGTCAGAAGAGGCATTTGTAAAGGTTCACCTGGGATTCGTACTTTATCACTCAGGACTTCTAGGGGGCAGACACTTGACATGTAGTAAAAACTTAGGGGCTGATTAGGATAGCCACCCTATCGTAAACGGAACCGCCTGACAGGCGGTGCAGTCACAACAGAGGCATTAGGATGCGACTGCCACCACAGCGGTCGCAATGCCTATGTTTTGCATTTCGGTGGATGCTGCCTGCAGCACCTGCCGCAATGCAAAATGGGGACACTTTACATATCCCTGCACCATGTGACAGGCACCATGCGGTGCCTGCCACATGGTGCAGGGATATGTAGGGGGCACCATAGGTGCCCCCAAAACCCACAGTTTAGGGCCAGGGGGTAAGGGGCCTGCTTCGGGCCCCCAATGTCCCTTTCCACCAGCCTTTTCACGGCAGGTAAACCACCATGTAAAAGCTTCTGGAACGGGACATCATAATCCCTATGGTGGTGCATGGCAGGCACCGCCACCACTGTAGAGATTGGATGTCCCTCTGAGGGTCTGACGGGCTCCTTGAGCCCATCAGATCCGTGGCGGTTGGTCTCTGTGACCGCCACCCATCCGCCCACCATCCTAATGTGGTGGGCGGAAAACATTGTTACGATGGTAGTGGGTCCGCCACCGACGGGCTGTTGGTAGTGGTCCCACCTTCATCGTAATCGGGCCATATGTCTAGATTTCTTTTCATTTGGGATATCATGAAGCTTGTTTGGCACCAACCTACAACATGTTTAGCGTTATGTGTGTTGAGGTTTGCTGGTGGTGTGTTTGTATATAAGTTATTTAATGACTGTGTGAGAGGTGGTGAGATTGGTTATTTAGTCCTATGGCTTATGAACGTGATGGATCCATGAATAGCGGTGCCATGTTGATGGGTTATGCTGTGTTGTACTGGCCCCATTGCTGGCAGTGTGAATGGCATAGTGTGTGACACGTAAAAGGTATGTGAACGGCTCATAAAGAAGTTGGTGCCTTGACAAGGTTTTAAGGCTGACATCCAGTAGTCATGGGTTCACTATTCTGAAAGCGTTATTAGTATTTGGTGTATGTACTTAGTAGTTTTGTATATGCTAAAACCAACCGGTATAAGTCTGTACTTCAATAGTGGATGGACTCCTAAGGAACAATAACTCCACCTCACATACTTAAAAAACGGAACATCCATAGGTGTCAAGGGTGGTGTAGCGTATTGATCCCACTCACCTAACTACAATTCCCTGAAAACTTCAACTTTACCTGAATGGATAAAGTTCCCTCACATTTCTGTGACAGAAACTTACAGAATCTGTGGGTATCCACAAAATTCCTATGATCCTGTGGATCCACACATCTCCTGAGAAAAATGCTAGCCCACTTGTGTGGTTCGAATTGGCGTCCGCGACACAAAAAATCCCAAAATGCAATGTTGATATATTGGCGATGGAGTAGCTGTGAAGTTTGGGCCTGGGCTCAACCACCACCCAGGAAAACCCACCAAGCTCAGATATTTCTGGAAACTAGACACCTGAGGTAATACAGGGTGGTGGTCTTACATGGATTTTATGACATTTTCTTACCCACAATGCCTTCAAATCTGGAATGTTGCCTAAAATTATGCATTTTCCTCCCATCTGTGATGGATATTTGTGCAATGTACAGGCATCTACAAAATTCTTATACACCAGTGGTCCCCCACTTGTCCTGATAAAAAAGCAATCCCATTTGTGTAGCTAGTCCTATTACCTGAGACAGTAAATGATCAAGCCAGGGACAATGGGAGTTCTCACAATTGCCACTGTGTAATTTATTGCTATATTTGTATGCTTAAATTCTGAGGCTATGCATTATGAAATTCATGTTTTTTTTTTCTCTTAGCAAAAAAAATAACAAAGTTTTAGATTTTGATGTTTTTTCACACCTTCAGCACAGTATAAACATAGTGAGATAGCGCAGGGCATAATGTGTGTAGTTTAAGTCAGATATGCATGGTAATTTTCATGGTGGTTAAATACAGAAGTAAAAAAGTTTCCTTAAGCAGTAGTTTGTAGGCAATCCGCCTGTTAGGCAAAGGGAGACAGAGGTCCCCTTGATATGAGATATGCTTGCTTGAGCTTCCTCATTGTTCAAACCAAAGGACTCAGTAAGCTGATCAGGCTTCAATAAGTGGATCTTTTGTTCCTCATTTTGTTGCAATCCTCAGCAACAAGGTCAGCCCTCAAAGAAAATGTTGGGTGTAACAAACTACCCAAATATTAACAGAGGTATAGCAGTAAAAAACAGCCCAAAGCAACTCTTTGCAGAAAGAACAATGCAATAATAAAATAAAAATGGACAAAAAACAGATTCAAAGGTTAGCCAAAATAGAAAAGAAAAATGTCATTACTATGATTCAATTGGACCACGACTACATTAAATCCACTGGATAATAGAAAAGCCAAAAGCAGGTCATCATTAAACAGCATCCTATCACTATGAAATAATTTGGATATACTTGTTAAGACATCAATTTATTGCCATTATCAAATAATTTACAATAAAACTAATGCAACATTTTTTTTAATACAGGGTAATCTAAGAGTTCCCGAATTTCATATTGCACAAAATGTGTACAATTTTCATTATTTCACACAAAGCAAAATTGTGTACATCGTGCAAACATTTTCTTCTCAAATGAGACATATTCTCCTCAAAGCAGTCTCCTGCTGAAATCTAACTTGTCTTTTTGTTCAAATTATATCCTAGTAGTTAAAAGTTACGATTCATCCTCAAATGTACTTCCCGTAATATGTGTAACTTCATTTTAAAAACTTGCATGTGTTGCACACACTAGTTACAATGACCTGACATAGTTTTGTTCAATCAATACTAACATCGCCCATACCTAATAAACTATCTACATGCATTAACTTAAATCTCAAAAGTAATACCACAAAAACTCACCAGACAGGAGCAAGAATCAAGGTAGATGTTTATATCGCCAATGTTTTAACATCAACAGCCCCAGCCACTTCAAAACTGACTGCCTTTTGTTCCTTATTCACATTTTTCACCTTAGCTCTGTAAACTGTCTAAACTGGCATTTAGTCCAGAAACTATATGTGAATTTATATGAATCGTCTGCCACTGTTAGAAAGTCAACCTGCTTGTCCAGTAATCCTAAACCGTGTCACCCCTTTGCAATGGAGCCATATTTAACCTGGATTGACAGCACTTGGGACTAAGTCCTAATCAGATTCCGACTTGGTTTTGTGAGGTGGCTCTTGGGTTGGCGTGTTGGCCAATTTGACTCAAGCAAAGTGCTAATGTGCCAATGTGATGAGTCCTCCCCCCAGAGCCTGCTTAATTTTATCCTCTTTTGTCACTTTTACATTGTCTATACCAAGAGCTTTTTAATCCCCATTGTAAGAAAGAGTGGTTTGAGAAGATGTGGTGAAGCGCTGAGTTATTTGCAACAGTTAAACTCCCCCTTTCATTATATGAGCATTTACTCTTTTTTAAAATGTGCCATTGCGAAAAGAAAATGTATTCTATTTTAGTCACTGGTATTTCTAGTTGCACAGCATCACTTTATTAGATGTCCATTTTGGACCTGATCACCAGATGGGTTTGCATAAACTTTGGACATTTTTTATTCTTATAGGACGTCCACTTTGGTCATCTTATATCATTGAGTTTTAACTAATGTATTATATATTTCAAAATCTGTTTTACTTATTTGTGTTTTATGCATTCTGCAAGGATGTAATGATGTGTTCATATTTGAGTTATATCTGTGTTGTGCTTTTATGGCTGCTTTAGTCTGTGATGATGGTATCACCCACTATTACGTATACCAGACATACCCTTTCTCCTACAGTAAAATCCATGTAAGATGGTGTCCAATTTATATTAGACCGGTTTGTTTATGTATCTTCAATCACATCTGCAGTACTAATGTCCTGCAGCAACTAAAACACTAAAGTGGCGACCAATGTGCATACCTTCCTGACAAAGGCAAATTGTTACCCAATGTCAGCAAACTAAAAAAAAATAACTAAAACATGCATATTTGATCAGAAAAAGATTCTTACCATGAAGCATTGGCCAGAATAAATGTTGTTGCTTTTAAAATCAGTGCACAGTTTCTGTATGGATGCTCCTTTAAATTGCATTGAGTTCTTCTAACATTAACCTTCACTAGAGCAATTAACTAATTTATTTTCGTTTCCTGCACCTGGTTATAATAACAACAACGTTCTTGTTAAAATAAACCAATTTAGTTATAATCATCATTATAGTTTGTTCTTTAACTAACTTTCAAAACACTCCTACTTTAAAACAAGGAAGTGACTATTTCTCTTGCCACCAGTCAAACAGAATCACATCTCTGCTATATGTCTGGCTGCTGGCCACGTAGTTCACAGTTCTTGCTATTTACCCTGCGGCCGTATAAGCAGCTGAAACTTCACTGCTCATCTGGCTGCTGGCTAAATAGCAGAGATCATTTAATATTAGACCAAAGAGCAAATAAACAGTGTGAAAAATAATTTATTTAGCCAGTCTGGTGATTTCCATGAACATCAACAAAACACAAGCATTGGCATAGCAAATAAGTTTCACCTTTGGGACCTTATAAGTGTTTAGCCAGAGCTATTGGCTTTGCCAATGTTTTTAAGCTATGGTGTAGAGCAGTGTGGCTGCTGTGCAGCATATTGAAAAGTTATAATAAAAAAGCGTTGTAAGCATTTTTGTTATTTTATATGTAACCAAGAAGATATTATGTAGAACTGAACAACCCTATTAAAAATAGAAGTAACATAAGACATGTCTTCTAGTTTTTTTGTTCTGGCAAAGCTGGCAAATCTTTTGTGCCTGTTCTAATGCTTGTTTGTTATAGCTTTTTTTTGTTATTGTGAGATGACCATAAACAGCGATGGTAGTGAGTTGGTGCTGTACTGGTGCTTAGGTGGTGCTCAGACGGTGCTGAGGTGGTGCTGCGCTGGTGCTGAGATGGTGCTGCGCTGGGGCTGAATAATGATGTGGTGGTGGTGTTGTGGTGGTGCTCAGGTTCTGCTGAGTGATGCTTAGGTGATGCTACGGTGGTTCTGCTTATTGATGTAGAAGTGGCGCTGAGTGACGCTGACTGGTGCCGCGCTGATGCTGTGCCACATCCTCTCCCCTTACTGAACACCATACTGCTCCACTGAGAGAAATTCGTACTGCTTTCAGCTGCAACCAAATTGTGCCCCGCTATAAACACCTGGATGCCACTCAATTCAAATTATACACTAGATAATAGTAATATGCTGCCTGAATTTTTTTTTTATATCCTGGAAAAAGCAAACACTCATAGGGAATGCAAGATTAAGTAATGCATGTGAAATGTAAGCAGGAACAACATGGTTACCTTAATGCTTTTACAGTCATTATTCAGAAATCAGTGAGTGTTTTTGTATGAAAAGTTAAGGACATGACTACAGGGCCCGGAAGGGACCTGTTTCAATGTCCATTACTTATATCCTTAGAAAACATAAGCAGTATGGTTTAAAAAGACCACATCCCTGAACACAAAGCAGCGGTACACACTTTATAAACTAAAACAAGGAAAACAGCTGAAAAGGATCACATTAAACATTTTATACTCCATACATCAACCAGATATTGCAGTACCTCCAGGAATGGTGCACTTTCCCACCCGGGGAAAAAATGTTGTTCACAGAAAGATGAGAAAACAAAAGTAGGGCTTCACTGGCACACTCTGTAAAGTGACGCCAATGTGTTTGGGTGTGAATAAAACCAATCCAGTCACCATGTGACCACTCTGTCTTGCTTTACTTTGTTATTTAGTTACTTTTAGTTGTTTGAACCTTTTTTCTCTCCATCCTAAGGCAGCACTTTGGAATAGAAAAATGGCAGAACAAAAAATCTCTAGCAAAAGTGTTTATCTCTTTTTTGGATCTGTTGGACTTGGCCCTTTTTGCAGGGTCATCCCTGAACTTTTTGCCTTCCTCCTGTATCTTCTCTGACCTGTTTTTGTTGGTTTTATGACTCTGGGCACTTTACCACTGCTGATCAGTGCTAAAGTGCATATGCTCTCCCTGTTGCAAATTGTTGTATGGATTAGTGATTCCATGATTGGCTTGTTTGATTTACTTGTCAGACCCTAGTACAGTGCACCACGTGTGCCAAGGGCCTGTAAATCAAATGCTGCTGGTGGGCTTGCAGCACTGGTTGTGCCACCCACAGAAGCAGCTTGTAAAGTGTGTCTCAGGCCTGCCATTGCAGAGCCTGTGTGCAGTCTGTGACTACCATGTCGACTTGGCAAGTGCACCCACTTGCCAGTCCCTAAACCTTCCCTTATCTACATATCAGACACCCCTAAGGTAGGCCCAAGGGCAGGGTGCATTGTAAGTATAAGGTAGGACATGCCCTGGTGTGTGTGGCATGTCCTAATAGTAAATTACAGCCATTTTCGTTTTTCACTATTGCAAGGCTACCTGTTCCCCATAGGCCAGAATGGGCAGTTTGATTATAACATCTTATAATCCTAACTGACCCAGGGAACATGGTAGAAAAACGAATTTAGTATGCCTGAACTCAGAATGATAAAATACATCTTTTAGTAAAGTTGGTTTTAACATTCTGTGTTTGAAAATACCACTTTTAGAAAGTAGGTATTTTCTTGCCTAACTGTCCAAGCCTGCCTCTGCTAGATTGTGTATTGTGTGTCTGGCTTTGTGAGTGACAGGGGCTGGGGGATTCCAGGAGACAGGGTGAGTCAGCACAGAGCTGAATAGACCTTCCTGCATATAGAGTGGTGGGAGGAGTTGCACCTGGGTCTGAATAGGGCTCTGCCTGCCTTCCACAATGCTGGCTCCACCTCCTGCCGGGTGGCTGATGACTCTGCCCCTCACTCACAAAGGGAGAAGGTGTCTCCTGACAGAATAACCCCAGAACTGGTTTGGACCAGGTACAGGACCCTAAAGGATTTTTGACCATAAATACTGGGGCCCAGACCCCATGAAATTAGATCACTTCTGGGAAATCAAGAAACCTGTTGCCAAGGAGAAGAACCGGAGAAGCTGAAGGAGGAGTACTGCCCCTGTGCTGTTTTGCTGATTGGGGTTGGCCTGCAGTGGTTGCTTTCTGCCAAGGACAGGAGAAAATACTTTGCTGTGCTTTATCATCTTGAAGAAGAGAATCTCCAAGGGCTTGAACTGAGCTTGCCTCCTGCCTGAAGTCACAGGGACACAACGACTTCACCCCTTCTGTTTGCCTGCATCTAGAACTGCTGTTTTAGCTGCTAACAGAAGGAAATTGCAACACCAACGCCGGCGAGCGACGCCGTAACCTGCACCGAAGCAGTGGGCACCGCTCGTAAAGAGCACGACGCACCGCCCCAACTTGCACCGTGAGCCCGACGCCTGCTGACTCCGTGCGACATCGACTCCGAAGCCGTCACCGAGGCCGCTACCTGCACCGTAGCCGAGGACACCGCTCGTGACGCTCACGACGCACCGTCCCGACTCGCACCGCAGCCCCGACTTCACCGACGCCAGGGCTTCATCACCGCAGAGCAGATCCTCGACGTGGGTGACCCCCGAATCCATCGACACCGCACCATCGTAAGGGACCGACGCCTCGCCGCCATCCATGATGTCACCTCCCCGACACAGTAAGGAACCGACGCCTCACCTCCCCTGCGCTGCAGTAAGGAACCAAGACATCACCTCCCGTGGGGTCGTAAGGAACCGCCGGCGCCAACGAAGCATCACCTCCCCGACTCCGTGCACCATCTTTGTTTTCATCGAATTCCAGGTACTGTTCTTTGTGGGCCTGCTTGACTCCGGGCCCGACGCCGCGCACCTCACGGTCGGCGCCGTACTTTGGGATTTCCACCGGTCACGACGTCGTGATAACTCCAAGTGGAGTTATTTGTTGCTACAAGCTTTATTTGATTGACTATCCTATTTTTGAAGATAACGTGAACTGTCTCTATCATTTTAAGTCTATTTTAGATTACAGTATTATGGATTTTTGCTATTGGGTCTTGTGTTTAGTCTATATAAAGATTACTTATTTTTACATACAACCTGTGTGGTGTCCATCTGTAGTGTTTTCACTGTATTACTGTATGTGTTCACAAATGCTTTACACACTGCCTCTGAGATAAGCCTGTCTGCTCGTGCCAAGCTACCAGGGGGTGAGCAGGGGTTATTTTAGGAGTGTATCCCCCTTACCCTGACTAGAAGCAAGGGTCCCTATTTGGACAAAGGTTCAAACCATTGCCAACTAGAGACCCCCAGTTCTAACATTGGTGGTCAGCGGTGAGGATTTGGACTTGCATTTGTGATTCATATACAGTGATTGGTGTACACTACTAGTGAGTGCAGACCAATACGCGACCACATACATTTTGATAGGACTTTTTTCCCTTGGAACCTCTATTTTTGTTGAGAGCTGCCAATTTTCACAATGAGCAAAACAGAATACATTGCACCTGCAGATATTGAATTTGAAGAAGATAGGGTTGATACCTACACTGTGGCAGAGCACAAAGCCGTTTGTAAAAAGTTTAAAATCTCTATGAGAGGCCTCACCAGGAAGGAGGAGCTTCAAAAGGCGCTGAGGGCCTGGTTGGAAGCACGGAATGCCGTTGGGCAGCCCGAGGAGCCTGTGGAGGAGGCAGAGGATTTAGATGAGCGGCTTGAGGGGCCATTGGGCTTAGCTGGGAGGGGAGTGCCTTCCAGGGAGGGCATCAGTGTTTCTCAATAGGGCCTGTCTCCAGAGGAGCTGGAGGACAGGGAGAAAAGCAGGATGCATGAAATGGAGCTGGCCAAACTGAAACAGGGAAGCCATGATAGCCTTGAGCACAAGAAATTGGAGTTGGAAAGTAAGAGGTTGGCCATGGAAGAAAGGAAGATGCTTTTAGAGCATGAGAGAATGATGAGGGAGTTGGAGTTCAAAGCCAGGAGCTTAGGGATTCCTCCCTCTGGTGGCAGCAAAATTGTATTATTGAGTGCTGAGGGGGTAGTGCACACACCCAGAGATGTGGCGCCCGACTTGGAGGGGGTTAACATACACCAGGAGGTTCAAGGATCTGAGGTAGCTCCAGTGGTGTGCAGTGTCCTGGAAGTAGATTGGGGCACTGGCGCAGGGGTTCTTGGTCCTAGTGTTGGGAGGGACACTCCACTGACTCTAGCTGAGAGGAGCAGGGAGGGAGGTTCCCCCATGGTTAAAGTCCTGGTGTGTGAATGTGGAGACCGCCCAGAAGAGTGTGGGTTGAGTGACAGAGACAGTCAGATACTGTCTTGCCAATCTCAGGAGAGTGGTGTGGAGTACGTGTGCGAGGCACTGGATGGTGAGGTGAAGGATAGTTTGGTTAACCCTTGTAGGGGGCTATGTGATCCAATTGTGGGAGAGCATATTGTAAGTCCCTGTTTTCCAGAGCTATGCCAACACCTGTTGGAGAGTGAGTTGTCTGACCCCAAGGAGCTCACCAGGGAGGCATACCTTTTGGTGGATTCCAGAGGGTCTGAAGAGGCATTGGGGAATGACCCTAAGGGGAGTGGCTCAGGTATCTTCCAACCCAGAGTGGTGGAAATGGTTCAGAGTAGCCCAGCTAGGTCCCGGTGTAGTGGGAGGGGTGTAGGGGCTCACGTCCTGTCTCAGAGGAGACGGAGTGAGTGTGGGGCTGCGTGTCCCCAGGTGCCCGAAACCCAGTCTCAGGGCCTGGATGGTTCTTTAAGGGAACACCAGGTGGGGAGCCTAGTCTGTCCTGATGGGCCGCCCGTTGAGGGGGATCCCCTAGTGTCTGGTGAACAGGGAGTGTCTGTAAGCAGGCCTCCATCAGTTCTGGTGTCTGGCAGTGCCACTCCTAAGTGGAGGGTGCAGAAGTCCAGATTGAGGGGTGAGAGGGGGAAAGAGTCCCCAGTGGAAGAACCAGTGGGTCAGGGGCCAGCCAGAAGGGCTGAGTCACCAGTGAATGACCATGGTGACACCACTTCTGTCCTGGGGGATCTTCACGTGCTGTCAGATGGACAGGGGTCGGGAGATCTGCGCCAGGCAGACTGTCACACGACACATGAGTTGTGTGTCACCCTCGGGGGGGGGGCATATGTGCTCCCAATGAAGTCCTGGTGCGCCGGGCAAGTGCTCAACCGCAGGGGTTGGTCCCTGGGTTGGGAAGCCAGGTTTAGGTGTTGTCTGACCTGGAGGGTGGGACAACTGTAAACAGTGTCCTGACCGGTTTGCCTTCAGGGGGCACCGCTCCTGATGGGAGGGTGCAGTACTCTGGAAGGGGGGTGCAGAGGGAGGGAGTCCTCGCCTCTGACCCCGGTTCAGCTGGAGGGTTTAGACCCTAGGTTGGAGGGCCAGGTTCAGGATGTAACCCCTGACCTGGAAGCCCAGTTGCAGGATAGAACCGCTGAACTGGTGGGAGAATTGTGCAGGACACCTGCCACAGGCACCCTGACAATTCTTGAAGGGGGTACCACTCCAAGTGGGAGGGTACAGAGCCCCAAGGAGGAGGAGGACCGGGTATGGGAAAGCCCACCCCAGTCTCCTGTCCAGCCGCCAGGTACAGGCCCGGGGCTGGTGGGTCAGTGTCAGGATGTCATACCTGACCTGACAGGAGGGAGAGTGGACAGAGGGTGCCAAGCACCTGGGGCTACTGCCCCGCTCTCTCTGACACCACAGAGGTTTGAGAGCCCTGAGAGGCATAAGGCCTGGGTCTCATCACTGACCATTGTCAGTGGCCACTGTGGCTTACTGTCTGTCTGTTGGGACACACCTGTGAGCAAGCTAAGGTTAGGTGCTGCACAGATGGTGTCCACAGGTGAAGATAAGGGTTCCCCATGGGTTAGCTTAGTGGGCCCTGAGAGTATGGACAGAGGGATCCAAATAGGTTCAGATTGGCGTAGAACTGGAATATGCCCCTGCTGTTGCGGGCCAGGGTCCAGGTTCTATCGCCCAAAGCAGGGAAGCCCATCAGGGTAGTGATTGGTCTCCCCTGCGTTTTGTCTGGAAGGGGGTTGTGTTGGACTTGGCCCTTTTTGCAGGGTCATCCCTGAACTTTTTGCCTTCCTCCTGTATTTTCTCTGACCTGTTTTTGTTGGTTTTATGACTCTGGGCACTTTACCACTGCTGATCATTGCTAAAGTGCATATGCTCTCCCTATTACAAATTGTTGTAGGGATTAGTGATTTCATGATTGGCTTGTTTGATTTACTTGTCAGACCCTAGTACAGTGCACCACATGTGCCCAGGGCCTGTAAATCAAATGCTGCTGGTGGGCTTGCAGCACTGGTTGTGCCACCCACAGAAGCAGCTTGTAAAGTGTGTCTCAGGCCTGCCATTGCAGAGCCTGTGTGCAGTCTGTGACTACCATGTCGACTTGGCAAGTGCACCCACTTGCCAGTCCCTAAACCTTCCCTT
Organism: Calotriton arnoldi; assembly: GCA_963921515.1. Classification (NCBI taxonomy): domain Eukaryota; kingdom Metazoa; phylum Chordata; class Amphibia; order Caudata; family Salamandridae; genus Calotriton; species Calotriton arnoldi. Next base: position 131,424 of record CAWUFW010016420.1, on the reverse strand, counting down.
ATCTTCATATCAGACACCCCTAAGGTAGGCCCAAGGGCTGGGTGCATTGTAAGTATAAGGTAGGACATGCCCTGGTGTGTGTGGCATGTCCAAATAGTGAATTACAGCTATTTTCGTTTTTCACTATTGCAAGGTACCTGTTCCCCATAGGCCAGAATGGGCAGTTTGATTATAACATCTTATAATCCTAACTGACCCAGGGAACATGGTAGAAAGACGAATTTAGTATGCCTGAACTCAGAATGATAAAATACATATTTTAGTAAAGTTAGTTTTAACATTCTGTGTTTGAAAATACCACTTTTAGAAAGTAGGTATTTTCTTGCCTAACTGTCCAAGCCTGCCTCTGCTAGGATGTGAATTGTGTGTCTGGCTTTGTGAGTGACAGGGGCTGGGGGATTTCAGGAGACAGGGTGAGTCAGCACAGAGCTGAATAGACCTTCCTGCATATAGAGTGGTGGGAGGAGTTGCACCTGGGTCTGAATAGGGCTCTGCCTGCCTTCCACAATGCTGGCTCCACCTCCTGCCGGGCGGCTGATGACTCTGCCCCTCACTCACAAAGGGAGAAGGTGTCTCCTGACAGAATGCACCCAGAACTGGTTTGGACCAGGTACAGGACCCTCTGCCTTCAGAGGACAAAGGATTTTTGACCATAAATACTGGAGCCCAGACCCCATAAAATTAGATCACTTCTGGGAAATCAAGAAACCTGTTGCCAAGGAGAAGAACCGGAGAAGCTGAAGGAGGAATACTGCCCCTGTGCTGTTTTGCTGATTGGGGTTGGCCTGCAGTGGTTGCTTTCTGCCAAGGACAGGAGAAAAGACTTTGCTGTGCTTTATCATCTTGAAGAAGAGAATCTCCAAGGGCTTGAACTGAGCTTGCCTCCTGCCTGAAGTCACAGGGACACAACGACTTCACCCCTTCTGTTTGCCCGCATCTAGAACTGCTGTTTTAGCTGCTAACAGAAGGAAATTGCAACACTGATGCCGGCGAGTGACGCCGTAACCTGCACCGAAGCCGTGGGCACCGCTCGTGAAGAGCACGATGCACCGCCCCGACTTGCACCGTAGGCCTGACGCCTGCTGACGCCGTGCGACATTGACTCCGAAGCCGTCACCGAGGCCGCTGCCTGCAGCGGAGCCGAGGACACCGCTCGTGACGCTCACGACGCACCGTCCCGACTCACACCGCAGCCCCGACTTCACCGACGCCAGGGCTTCATTACCGCGGAGCCGATCCTCGACGTGGGTGACCCCCGAATCCATCGACACCACACCATCGTAAGGAACCGACGCCTCGCCGCTATCCGTGACATCACCTCCCCAACACAGTAAGGAACCGACGCCTCACCTCCCCTGCGCTGCAGTAAGGAACCGAGACATCACCTCCCCTGGGGTCGTAAGGAACCGGCGCCGCCGGCGCCAACGAAGCATCACCTCCCTGACTCCGTGCACCGTCTTTGTTTTCATCGAATTCCAGGTACTGTTCTTTGTGGGTCTGCTTGACTCGGGGCCCGACGCCGCGCACCTTGCGGTCGGCGCCGTACTTTGGGATTTCCACCGGTCACGACGTCGTGATAACTCCAAGTGGAGTTATTTGTTGCTACAAGCTTTATTTGATTGACTATCCTATTTTTGAAGATAACGTGAACTGTCTCTATCATTTTAAGTCTATTTTAGATTACAGTATTGTGGATTTTTGCTATTGGGTCTTGTGTTAAGTCTATATAAAGATCACTTATTTTTACATACAACCTGTGTGGTGTCCATCTGTAGTGTTTTCACTGTATTACTATATGTGTTCACAAATGCTTTACACACTGCCTCTGAGATAAGCCTGTCTGCTCGTGCCAAGCTACCAGGGGGTGAGCAGGGGTTATTTTAGGAGTGTATCCCCCTTACCCTGACTAGAAGCAAGGGTCCCTATTTGGACAAAGGTGCAAACCATTGCCAACTAGAGACCCCCAGTTCTAACAGGATCCATTTCACAGGGGAACAAATAAAGGAAAGAGAGGGTAAGAGCCGTTTCTTGAAGTTACGGTTTTCAGTAAGTGAGGAAGAGCGAGACAGAGTCAGAGAGGGAATAAGAGGAAGAAAAAGAGAGGGGGGGCAGCTCAAAGAGGCAGAGCAGGAGAATTGGACACTGTCATTTTTACGCAGCCCTCACGCATAATAGAAAGTGGGAGGAGGAAGGAGAAAGTTAATATAAAGTGGGAGGAAGAGGCTGCTAATGCAAGGGCGTGCGAGGGTTAGCCAAGCCCTGTTACTCTGCCGCCTGCTGCTGCTCTTGGGCCCCAGGCCCCTCCCTCTGCGATCCTCCACAGAGGCGTCAATAACCAGAGCTCATAGAAAACGCAGGTGTTCCGTCAAAGCGATGACATCATGAACTAGGGAACAACAAGGAGGAGGCAGTGAGGAATCCACACTGCTGATGCCAGGATTGGAGGTTGGGAGCCGGGCTCTGCCACAATGAGAGGCCTGCGGGTGGATTGAGCCGTGGAGGTGGCCACCGAGCGCGCACGGGTACTTGGGAGGGTCACGGATGGTGCAGTAATTCCACGGACACCAGCAGGTAAATGCCTACCTTTTTTGCACCTATGCTGCCAGTGCTGGTGAAGCAGAGAGCAAAAAATAAAGGCCTGCAGGCACGTAGCGCTGAAAAATGGTTTAAAAAGTCCCTAAGCAGAAAGCAAAAAAGGGGAAGCAGACAAGTTCTGCGGCGATTTACTACGGGATAGGTGGAAATACACCTTGTGGAATAGGCACTCACTCTTTACGGATGCTTCCAGGCCAGATCTATCTAGGCATCATGCTCCAAGGGAGGGGGAACCACCCAAACCCCTTCACTATGATCCTGATGGATCTGTTTTAGTATCAACACGCTGCCTGAGCACACACAAGAGACAGTACATCAGCTTATTGCAATCATATTATGGCACACAATGCAAAAGACAATTTTCTTGGTCTTTACTTTCTTCTTATTGGTTGTCCAGCCAACACGTGTTTTGTTCATCTGGGCTAGTAACCCACGACTTCTTCAGGGCTGTCTTGCTATGCCTCAATCACTCTGAACCTCTGCGCCGGTTGTAATAGGCCAGTAGAAACGTAGAATTTAGACTCCAAGTTCTACGAATCTTTAAATGCTGTTAGACAATCTTTTCTCCAAGTCCAAGTTAGTTTCAAGTACGGTCAATCACCAACAGTCATGTAGCACCATGTATTTCGTAAGCTAATTGGTCTGACTCGGACGCCGATCCGCGTCTCGACGTCAGTGTTAAATCACAGAAGGGCACCGAGTACGGCCCAAACACCAATTATCCTTCATGAGAACGCCTGTCCGCGTCCAGCCGGCTCAGTATCTCCTGCTGAGTGCAAGTACTGCAGCGATACTCCAGAGCCCACAAAGTACATACAACAGATGATCCTGCAGAGCAAGCGCTGTAGGCTCGACCTAAAAACGGGGAGTCCTGGCAATGGCATGGTGTCTGTCATTCAAGAATAGGGGTGTAGTAAGTGTGTCAAACATTTTAAAATGAGAGCATCTGAAAAAGTATGAAAGTATGTCTAGAACTATTCATTTGAATCAAACAAAGATTTCTTACTGATAAAAACAAAATAAATGTGGCTATGTATGCCGATATACTGCTGCTTCAGAAAAAATGCAGAAATCAATGGCTGCAAATTGCTGTTTTAAGAGCATCAGTATGTGACAAAACATGTTTTGCCCTACAGTTTGGTATCTCTGACGGTGCAGGGGCAGTGTTTGATACTTCTGGACTGCGTTCTGCTGAGATCCAGCACAAAGGAAGCCTGTGCCGGGCCTGAAACTATTTCGGGCTGGCCCATTGTGATCGAAGAAGCCCTCAGAGCTGCACATCCATACTCTCTCCCAGGGCAGATGATGGGGAGCAGTGCAGAGAAGCAGCTGTGTGCACCCGGTGGTGGCTGCGATTGTCTTGCCTGAGCATGTGGCATACAAGCAGGTCAATCAGCAATGGGAGTTACCCTGTGGTGTTGGGGAGACAGGAGAGAGGAGCACACATGTAGGTGCTGCACATTGCCTAGGGGGCTTATTTTAATTGTGGGAACGAAGTGGCCCTGAATCATGCCAGTCCTGAGAGGCCTAAACTTTATCTCACTAATGCTCCCCCCCAATGAACCCCCCTCATTTTTCCACTGCTGTAGACTGAAATAAGGTTCAGCTGGCTGACCCATGGCATGCTGCTCTTTGCTGCCCACTGTGAACCCCAAATACCCCAAATTGAACCTCGGTCCTAGCATGTGAGTGGTTCTCCTCTTATGTGTTGGGGGCATGTAGCATTATCAGCAAAGCTGCTACACATAAATAGCGATCTAATCGATGTGTGCCCCCCCTCACTTGATATTGTTAGAGGGCCCAGTGTTTGGACAGAGGACACTGGGTAAGTGGCAACGCTGGCATGGATGCTGAGGCCAGGACTGGTGGTGGGAATGTGCGGTCATCAGCCTAACTGTTATTGACGCGAGGCGGTGGTTTTCCCACATCCCACAAGTGCTAGTGAAATCACACATGCTGCCGGTAACAATCCGGGCCATGAGGCGCCAGAAGGCGACGATAACTGACCCCTCCCCCTACGCAGACAACAAGGACTATGACTGGGACCAAAGAAATAGTAATAGCAATAGTAACATCTGGTATTTACAATGTTTAAAATGGCAGCAGTATGAAACACTGTATAAAGAGGTTACTGTTACTAATAAACTTTTTTCAAGTACAAAATCCAGTCTATGTCTGTCCATCTGTTCCCCATCACGCTTGTTAAGTGATTACAGAAATGTCTTGCTAGTGCCTACCTGTCAATTTTCAACACCAACGTGAGGGTATATATGCACCACGAAGGAGTTACATATGTATACTACGGGGAATTCTGGCACAATTTGGAAAAGTGGTGCATTGTAAAGCACAATGGGCAGCAACACTGGTAAAAACGCTGCGAAAAATAGAAAGATCAGTGTACAGAGCGGTTGCCACTACAAGCAACTCTCCAGCATGTTTTGTCTGAAATCTTCTTGGTGGGAGAAGAGACATGACCTTTGTTCAAGCCTAACCTCTCCCTAGCACCAGAAACACCCATTTCAAAAATTCTGAATTTGTCCTTGAAATTGGGCGTTCTGAGATGAAAAAATTAAAACACAAATTGCACAGGGTTAAGGGTAACACTTAAACAACCACTCAAACCTAGACACGTGATTGAATTTTCTCTCATAAGCAAATTACTTCTGTCAAGTATTAGTGATTCCAGATCAAGCATATATGTTTCCTTTATGATAAGTATAATACATAACTTATTTTGATGCCACAAAGGTTTCAAAGGTGGCCAAATAAGCCCTAAGAACTATATCGTGAGCCCTAAGGCAACACAACTGCACAGGCTTTGAGGGTCTTTCCCACCTCACAATTGCCACATCTTCACCTGGCTGGTCCATTACAGGGGCCATAAAGGTGAGGTCGGCAAGAGAAATTGGTGACTTCAGAGAGACAGGTCTCCATTTGGTTAAATTTCTGCAAAATCCAAGCTCAGTGGTCATCACATGTGACCAGAAAGATCCAGAGGAGTGACGAATTACTGGCCAATAAGCAAGACCAACAGATGGTTAAAGTGACTACAGATCCAGCCACAAATTCCCCAACCACCTACTCAATTTTCACCTTCCCAAAGAAGAATGCCGACCAAGGACAAATAGCTAAGGTTATTTGTGGCCCGACCAGCACCCTTGAGGATCAAAATCACTTCCTACTCCTCAATCCTCGATCAGAGAAGCCCAGCTTCCTGACCATCAAATCACCAGGGTTCTGGAATGTCACTAGCCTGCCACTCCTAGTGAAGCAGCTATGAACAAGTAAGAACCAATATTTTTATTTACATACGGCAGTCTTTTTTTTTAAAGCAAATTAAGTCATTTTCTTGCCATTCCAAAGCTATATTTTAGGGGACAGCCCAGAATGCATACAAGGGATTCATTTCTACATGCAAAAAACATGTTGTTCGATTCACTTTTCATTATTTTGTGTTTTATTCTATGTTAATCTGGACATTTTATTTATTAAGCTCCATTGCATTCTGAACTTGTATTAGCTCAGGGGTGTCAAAGGTAGGTATAAAGGGGCCAGATTCTTCTCATATCTTAATGATTTCTATATCACATCCAATTAATCTAGGTGGACTTCAAAGGCATACTCAACAGTTATCCCAAAAACCACAAATTCAACCACTTATGTCTTGGTGATGGCATAATAGGGTTCAGTTGTATCCAACTTAAGAATTCAGTTTTCTATGTTCTGTGTGACTTCAAAGTTATGCACAGATTTCTGTAGCTGGCTCAATAACCCTGTGAACAAAGAACAGTGCAATTCTATCTCCGACTGAAACACGTGAACTACACACACTTATGCAGACACACACATTAGAATAGCAAGCTACACCCAGTTCTCAGCAGCAGGCACATTACCCGTGTGCTACGTTCCTGCGTTTGAAAGCCATTGTAGTGTATCTCCTATTTCCCTAATAGGCTCTGCGCATTGGAATAATATATCCTATAGGTTTGACATAGGACTAAGGTCAGTATGTCCCTATCGAGTATATTAAACTTAATTACTTGTGCCAGCTAGCTCAGAGGCCACTAGAAACTCCTTGACGACAAGAAGGGAGTAGTTTCTGGCAGCCGCAAAACATGACCACTTTGTTTCCCTTTAGAATCAGAACGTGTCCCAGAGTCGTGGAAACAATAGATAACTATTTCACTCAGCTCACTCGTGCATGCTTAGTTTTCTCCAAGTTAAACAGAAAGAACAGACGGGCGTTTCAATAAAAGATTTATTGAAACGCCCGTTTCTGGTGTAAGTAAAATGTGCTGTTACGATCACAAGACAGTATGCAAGATAAATAATGTACAGTGTGAGCAGTAGAAATAAATAATACTGCGATAGCATTATCTTTTAGTATAGATGCATTTACATAAATGACACAGACTAAAAATGCGAGTACTCATACGATGCGTTTCTAATCTAGTTCTACCCCAATGCACCGTACCTAACCTAGGTGTAGGGAGAGGTATGAAGTAGGTGAAGTATTCCTTACTATGGTATACTAAGAGTATGTTAAGCCTAGTATGCCTAGTATGCCAAGAGTCCCTCTAGGTTCTAGTCAGCTCCATACCTTAAGAATGAGAGAGGTAGGAATCTCTTGCCAGACTCGAACTCCAACACTCCGCAAGGGAAGTCAGATCACTGGAAGCTGGACTCTCTGCGTGCAGGGATGACAGCGTCTTCTCAGTGCGTCAGGCCGGGAAACGGGCTCCTCTGAAGTCGAGGTCTCCTCTGATTTACAGGGGCTAGGGAAGGTATATTTATACCTGAGAAGTACCTAAGAATGTTAGCATTGACGTGAATCGGACAGAGGAAGACGTCATGAATGAACCCCTAAGGAATAATGGTTCATGCATAATATATGAGTCCTTGAAGAAATCAATAGTCCTGTGCTAGGGAAACTCCCGCAGCCTAAGGGTCTGTTCTTCATGAACTCGTTGTGACGTTAGGGTGGACGGATGTCGGAGACCATGCCTGTATTTGGAGTGCACGGTTTAATGCCTAAATAAGGGCTGGGATTTTATGCCTATATAAGGGCAGGGCGAATTGTGCCTATATAAGGACATGATACAGGAAAGCCAGTGTATGGACACCCTAAGAGGAATACAACACCCACTCCACTTTCGTGTGTACGATAATACTAAAATGCTAGACATTTAAAAAAAAATGCTAAACATAAAATGGAGTACCGCATATTTAAAAAATATGTCTTAAAAGCATTAAAAAAACATAGTAAAAATGTAAAAAGGTACTTTACATATTAAGCAATGCTTTTCATTTCAGGCATAAAGTTCGAAATAAAATGCAATTTGAATGAAAATAAGCAGTAATATTTACATGTGACAAAAATGATCGATAAGTTGTTCAAAAATCAAAATCATTTCATGTCTTGAAAATTAATGAACTGTTTTAGACACACAAGATGACTAAGGGGTCGATTCCGATCCCGGCCGGAAGCGCACCTAACAGTATTCGTCCGGAAAAAAACCCAGCCGATTGCGTGTTTCCCGACCGATTCGAACATTCGTCCGGACGAACAAGTACGATGCGTATAACAACCCAGTTTCCGAGCGAGCCGTACTTACCCAATTCAGCTCCTGTTCCCCGCCCGAGCCGGATCCGTAAACGCCGAATCGAGTCGTACAGAAGCAAATACACAGCACCTTCCGGCCGGACGAGTACGATGCGCACTCCGTACGCGCCGAACCTGTCGCTACGTCCGAGACGTTTGAGCATCCGGGCGAGCCGTACATAAGCTCCGTTTGGCGCCACAAGACGATCCACGGCTTCGAGATGAACAAGCCTGCTACGAGTACGAGTCGAAGACACGAGAAACCCGAACGAGACGATCCAAGCATGAATCCCATTGCGCAGGTCCTACCTATACTCTACATCTATTACCGGGACCGGCACGGACGCGTACGGCGCAGACGGTAAGTCAAACACCAATACAAACAAACGACACGTACCCGAAATATGTCACACACACATAGGGATGCACAAATGACGTACACTTGCAACAGCAGAACCATAGGGGTGGGATGGCCATCACCAATGCCATACACACCCATAGGGGGCTGGATGCCTGCCACTACCACCACCCCACTCAGGGGGGCCTGGATGCCTGTCACTACTACCATCCCCACCCTCAGGGGGCTGGATGCCTACCACTACCACCACCCCTACTCAGGGGGGCCTGGATGCCTGTCACTACTACCATCCCCACCCTCAGGGGGCTGGATGCCCACCACTACCACCACCCCTACTCAGGGGGGGGGCTGGATGCCCACCACTACCACCACCCCTACTCAGGGGGGCCTGGATGCCTACCACTACCACCACCCCACTCAGGGGTGGCTGGATGCCTGTCACTACTACCATCCCCACCCTTAGGGCGATGGATGCCTACCACTACCACCACCCCTACTCAGGGGGGCCTGGATGCCTACTACTACCACCACCCCTACTCAGGGGGGGCTGGATGCCTGCCACTACCACCACCCCTACTCAGGGGGGCCTGGATGCCTACCACTACCACCACCCCTACTCAGGGGGGGCTGGATGCCTGCCACTACCACCACCCCTACTCAGGGGTGCCTGGATGCCTGTCACTACTACCATCCCCACCCTCAGGGGGCTGGATGCCCACCACTACCACCACCCCTACTCAGGGGGGCCTGGATGCCTACTACTACCACCACCCCTACTCAGGGGGGGCTGGATGCCTGCCACCACCACCACCCCTACTCAGGGGGGCCTGGATGCCTACTACTACCACCACCCCTACTCAGGGGGGGCTGGATGCCTGCCACCACCACCACCCTTACTCAGGGGGGCCTGGATGCCTACCACTACCACCACCCCTACTCAGGGGGGCCTGGATGCCTGTCACTAGTACCATCCCCACCCTCAGGGGCCTGGATGCCTACTACTACCACCACCCCTACTCAGGGGGGGCTGGATGCCTGCCACCACCACCACCACCCCTACTCAGGGGGGCCTGGATGCCTACCACTACCACCACCCCTACTCAGGGGGGCCTGGATGCCTACCACTACCACCACCCCACTCAGGGGGGGCTGGATGCCTGTCACTACTACCATCCCCACCCTTAGGGGGATGGATGCCTACCACTACCACCACCCCTACTCAGGGGGGCCTGGATGCCTACTACTACCACCACCCCTACTCAGGGGGGGCTGGATGCCTGCCACCACCACTACCCCTACTCAGGGGGGCCTGGATGCCTACTACTACCACCACACCTACTCAGGGGGGGCTGGATGCCTGCCACCACCACCACCCCTAGTCAGGGGGGCCTGGATGCCTACCACTACCACCACCCCTACTCAGGGGGGGCTGGATGCCTGCCACTACCACCACCCCTACTCAGGGGTGCCTAGATGCCTGTCACTACTACCATCCCCACCCTCAGGGGGCTGGATGCCTACCACTACCACCACCCCTACTCAGGGGGGCCTGGATGCCTGTCACTACTACCATCCCCACCCTCAGGGGGCTGGATGCCTACCACTACCACCACCCCTACTCAGGGGGGGCTGGATGCCTGCCACTACCACCACCCCTACTCAGGGGGGCCTGGATGCCTGTCACTACTACCATCCCCACCCTCAGGGGGCTGAATGCCTACCACTACCACCACCCCTACTCAGGGGGGGCTGGATGCCTGCCACTACCACCACCCCACTCAGGGGGGCTCAATGCCTGTCACTACTACCATCCCCACCCTTAGGGGGATGGATGCCTACCACTACCACCACCCCTACTCAGGGGGGCCTGGATGCCTACCACTACCACCACCCCTACTCAGGGGGGCTGGATGCCTACCACTACCACCACCCCACTCAGGGGGGGCTGGATGCCTGCCACTACCACCACCCCTACTCAGGGGGAGCTGGATGCCCATCACTACTACCATCCCCACCCTTAGGGGGCTGGATGCCTGCCACTACCACCACCCCACTCAGGGGTGGCTGGATGCCTGTCACTACTACCATCCCCACCCTTAGGGGATGGATGGCCACCACTACCACCACCCCTACTCAGGGGGCTGGATGCCTACCACTACCACCACCCCTACTCAGGGGTGCCTGGATGCCTGTCACTACTACCATCCCCACCCTCAGGGGGCTGGATGCCTGTCACCACTACCATCCCCACCCTCAGGGGGCTGGATGCCTACCACTACCACCACCCCTACTCAGGGGGGCTGGATGCCTGCCACTACCTCCACCCCTACTCATAGGACGGGTAATGCATGACACAACCAGCATACTCCCACATAAGGAATGTCTGAAAATTACATCCCCCCAACACCATGACAAGCGTGTGTAGTCTGTGACAAATGCCTACAACACTGAACATGACATTGAACATACAATGTGACCCCCTAGCACATGTGTCACACATAAATGTGTGTGGCCTCCACAATGCAAGCAGACCATGGCCACTGTGGCAATGGGGTTGAACACCCCATCACCACAGCGACCAAAAGGTAGGTGTGGGGTCCATAGCTGATGCACCTTTTGAACAGTGTGGCAATGGGGCCCAAAGCCCCATCACCACAGTGATCAAAAGGGAAGTGTGGGGTCCATAGCTGATGCACCTTTTGAACAGTGTGGCAATGGGGCCCAAAGCCCCATCACCACAGTGACCAAAAGGGAAGTGTGGGGTCCATAGCTGATGCACCTTTTGAACAGTGTGGCAATGGGGCCCAAAGCCCCATCACCACAGTGACCAAAAGGGAAGTGTGGGGTCCATAGCTGATGCACCTTTTGAACAGTGTGGCAATGGGGCCCAAAGCCCCATCACCACAGTGATCAAAAGGGAAGTGTAGTCTGGGTAAAAGCTGCCAAAGCCAAACTGCATGGATGATTCGTGGTCACACAACAACAAACACATCAGTGGCATAGTAGTGCTTGTGTCCCATAGCAACATAGATTGGGTGAGGCAAACAGTGCAGTGCAAATAAAACATACCATTGGCCATGTGCATACAAACATCACCCATGGGGGCTCACATTGTCAACATTCACAAATAACACAATGACAGAAGTGACCATCATAATGCAGACCCACATATCTGCACCAATGGACACACAAATGTAGATATCCTAGGGAGACTGTAGATGTCAGGTGAACAAATACCATACCATGGCAGCAATGGAACATACAAACCATGATTATTGTGCTGACTGATGACCTAGGAGTCCCAGGGACAGCAGGGGAAAGCCACCAAACAACATACAGCCAATGGCACACTGAAGATATGCCAATGCAGTGGTGCAAATGCACAAACAGGCAGACCCACACTGCATATCAAACACAACAGGTGATGGGGGTGTGTGCCAGTGTCCCCCGGCAACCACACAACACATGAGGAGGCCTGAATTCCAATTACATAGATGTGTATACAGTGCCATACAAAAGTAACTCATGGATCGGATTCCCCTATGTGGGCAAAGAGGCATTGTTAGATGAGAGGGAGCCCAAATTACACATGTCACACAAGCTAGTAGGAACAGCAACTAACACAGCAAGAGACAGACCCACCACAGCACAACCCCCAGGGACCCCACATTGTGGTGACACTGGCCTGCATGATAATCCCACTGTGATGACAAAGGTAGATGTCATTCACACTGTGAACCACAGCCATGTGTCCTGAGCAACAAACTACCATCACACCTACACAAGCACAAATCAAACAGCCCGGCCTGCCAGCCATGGCCAATATGGAGGTAGGGGTCTAGCCGTGCAACAACTCACATTTGCACACACTCAACACCACACACCTTGATCTCCACCAATGTGCAGCAGTGAAGCTCACATGGACTGGTGACATTGCACATGCACCCATGACAATGCCAGGGGTGGTGGGGGAACTAAGGTGCAGAAACCCATCACACATGGCCAGTCAACAAGACTCGTGAATGTCTGACACACTGCACACTACGCGGTACATGGGCATGACGTGAAATCCACCACATTCAATGGGATCCTGGCCATAGTCACACACCAATGAAGAAGACAAGGTGACACACAAAGAACACACGTACACAACTTCCAACATTGCAGCTCTGACCCTGAGGAGTGGCAGCAGTCACACACAACGTGTCACAATCACTGAAAGCTACCATAGACTGTAAATTACATGGCATGTGTAACCAACAAGTGCCAAGGGGAATCCTGAATGTGTCCCATCTGCGTTTGCCCACATCCCCAGCCCTGACAACAAACACAACCTGGGATGACAACCTGATGAACCTTAGTTAGCCATGCACCCACATCCCGGAGTAACCAGGTCCAAGATGCTTGATGAACACAGAACAACTCAGCAAGCATCAGAAACAGGAACATCCGTAGGGACACAGCCTGTGTAGGAAAAGGGAAGGGTACACGCACAGACATGCTTACACAACACAAAACACGGGCCCAGGCAATGTCACGGGATTACACACTGCCATGAGGGCACTCCACTGCTGTGGAAGGTCCGCTGTGCCAAGCCTTGTCTGTGCACGACTCAAACATGTCGGCAGAACACTCGGTCAGTGAGTCAACAACTACAACACACTGAAGGCTCTGCTCACATCAGCCTGGGTACGGGAGTGTCATGTCAGTCATCTGCATACACCCAAAACACGTGTCAAGCAAGGTGCACTGTATACACTGATGAGTCCTTCAACATTGGTGTGCTAAACTGCATGTCCAGTGGAGATGGGCACACAGTCAGGGAAATAGGAACATTGAACAGTGGTAAGCCCACCAGATGTGCATCACTGTAAGACAAATATGTTAATTTACTAATGCAAAACGTACATCCCTGTGTCATATGCTGAACATCACACCCTCAGACTGCAGCAGAGGATGCCATAGATCCAGACTACAACAGGACACACATCCCATGGACCACATGGAGTCCATCACTGCAACACTTCATTTCCCTGATCTGAACACTATTACAACTGCAAATGCATGATGATAACCATGTACATCATGTACATCAAAAGAAAAACCACAAGTAAACAAAAATAGGCTTTATTCAGCAAATGTCAACAAAAAATCAGAAGTCCAAATTAAACTAAGGCCAATGGCCAGTCCAAATACACAGTCCCAACAGGGTGATATGTGACAACCTGTCACCCATTGCTTGCCTGCACTGGTAGGGACAGGGGCCATCCCCCTTGGAGGGGCATACAAGGGGCAGGCCAGGCACTGCAGGGACAGGATCAGGGGATGCCAGAGTGAGGCAGTGAAGGGGTGGTGGGTGCAGGAGTGTCACCAGCAACTGCAGTGGAGGTGTCTGACTCAGGGGGGGCCGGCACCACTGCAGTGCCCGAGTCAGACGGGGTGGTTGTGGACTCCACTGCAGTGCATGCCTCCAAGGGAGTGGAAGGGGGCAGATGAGGTGGGCAGGACAGAGGGGGGGACCCGGTCTCCACACCAGTGGCACAAACAGGCTGAGCGTCTGGGTTGGGGGTGGAAGAGCAAGTGGCAGGGGGGGAGGGCCTAAGCAGTTTGGGGATGCGGTATCGGTGTGTGGGGGAACCTGAGGCAGGGTGTGTTGGTGGAACCTGTGGAGTGGTGGCCTGGGGGATGGAGGAGAGAGACTGGGTGGTGGAGCTGCGTGGTGGTGGTGGTGGGGTCTTGCCCTTCCTGGTCCGGGGGGACTTCTGAATGGGGTCCTCAGTCTATCTGCGCCTGGGGGAGGGTGTCCGGGAGCGAGGGGCACTCCCCTCTGTGTGGGTGGACTTCCTCTTCCCCCGGTATGCCGGATCTGCAGGATCGGAGGGGAAGAGGCCGAGGTCACACAGGAAGACCTGCTGTGTAGGTGGGGTTGCAGGTGAGGCAAGGGAAGGGGTCTTGGAGGGAGAGGATTTGGAGGACTGCGGAGTGACTGTGGATGCCTGTGTGTGTGTCTGTTCCCCATCCCCTGTGTGTGTGGTATCTGTCCCCTGAGGATGCTTTTGTGCATGTCTTGCCTTTCTTTTGGGTGTGTCTGTGCTGCTCGTGTCTGTGTGCTTGGGAGAATGTGCAGGTGTGCATGTGCTTTGGACAGGTAGGGTGCCAGGAAGTGTGGATGGGGCAGAGGTAGGAGGTGGGAGGGACTGCTGGAGGAGGGACACTGCTGCCGTCAGGGAGGAGTCCATGGACTTATTGCTCCTCTGTAGGGCAGACATACCCGTCGAGAAGCCCTCCATGAACGACACCAGCTGTGTCAACAGAGTGGTGTGTGCATGGAGGACACTCAGCATTGCTGTCTGCCCTACATGGAGCTGCCGAAGTAGGTACACAGACTCCTCACTCAGGGCAGCAGGGGACACAGGGGCAGGGGGTGCGGTGCCTGGCACGAAGGAGACACGCTCCCGAACACGGGAGCCTCCACGGACCTCTGGAATTGGAGCCAATGGGAGGGCGGTGCTGGTGGTGGTGGTGGCGGGCCAGACAGACTAGCGGGGGTGTTGTGGCTGCTGACACCCGCCTCCACAAGGGAGTCATCTTCCGAGCTGCTGTGGTCCTCAGCTGAGGTGGATGGTGCTGAGGACTCCTCGGTGTGGCTCCCATCGCCCTCCGTGCCACTGGGTCCCTCTGACCACTCGTCGGATGCTGACCCAGTCTGGCTCCGCTGCTCCTCCTGGTCCGTGGAGCTGTCCCCTCCTGTGGCCGTGGATGTATCTGCAAACAATTAGGGAAACAGACAAACATCAGTCACCTGCACTGACCGCACACATCACAGTAAGTACAGCACTTACAGAGCCAGCCCTGGCATCCTTAGTAGAACATTGCCAAAACTCCTCACACAGATTTGGAGAAGCCAATTGTCAGTCTGATGGTCAACCATGGGACTCACACCCCTCCTGCCCTTGCACCCATCTGTCTGGTGCCTGTCTGATGGTAAGACCCCAGTGTGGACACATGCACCATCTGCACAGTTGTTGGACATTGCAGGGAACACAGTGAAGTATGTGAACATGCACACATCACATCTCTTGCCACTGAGTCAGTGCAGGTGTCCGGAGAAAGGGATGGCCAGAGTCTAAATAGAAATGCATGTGATGCATACCAGCACCAGACCCCATGATGCACCCATGTCCGGATAGTCCATGCCACAACGGGGTGCATGTTGCACATGTCACTCCCCTGCAGGAGCACTCTTAGGAAGTTTAATGCCATGACACAGGCATTCCTGCAAAGTCATACATCACTGTCTCCAGTCACATGGCCATGGCAGCCTGCCAACAACAGTCTGCACTGTGTCACAATCCTAGGACATGGGGAATGCAAGTTATGTAACTGACAAGTGCACATGTCCATCCCCCACACACCACATCATCTGAACTAGTATTTGTCCACGTCATGCCAATTGGACATATGGGGGACATGAAACACAAATCCCAGAACCTGAGCACCTCACAGTGTGCTGTGAATGAATAACAGCTGCCTGAAAGTCACAGTCGCATACACCTGTGTGCACAGTCAAGTGATCAAACATCTATAAGTCACAGAAGTATCGTCTCACATGGTCACATCTCAGATGGCATGCTGAACCCTAACCGACAAACATACCAGTAGTCCTGACAACGAAGCCACAGCACACTGACACAGAGGCAGACACCTGAGGGAACATGTCACTGATCACAACATGTCAGATGATCCACGGGAGTGGGAGTACAGAGTCTATTGTATGCCCTGGAGTAAGCATGACTGTCCAGCTCCACCTGTAAGAGGGATGAGTCCTGGACAGTAGGCAGGTGTCTAAGCATGTGTGACACACTTGATATACATACTCCTGAGGCCCAAACATTGTTCCCACCCACAGCATGGGGGTGTGCCAAATACCCCAGGGACATGTGGTGAATCAGATCAGCAAGTGGACCACATATCAAAGTTACACCCAGATTACATGTCAGGACTTGGGCATTGTGTGAGCAATTGACCCACCCATGAATCCCACAACATAGTCACCGGAACAAATGCTGTCCCCCACCTTGAGCAAAGCAAAATGCAATGACACAGTCCCCAAGTGACACAATTTCCTGACTGTAAGGGCCACACATATGCGTATCAGATGAGGAGTGGGCATGTCACAATAGAGGGACATGGGTCCTGGACCACAAGACTGATGTACTGTGGAAGTTTAACCAGGCCAGAGGAGGGCACATAGCATGTCAGACAAAGTGCACAGTGCTGTCATGGACTCACCCCCTCCTTGCTGCTGTCTGGCCTTCAGCTGCCCATCCAGGTCAGGGAAGACCACCGCCAGGATCCTGAGCATGTGGGGGTCAGGGTCCGGGGTCCACCCCTCCTGCGAGGAGGCGACAGCTTCAGCTGGACCCTTGTGATCCTCCGGGTCCAGCCTCGAAGGTCCTGCCACCTCTTCTGGCAGTTGCGGATCCGGCGCTTGTAGTCCCCCATGGATCTTACTGCCTGGGCGATGGTCAGCCAGATTTTCTGCTTCTGGTGGGCATCAACCTGTGAGGATGACAAAGTGAAAATGCCATTACTACACATGCAACATATCCGTGCATCACACAGTTGGATATACATGTCTCAATCACTGGGGCACATGATGTACACAGGCAGTGCAACGATGACTATGAACAGTTTGCCAGCAGTTACTACATGGTATCATTGCATGGAAAGTAAACCTTGTTGGAATGCACTGTTACTGCACTGTACCTGTTCAGTGCATGTAACTACACACTTTGGGGGCTCAGAACTACTCAGTGAGCATGCTAGCCAATGGTGTGCACACTGTAAGTCCTGCTAGTCAGACAACATGCAAAATTAGAAAGTCAGTGGACAGCACACTCACCTGCTCCCCTGGTGTCCCATACAGCTTGCTGTACTGTGGAAGGAGGCTGTCCAGCAGGGCCTGGTTCTCCTCAAGGCTGAAGGCTGGGGCTCTCTCCACAGTACGTGCCATTGCAGTAGCCAGAGGATGCAGAGACAGCAGCAGTGTTGGTGGCAGATGTCGTCCTGGAGCATGTAGTGCAGGCAAGTGAGCTCTCAGGAGAACAGCCAGCATTATATGTGTGCTGCAGAGGCAGATACTGTCCCATGTGTCCAAAGTGATAGGTCCAAGTCGTTTGCATCTTCTGAATCTGACCAATCCATGGAATAGCAGCACTAATACACGCCCACAGCATCCTTCAAAAATCCAAGTTCATGACACCCATGATTTTGCAACATTGTTGTGGCTGGCCAACTGAATTCACTGCATCAGACTCGTTGAAGCTTCGAATACGCGTCCGTTGCCATGCCAGGCCCCAGCCAACCCGTGCACACCAATCGGTCCATTGCTGTACAATGCGTACCCGCTCACGACAGATGCAATGGGCCGGCCGGGCACACCGATCGGTCCATTGCTGTACAACGCTTACCCACCCACAACAGATGCAATGGGCCGGCCGGGCACACCGATCGGTCCATTGCTGTACAACGCGTACCCGCCCACAACAGATGCAATGGGCCGGCCGGGCACACCGATCGGTCCATTGCTGTACAACACGTACCCGCTCACAACAGATGCAATGGGACGGCCGGGCACACCGATCGGTCCATTGCTGTACAACGCGTATTACGGGATACAACGCGTACCCGCTCACAACAGATGCAATGGGCCGGCCGGGCACACCGATCGGTCCATTGCTGTACAACGCGTACCTGTACCGGTCAGTCGCATATGTCACCATGCTTGTCACTGGTGAACGTATGCCAGCCACATATACCTGCCAGAGACCCAGGGGCACACCTACAACACCACACCCAGTCCACACTGTTTCCTAAGGCATGTAAGGCTGCATTACCTTTTCTGTGTATGGGGGTTAACATGTGGTTTCTGTGGTGGCACTTGTGGGCAGCCACACCCAGGCTGTGCATGTGTTAATGGGGACAGGGTCCTTTGTGTGTTGTGCACATGACCACTGTGATGTACAACAGGTCATTTCGGAGCATGTGGCATGGTCAAATTTCCAGGTTGTGTATGTGTGTGACATGTCACATACCCCCTGGGTCCCATGGGGAAGGCATGTACGTCACAGGGTGACCCATTGCCACAATAGTGATGTCCCTCCACAGTCTGTGTGCATGTTGTGTTTCCGATGTCTCTGATTCCATGTGCACGATGGGAGACAGTCTCCACATCAACGTTGTTTGTGCATGGACTTTGATGTTGTGCGTCACTGGCGTCCATGTCTGTCCTGCGTAGGCGAAAGGGGCCACTACCTGTGGGAGTCATGTTTGTTTTTCTGACGTGTACATGATACGCCATGTAATGCCAGTGTCCATGTGGCAAGACAGGGTCACTGGGAATCTACCTGTCAATGAGCTGTGATGCCTGTGGCGCATCTGTCCAGACATGTCACTGTGGTGTGTGTGTGGAACGTGACAGCAGTAAATGGGTACTGTGACACAGCCTAATGGTTTCCCATAGCACAACCTGGAACCTGTTGTCCACACATGTTGTATTGAGAAGTTACATGATGGCCATGTAGGTGCGAGTTATGTGCGAACAGAACGTGACACACATCAAGTACTTGTGTCTCGTAATGATGTATCATGTGAAATTGAGTATGGTGAAGGGCACATATGTGGGGTGACTGACAATCTTTCTTTCCTCAACCTATGCACTGCAGGGCTCCAGCTGTCCATAGACCATTCCCTGACCTGGCAACGATGGTGGAACGTGACATCATCCGACGGTACCGCTTCACCAGGCAGCTGATTGAGGATTTGGCAGTGCGCTTGGCACCACATTTGCAACCTGGCCGGCCGTACCCTACGGCGCTGACCCCCAAGGTGAAGGTAATGGCAGCCCTACACTTCTTTGCCACCGGTACCTTTCAACACACTGTGGCGACTGCCGGTGGGATGTCACAGACTATGTTCAGCCGTGTGCTACGCGATGTTTTGGAGGCAATGTTGAGATGCCTGAACCAGTACATCTATTTCCCTACACGTCAACAACTCACTGACGTCAAGAGTAACTTCTATGCCCTGGGGAGGATGCCACATGTCATTGGCTCCATTGATGGGACACATGTGGCTTTGGTACCACCACAGGCACATGAGCAGGCATACCGGAACCGGAAACATTACCATTCGATCAATGCTCTGGTGGTATGTCTTGCAGATATGACCATCACACATGTGTGTGCCCGTTTCCCTGGTTCAGCACACAATGCCTACGTGATGAGGAGTAGTCGCATCCCGAGGATGATGGCACAGATGCAGAACCAGCGTGCCTGGCTTGTCGGTGTGTACTGACTTTGTACCATTGTGTGTGTTCTGCTCTGTAGTATACCGCCCACTTTTCCAACTCAGCTAATGTGCACTTGTCTGTCCGTAGGTGACTCCGGATACCCCAACATGCCGTGGTTGCTGACACCCCTCAGGAACCCTGTGACACCAGCCCAGATGCGCTACAATGAGGCACATGGTCGGACCAGAAGAGTGATTGAGTGGACCTTTGGTCTCCTGAAGAGCCGCTTCCGCTGCCTGGACAAGACAGGAGGGGCCCTCCCATATGCCCCAGCAAAGGTGTGCAAGATTGTCATCGTCTGCTGCATGCTACACAACCTGGCAGTGCGGAAGGAGTTGCCTCTCATCCTGGATGACGATGACCAACGTCCGCCACCTGTGGAGGATCCTGGCCTGGACCACGATGCCAGTGATGATGATGATGGTGATGTCCGCACACAGCTCATCACCAACTTCTTCATCTGAATGTGAGTATCCAGGGAGATGTACTGTGAATGATGTGAGTTTGCATGATATGTGTGGGTGGTGCTCTGGTGCTGTTTGAGTGTGGCCATGTGCTACTTGACTGGATGCGTGCAGCAATGTGTCCTTACAGGTAGTCTGTACTCCCCAACAGTTTTGACATGCTAACTTGGTTTTGTGTACTTGTCTTGTGACATGTATTGGGCATGAGTATTGCAGTTCTGTCATGTTCTTCAGTGGTTTTAACTGTGTGTCATGTCTGTCCTTCACAGGGTGCTTACTGAGTACTTTGGTCAACTTGGATCCCCGACACCATGATTCAGCTTTCAGGGTGGCAGCAGTAGTTTCCCTACAGGTGATGTGCCACACACCCCTGGACTTCATATCTTCTGTACTTGTTGACTGTGTGGCCACTGCCACGTGGGATTACCTTGCATTTGTAGTGCAAACAACATGTTGCAAATGTATAATAAACCTGTACTTCACTTTGGGATGTGCGTTGTCTGTGGTCACACATCTGACTGACATTTGCTTACTGCACCTGTGGGCTAGTTGACACAGACTCTGAATAGGTGTGGTGTCTGTGCATTCCACAGTATTTCCTGGCAACATCACTGTAGGCGATGAGTCCGATGGCCCTGGTGTCTCTGTGTTGTGTAGCCCTAGTGGTGTGTCTCCCTCATATGTGTCACGTCACCATGACTCACATGACTGCGTTGTACTTGCTGTAGCAGTTAGCATACACAGTGTAATTTAGTAGATCATCATCACCATAACAGTATCCACATTTGAATAACAACAGAGACAAGTATGGTGTACTAGTGATTTTATTTACAGAAATGTGTGTGTGTATAGTGCACAGGATGGTGGGTGCTGTACATTGGGATTGTGATCCAAAGTTCCCAGATGAGTTGGAAGTCTTGGTAGCAGAAATGTCCTGAGTGTAGTCCACAGTCATATGATACATTAGTCCAACTTGAACTCCCCATGTCATGTGGGAGAGTTGTGTTGCATTCGACAGGGTGAAAAGTTTGCACACAAAGGAGAATTTCCGGAACAGGTGTTGGCTTCCTGGGGGATGTACGTGGCCATCAACCTCTCAGTTTTCCTTCCTCGGACGACCCCTCTTCTTTGGGGGGGACCCTCACGTGCAGGCTGCGGCGGTGCAGGGGAGTCTCCGCCAGAGTCCTCCTCCCTCCCTGTGGCGGTGTGAGTTGTTGCAGCACCAGATGTTGTGGGCACACAGGGAGGTGTGGCCATGTTGGTGCTAATCTGGCGGAGGCATGTCAATATGTCCCTATGCACCGCTGTGAGTTCTTGAAATGTGTCCCACTTGGACTCTATGCGAGACATGTGTGTCTCCACACGGGACATGTGGGAGTTCAAGCGGGCATGATGGGCAGTCTGCTGCTGTTGTATGTCCTTGAGGATCCCCACTACCTGTCTGACCTCTCCGGTGCTATCCTGGTACGCATCAGCGATGCGTGCCAGTTGTGGGTCATCATGCAGTCCAGACCCCTGTGCAAGCAGCTGACCTATGTCTACCACCCCTCCCACCACCCCTGGTGACACGTGCAGGACCTGCGGTGGCACACACAGGTGACCCAAGGCCCCCTTGGGGGTTGTTAGTGGTGTTGTTGTCCGTTGCTCCACGGTGGGCCCGTGCCCTGTGCTGTTATCATCGGTGGTCCTTGGTCTGTCCGTGTCGGCGGGGGTGGTCTGTGTGTTGGCAGTTGTTGGAGGGATGGGTGCAGGGGGTGCAGATGTTGGTCCTGCTGGTGCTGCATGATGACTCACACCGGAGGTGCCAGGTAGGTCTTCGCCATCCGAGGAGGGCAGAGGCTGTTCCACACCAGTGAGCTCAGTGTCCCCCGGAGCCTGGGACAGGGACTCCTCCTCGCCTGCTGCTGTGTCCCCATCATCATCACCTGTATTTGTATGAGACACACATTGTATGTTATGTTTCAGGAAACACAGTGAAGTATGTGAACATGCACACATCACATCTCTTGCCACTGAGTCAGTGCAGGTGTCCGGAGAAAGGGATGGCCAGAGTCTAAATAGAAATGCATGTGATGCATACCAGCACCAGACCCCATGATGCACCCATGTCCGGATAGTCCATGCCACAACGGGGTGCATGTTGCACATGTCACTCCCCTGCAGGAGCACTCTTAGGAAGTTTAATGCCATGACACAGGCATTCCTGCAAAGTCATACATCACTGTCTCCAGTCACATGGCCATGGCAGCCTGCCAACAACAGTCTGCACTGTGTCACAATCCTAGGACATGGGGAATGCAAGTTATGTAACTGACAAGTGCACATGTCCATCCCCCACACACCACATCATCTGAACTAGTATTTGTCCACGTCATGCCAATTGGACATATGGGGGACATGAAACACAAATCCCAGAACCTGAGCACCTCACAGTGTGCTGTGAATGAATAACAGCTGCCTGAAAGTCACAGTCGCATACACCTGTGTGCACAGTCAAGTGATCAAACATCTATAAGTCACAGAAGTATCGTCTCACATGGTCACATCTCTGATGGCATGCTGAACCCTAACCGACAAACATACCAGTAGTCCTGACAACGAAGCCACAGCACACTGACACAGAGGCAGACACCTGAGGGAACATGTCACTGATCACAACATGTCAGATGATCCACGGGAGTGGGAGTACAGAGTCTATTGTATGCCCTGGAGTAAGCATGACTGTCCAGCTCCACCTGTAAGAGGGATGAGTCCTGGACAGTAGGCAGGTGTCTAAGCATGTGTGACACACTTGATATACATACTCCTGAGGCCCAAACATTGTTCCCACCCACAGCATGGGGGTGTGCCAAATACCCCAGGGACATGTGGTGAATCAGATCAGCAAGTGGACCACATATCAAAGTTACACCCAGATTACATGTCAGGACTTGGGCATTGTGTGAGCAATTGACCCACCCATGAATCCCACAACATAGTCACCGGAACAAATGCTGTCCCCCACCTTGAGCAAAGCAAAATGCAATGACACAGTCCCCAAGTGACACAATTTCCTGACTGTAAGGGCCACACATATGCGTATCAGATGAGGAGTGGGCATGTCACAATAGAGGGACATGGGTCCTGGACCACAAGACTGATGTACTGTGGAAGTTTAACCAGGCCAGAGGAGGGCACATAGCATGTCAGACAAAGTGCACAGTGCTGTCATGGACTCACCCCCTCCTTGCTGCTGTCTGGCCTTCAGCTGCCCATCCAGGTCAGGGAAGACCACCGCCAGGATCCTGAGCATGTGGGGGGTCAGGGTCCGGGGTCCACCCCTCCTGCGAGGAGGCGACAGCTTCAGCTGGACCCTTGTGATCCTCCGGGTCCAGCCTCGAAGGTCCTGCCACCTCTTCTGGCAGTTGCGGATCCGGCGCTTGTAGTCCCCCACGGATCTTACTGCCTGGGCGATGGTCAGCCAGATTTTCTGCTTCTGGTGGGCATCAACCTGTGAGGATGACAAAGTGAAAATGCCATTACTACACATGCAACATATCCGTGCATCACACAGTTGGATATACATGTCTCAATCACTGGGGCACATGATGTACACAGGCAGTGCAACGATGACTATGAACAGTTTGCCAGCAGTTACTACATGGTATCATTGCATGGAAAGTAAACCTTGTTGGAATGCACTGTTACTGCACTGTACCTGTTCAGTGCATGTAACTACACACTTTGGGGGCTCAGAACTACTCAGTGAGCATGCTAGCCAATGGTGTGCACACTGTAAGTCCTGCTAGTCAGACAACATGCAAAATTAGAAAGTCAGTGGACAGCACACTCACCTGCTCCCCTGGTGTCCCATACAGCTTGCTGTACTGTGGAAGGAGGCTGTCCAGCAGGGCCTGGTTCTCCTCAAGGCTGAAGGCTGGGGCTCTCTCCACAGTACGTGCCATTGCAGTAGCCAGAGGATGCAGAGACAGCAGCAGTGTTGGTGGCAGATGTCGTCCTGGAGCATGTAGTGCAGGCAAGTGAGCTCTCAGGAGAACAGCCAGCATTATATGTGTGCTGCAGAGGCAGATACTGTCCCATGTGTCCAAAGTGATAGGTCCAAGTCGTTTGCATCTTCTGAATCTGACCAATCCATGGAATAGCAGCACTAATACACGCCCACAGCATCCTTCAAAAATCCAAGTTCATGACACCCATGATTTTGCAACATTGTTGTGGCTGGCCAACTGAATTCACTGCATCAGACTCGTTGAAGCTTCGAATACGCGTCCGTTGCCATGCCAGGCCCCAGCCAACCCGTGCACACCAATCGGTCCATTGCTGTACAATGCGTACCCGCTCACGACAGATGCAATGGGCCGGCCGGGCACACCGATCGGTCCATTGCTGTACAACGCTTACCCACCCACAACAGATGCAATGGGCCGGCCGGGCACACCGATCGGTCCATTGCTGTACAACGCGTACCCGCCCACAACAGATGCAATGGGCCGGCCGGGCACACCGATCGGTCCATTGCTGTACAACACGTACCCGCTCACAACAGATGCAATGGGACGGCCGGGCACACCGATCGGTCCATTGCTGTACAACGCGTATTACGGGATACAACGCGTACCCGCTCACAACAGATGCAATGGGCCGGCCGGGCACACCGATCGGTCCATTGCTGTACAACGCGTACCTGTACCGGTCAGTCGCATATGTCACCATGCTTGTCACTGGTGAACGTATGCCAGCCACATATACCTGCCAGAGACCCAGGGGCACACCTACAACACCACACCCAGTCCACACTGTTTCCTAAGGCATGTAAGGCTGCATTACCTTTTCTGTGTATGGGGGTTAACATGTGGTTTCTGTGGTGGCACTTGTGGGCAGCCACACCCAGGCTGTGCATGTGTTAATGGGGACAGGGTCCTTTGTGTGTTGTGCACATGACCACTGTGATGTACAACAGGTCATTTCGGAGCATGTGGCATGGTCAAATTTCCAGGTTGTGTATGTGTGTGACATGTCACATACCCCCTGGGTCCCATGGGGAAGGCATGTACGTCACAGGGTGACCCATTGCCACAATAGTGATGTCCCTCCACAGTCTGTGTGCATGTTGTGTTTCCGATGTCTCTGATTCCATGTGCACGATGGGAGACAGTCTCCACATCAACGTTGTTTGTGCATGGACTTTGATGTTGTGCGTCACTGGCGTCCATGTCTGTCCTGCGTAGGCGAAAGGGGCCACTACCTGTGGGAGTCATGTTTGTTTTTCTGACGTGTACATGATACGCCATGTAATGCCAGTGTCCATGTGGCAAGACAGGGTCACTGGGAATCTACCTGTCAATGAGCTGTGATGCCTGTGGCGCATCTGTCCAGACATGTCACTGTGGTGTGTGTGTGGAACGTGACAGCAGTAAATGGGTACTGTGACACAGCCTAATGGTTTCCCATAGCACAACCTGGAACCTGTTGTCCACACATGTTGTATTGAGAAGTTACATGATGGCCATGTAGGTGCGAGTTATGTGCGAACAGAACGTGACACACATCAAGTACTTGTGTCTCGTAATGATGTATCATGTGAAATTGAGTATGGTGAAGGGCACATATGTGGGGTGACTGACAATCTTTCTTTCCTCAACCTATGCACTGCAGGGCTCCAGCTGTCCATAGACCATTCCCTGACCTGGCAACGATGGTGGAACGTGACATCATCCGACGGTACCGCTTCACCAGGCAGCTGATTGAGGATTTGGCAGTGCGCTTGGCACCACATTTGCAACCTGGCCGGCCGTACCCTACGGCGCTGACCCCCAAGGTGAAGGTAATGGCAGCCCTACACTTCTTTGCCACCGGTACCTTTCAACACACTGTGGCGACTGCCGGTGGGATGTCACAGACTATGTTCAGCCGTGTGCTACGCGATGTTTTGGAGGCAATGTTGAGATGCCTGAACCAGTACATCTATTTCCCTACACGTCAACAACTCACTGACGTCAAGAGTAACTTCTATGCCCTGGGGAGGATGCCACATGTCATTGGCTCCATTGATGGGACACATGTGGCTTTGGTACCACCACAGGCACATGAGCAGGAATACCGGAACCGGAAACATTACCATTCGATCAATGCTCTGGTGGTATGTCTTGCAGATATGACCATCACACATGTGTGTGCCCGTTTCCCTGGTTCAGCACACAATGCCTACGTGATGAGGAGTAGTCGCACCCCGAGGATGATGGCACAGATGCAGAACCAGCGTGCCTGGCTTGTCGGTGTGTACTGACTTTGTACCATTGTGTGTGTTCTGCTCTGTAGTATACCGCCCACTTTTCCAACTCAGCTAATGTGCACTTGTCTGTCCGTAGGTGACTCCGGATACCCCAACATGCCGTGGTTGCTGACACCCCTCAGGAACCCTGTGACACCAGCCCAGATGCGCTACAATGAGGCACATGGTCGGACCAGAAGAGTGATTGAGTGGACCTTTGGTCTCCTGAAGAGCCGCTTCCGCTGCCTGGACAAGACAGGAGGGGCCCTCCCATATGCCCCAGCAAAGGTGTGCAAGATTGTCATCGTCTGCTGCATGCTACACAACCTGGCAGTGCGGAAGGAGTTGCCTCTCATCCTGGATGACGATGACCAACGTCCGCCACCTGTGGAGGATCCTGGCCTGGACCACGATGCCAGTGATGATGATGATGGTGATGTCCGCACACAGCTCATCACCAACTTCTTCATCTGAATGTGAGTATCCAGGGAGATGTACTGTGAATGATGTGAGTTTGCATGATATGTGTGGGTGGTGCTCTGGTGCTGTTTGAGTGTGGCCATGTGCTACTTGACTGGATGCGTGCAGCAATGTGTCCTTACAGGTAGTCTGTACTCCCCAACAGTTTTGACATGCTAACTTGGTTTTGTGTACTTGTCTTGTGACATGTATTGGGCATGAGTATTGCAGTTCTGTCATGTTCTTCAGTGGTTTTAACTGTGTGTCATGTCTGTCCTTCACAGGGTGCTTACTGAGTACTTTGGTCAACTTGGATCCCCCGACACCATGATTCAGCTTTCAGGGTGGCAGCAGTAGTTTCCCTACAGGTGATGTGCCACACACCCCTGGACTTCATATCTTCTGTACTTGTTGACTGTGTGGCCACTGCCACGTGGGATTACCTTGCATTTGTAGTGCAAACAACATGTTGCAAATGTATAATAAACCTGTACTTCACTTTGGGATGTGCGTTGTCTGTGGTCACACATCTGACTGACATTTGCTTACTGCACCTGTGGGCTAGTTGACACAGACTCTGAATAGGTGTGGTGTCTGTGCATTCCACAGTATTTCCTGGCAACATCACTGTAGGCGATGAGTCCGATGGCCCTGGTGTCTCTGTGTTGTGTAGCCCTAGTGGTGTGTCTCCCTCATATGTGTCACGTCACCATGACTCACATGACTGCGTTGTACTTGCTGTAGCAGTTAGCATACACAGTGTAATTTAGTAGATCATCATCACCATAACAGTATCCACATTTGAATAACAACAGAGACAAGTATGGTGTACTAGTGATTTTATTTACAGAAATGTGTGTGTGTATAGTGCACAGGATGGTGGGTGCTGTACATTGGGATTGTGATCCAAAGTTCCCAGATGAGTTGGAAGTCTTGGTAGCAGAAATGTCCTGAGTGTAGTCCACAGTCATATGATACATTAGTCCAACTTGAACTCCCCATGTCATGTGGGAGAGTTGTGTTGCATTCGACAGGGTGAAAAGTTTGCACACAAAGGAGAATTTCCGGAACAGGTGTTGGCTTCCTGGGGGATGTACGTGGCCATCAACCTCTCAGTTTTCCTTCCTCGGACGACCCCTCTTCTTTGGGGGGACCCTCACGTGCAGGCTGCGGCGGTGCAGGGAGTCTCCGCCAGAGTCCTCCTCCCTCCCTGTGGCGGTGTGAGTTGTTGCAGCACCAGATGTTGTGGGCACACAGGGAGGTGTGGCCATGTTGGTGCTAATCTGGCGGAGGCATGTCAATATGTCCCTATGCACCGCTGTGAGTTCTTGAAATGTGTCCCACTTGGACTCTATGCGAGACATGTGTGTCTCCACACGGGACATGTGGGAGTTAAAGCGGGCATGATGGGCAGTCTGCTGCTGTTGTATGTCCTTGAGGATCCCCACTACCTGTCTGACCTCTCCGGTGCTATCCTGGTACGCATCAGCGATGCGTGCCAGTTGTGGGTCATCATGCAGTCCAGACCCCTGTGCAAGCAGCGACCTATGTCTACCACCCCTCCCACCACCCCTGGTGACACGTGCAGGACCTGCGGTGGCACACACAGGTGACCCAAGGCCCCCTTGGGGGTTGTTAGTGGTGTTGTTGTCCGTTGCTCCACGGTGGGCCCGTGCCCTGTGCTGTTATCATCGGTGGTCCTTGGTCTGTCCGTGTCGGCGGGGGTGGTCTGTGTGTTGGCAGTTGTTGGAGGGATGGGTGCAGGGGGTGCAGATGTTGGTCCTGCTGGTGCTGCATGATGACTCACACCGGAGGTGCCAGGTAGGTCTTCGCCATCCGAGGAGGGCAGAGGCTGTTCCACACCAGTGAGCTCAGTGTCCCCCGGAGCCTGGGACAGGGACTCCTCCTCGCCTGCTGCTGTGTCCCCATCATCATCACCTGTATTTGGATGAGACACACATTGTATGTTATGTTTCTACAGGCATCAATGGTTCACACACCTGACAGTTGTGACTGTACCTCTGGATGCGGGCATGTACATTGCATTGTCCTAAGTTGTCACAGTAAGAGGTTGATATTGGTGTAGCACATTGTCCTGCATACCTGGGGCATTTCAATGTGAATGCTGAGGTGTGTGCATGGCCAGCATTGGTTGTATTTGGTGGACATCCGGCCATCCTTCTCCACCTAGCCCAGTTATCCCACCATGAAGCATGCCACCCTTGCAGTGGGTTCAGGTTGACTCTCAGGATGTCATTCAGTGGTGTCCTGCTGTTTGTTGGTGCCCAGTTCCCAGCAGGGCCTTGTGCTCCCCACAGCAGTACCCAGTGTCAGCCATCTTGTCAGTCCTTATCCACTCCCAGTGATGTGAGCATGGTTCAGAGTGGTGTTGATGGGCCAATTGTGAGGGTGAGCAATATCTGTGACCACAACTCCCATCATGCTATTGCCTACACCCCCCTTCCCAGCATGCCCGTACTTCCTTCCTTTTGACTCTGCTTCCCTGTGGGGTAGTGTGCCTGTGCTGACAGGAAGGCTGACAGTGTTGTCCTTGCGTTTGTTTGGCTACAAGTCCCAAGAGTGTCCCTGTGCTTCACACAGCATTACCCAGGGTGGTGGTTCTTTGTGGGATCTTCATTTGGTGTGTGAGGCATTGCATTCTCCCAGGTAGATTATGTGGAGTTTGTGTTGAGGGGGTGTGTGAGGAGAGCTGCTTGTAACTATGGTCAGTGCTGTCAGTCCTCCTTCCCACCCAGCCAGATATCCCACCATGCAACGTGCTTGCATTGCAGGGAGTGCAAGTTGGCTTTCAGGATGTCAGGCAGTGGTGTTCTGCTGTTTGTTGGTGCACAGTTCCCAGCAGGGCCTTGTGCTCCCCACAGCAGTACCCAGTGTCAGCCATCTCGTCAGTCCTTATCCACTCCCTGTGATGTGAGCATGGTTCAGAGTGGTGTTGATGGTCCAAATGTGAGGCTGCCCATTATCTGTTACTACGAGTCCCATCATGCTCTTGGCTACACTGACTTCACCAGCATACACAGGATTCCTTCCTTTCTGTGAGCTTCCCTGTGAGGTGGTGTTCTAGTGGTGGCTAAATATCTGACAGTGTTTGTTAGTTAGATTTGTGCCACTGCCTAGCTCTATTTGGTATTGGGTTTGTACATGTCATGACACAGTTACATATCACTATGACATGGCATGTATTGTGTTTATCTGACTGACATACACTTCTTGGGATGTTTATCTTTTGGTTGCTGTTGATTTGCTAGGGGTGCATGGTTTGACTATCCCCTTGACAGTGATGTGTGTGTACTGGCACACAATATTGTGTATATTATTTGTGTACTCACCAGGCTCTGGGATGTTTGTTAGTCCATATACGCTCACTGGTGGTAGGATGGCCCGCACCTTCTCCTCCCAGGGCCTGAGGTATACTGGTTTGGCAGGAGGGCCACTGCCGGTGTGCTGGCTCAGGAGGTAATCCTTCTTCAGTAGGTCCCTGACCCTCCTGCGCACATCATACCACCTGTTCTGGATGTCTTCCTTTGTGCGCAAACATGGTGATTGTGCGTTCACCCTGTCGACGATCCTCACCCACATCTTGGTTTTCTGTGCCATGGGGGTCTGTTGGACCAATGTGCCAAACAACTGTGGCTCTACCCTCAGGATCTCGTCTACCATGACTTCCAATTCACTAGCTAGGAACTTTGGATTCTTCTTTAGGGGCATGGTGATGGGTGGTGGTGGTGATTGATGTGTGTGTGTGTAGGTTTTGCTGTGTGTGTGTGAGGGTGCTATTTGTTGAGGTGCTAATGGTGTGTGGCTTTTGTGTTGGATGAGCTGTGTGTGTGTCTGCTGTCTGCTGGTGTTCTGTGCTGGCAGGTCAGTGGAATTTGCAAAGGATCATGGTAGGGATTTGTGGCCTTAATGTAGGTGGAGTTGGGGGTGTGTTCTTGTTCCATTTCCCCCCCCCCCCTGTATTTATTGGCTTTGTCATTGCTTGTTTGGCCCTCTTTTTTTGTATTTTTTCATTTGTGATTATTGTGCATGTAGGAGTCGTTCTTCTGACCGAGTAGGACGTTGCAGTTATCTCGTGCGCGCCTCTCTGAGTCGTTCCCGCTGTGTTTCAGCTCAGTTTCATATGCGGCGTACGCGTCGGTAGCGGAGTATTGTGTTTGTTCGGCTGGGTTTTGTATGCGTGTCGGTCGTACGGCTTGGGCTCCGTGCGAATCGGTCTGCTTTTGCACCCATTGCATCGTACTGCGCGGGTCGGAGTTCGCGGGTACGTTTCGTTCGGGTTGATTCCTGGTGCGTGTCGGTCGGTTCGATTCGCGTGGTTTCCCGGCCGGATAGCTTGTTTCCGTCCGGGTCGGTCGTTCGCCTTGAGTTCCGTACGAGTCGGTCGTGATTCACATGCATTTCATCGTACTTCCCAGGTCGGGCAACGCCGGTACGTGTCGGTCGGACTATATTCCCATACCGAGTCGGTCGGTATTTTTTCCGGCCCGAATCGGTTCGGCCCCTAAGTGTCCGTGGAAGTACCGCAAAGTCTGTACTATAAGGCTAGTTCTACTTTAAGCAGATTGAAGTGCCATTTTAGTTCGAAAAAATGGGAAAAAGTTCAATTTTGGAAGAGTTCCAAGATTTTGAAGTATGAAGGCCAAATTGTTACTGCATCTCTGGAACACTGTATGCTGAATCAGAGTCAGTTTACGGGTCTGGTGTAAACATGAGATCATCTATTTCTATAGACAAAACATCATCCACTGAAGTTGGTGTCAGTTGAACACCTCGTGTAGTAGATTAATTGCACAGAGATGTGAAGCATCGCTTTCCGCATAGGTTGCCGCAGCAATGTTCGCGTCCGTTGTTACCTGTGTGCCTGTAGATCTTTCTCGTTCCTCAGCAGCAGCCGGAAGCGAATGTGAGATCTCAATGAATGCTGACATCAGGATTGGTAGCCTCTGGGGACAACACAGAGCATGGGCCGTTATCGGGACCAGCAAAGTATCGACGTCCGTTGGCGTTGCTGATGGAAATGTGAGACAAGTGTCTAACACGCATTCTTCACCGCATAGCAGGCATCGTAGAACAGGTAAGATGCAATCTTGCCAGATTGGTCTGAATGACAGGAACCACGTGGTATTCAGGTTCCGTAGACGAGTCATGCCCAATAGCTGTACTATTCGCTCACGGCACTTTCTTTCAAGGAGAGCTTTCTCCATTTCGCTCGGAGTGATGTCTGCGAATAGGCTGGCCATAGCGCAATAGCAGGAAGAGAAATAGAATTCCGGCAACAAGTGCTAGAATTAATGGTATGCCACCAAACACCGAATGTGCAAAGTTCGGGATGATACCGAGTATTTGCTAACAGACCGGAGCAGATGCTCTTAAATACATGTACAATTCCGGTTGTATCAGACATGTTAAAGATACGTCCTATCATTTCCACGAAATGTATAGGGCAGTTTGTACGTATTAAAGTCTGTATCTCAGCCAAAGTCCTTGCTACTTGTAGATCATAGGTTTCTTTGGCCGAGGTCAAAGGCACTGTTTGCTGTAAAAGCATGGCTTTCATTCTGCTCAACGTATCAAATCTTATAAAAGAGACGTTCAGCGAAGGCCATAGAGGCGACTCCCTGACTGTGTCTATTGGGGCAAACAATACTTGCATACAGCAAGTGACCCTGGAGTTGACCGTTACTAGATATGGGATGCCTGGCAGCATGCCGCAGCAACTCTGATCATTCAACATGAGGTAACTCCCATTAGAAAGTTGTCCAAACGTTGGATTAATCACAGCAGCTGGTGTATCCTGCTGATGGCAAGACAAATTTGCCACAGAACCATTACAAGCCCCGTGTAAAGAAATGTCCTGACATATAAGTGAACCGCTCAGTGCACGTTTACAGTGTGTACCGCTCAAAACACTTCACGATCCCCACTCCAACATCTATATGTATACAGTAAATCCCAAGATGTCTTAATGTATTCCTTACCCAACCTTTCATATTTGCCTGCTTGCATTTGTCTGAGGCAATACTGAAACTGAAAAGTAGTCACAGGTAATGTTATTTTGCCATGAATAAGCCATTCTGTAGCTGGTTTTTCTGCCACTGTGAATGGTAATTTTTCCAGTTTTTCAATGCTCAGCACTGTATACCTTGCTCCTCTTTGTGCCAATTTGATCTGTTTATCAGTCAGATTGCATTCTGCAAACAGAGCTGACGTGTTGATAAAACGCCAAGGCACATAGCCCGCTCGCAAAGATTGCAGCGTCCAGCTTAATAACACAATAGAACGTAATTGAGACTGACCGTGTTGTAACATCACCAAATCTTGTTCTAGTATGTCTATAGCAGAGGATACAATGCCATCCAATGAATATATTCTGGAGGACAAAGTTGTTAACCCATTGTCGACCACAGAGAGTGTTTTCTCTAAATTAATACGATCAAGTTCACGTATTCATTCTGCGGCCTCCATCTGTGATACTTTCCATGCTTCATTATAGGCAGCATAAATGCCGGCATATATGAAACGTTTTTGACGCGGTTTTCTTGGTCCAAGCAAGAATTCCCTAAGGTCTGCGTCCTTTTTAAGTAAGGATAAGTGTTGTTTCACATCCTGTAGTGTAGACTTATGCAGCCAATCAAGGCATAATTTTCCTAGACTGTATGTTGTTACTACCCCCGGATGCTGTCTTTGGACGTATCTTGGGTCTGGCCTATTAATAGTAAAGCCCTGAGTTTTATTCAGGAATCTTTCCTAACAGTTATTCGTGTCTGTGGGCCAGATCAACCATTTTTTCCAATCAGGATTAGATCTGTTGAGTTGTAGTACATTGTCAACTGTCACCACTGCCTGTGTATCGTTATCACTTGCAGGTGTTGGTACAGAAGGTGTGTTCATATCCTTGATCTTGGCTAGTCCAAGACAAGATGTTTGTTGGATGGTTTCATTCAAGAACATTATTTGTTCAGGGATGATACAGGCTCTAAATAAAGCTTCTATCCCCTGCACTTGCCAATCTTTAGTACCCCAGACAGTTTTTGTGTCTATTGTGTCCTTCCATAAGTCGAAACCCTGTCTAGACAGTTGGGCAATAAATGCTGCAGAGTAAATCTGTTTTGTATTAGTTAACATAATTTTCAGTCCTGTATTGTTTATATTTCTAAAGTAAAATGTTTCTGGGTCAGATGTATTGTAACCTGAAAAATATGGAAACTTACTAGCAAATGTTTTTGAACTACCTTTAGGTGGTATAAGACAATGTTCCCATTGGTTAAACATAAACACATTTCTTGGATATGCAGATTTATGCAAATAATGATGACCATAGTGGTTATAACAATACAGTTGTTCATAGTCTGATGAACCCTCTAAATATTCATTTTTAGAAAATGCAGCAGATTTTTCTAGGTCATACATTATGTTAACAGTCTCAAAGTCCCAATCATCAGAATAGGGACTGGACGAAATGAGATCACTTAGTGAAATTTTAAACAAATGTGGAATGTTCAATTGTTCCGTCGGGCCGAAGATATCAAAATCTGTTTTGTCCCACACTATACCATCCTGTATAGGAACAGCTGTGATGTTCACTGATGACAAGTCTCTTGCTTCACGATGGGAAGATTTATGAGGTTTCAAAAGTACGTTCACATCTTTTCCTTCAGTGTTCACATGGATGTTTCTGCCACTTATAAGCACGCTCACAGTTGTAACCAAAGCTAGCCAGAGCAGGAAAACAAATAGTCCAGATATAATCCAGAGTTCAATCCATGGAGAAACCAAATAAGTCTTTTTCAGAAAGTGAAGAAAGTCTTGTACTTGCTGCTTGAGTTTGAATGATGCTGGCGTCGTTTCAGGATCACTCGGATCTTCTGAGAACGTATCAAAGTTAATGAAATAGCCAGAAGCAGTTCTATCAATTGTTGGAATTGCATCAGGATTTGTAGAAATCACTGGAACCAGTTCATCACTTGCTACATTGGTGTAGACAGGTGTATTTGGACGAACTGTTACTTGGTTTTCAAGAGGGATGAGTTCCATAGCGTTGTTGCTTAGTCCTCCATCTGTTACAGCTGAATTCTCGATTGTTATCAGTCTTTCAGTCTGAACCTCTTGGATAGTAGCGAGAGGAGTGCGTCTGCTACTAGGTCGGAGTCCACGAGGCCTACTATTTAGTATTGGCCACATACTGTGGTTTGATCAGGTCGATGGACACAAATCTTTTCTCCTTTCTTCCAGCAAGGGGCGGCAGAAGTACTGTTCTTGTTCCTTGAACTGCTAGGACAGGTACTGGTTGTCTGTAAGAAGGTCCAAATTCCTTCTTGTCCGCAATCTTTTCTCTGACTAGATCCCCAACTTTTGGAATCCAGACAGGCCTTGCTGGGACCGCCGATTTTTCCCCAGTGGTGGTTGGCTGTAGGAATACGTTGCTTTGTTTCGTTCTTAACTCATTCAGTTCCTGTAAAACAGCCAAACGATCTTTGATATCAAACGGTTTATTTTCCACCACTGTGCCTACGTGTTCAAGGTCTGGTACCCATATTCTTGTCCCAAATAGGACCTCATATGGAGTGACCCCCTAGAGAACATCTTGGCAGATTATTCAATGAGCGTTGGACCCCATTAAGGTGTTTGACCCACCCATCACCCGAACCTAATACCCTAGCTGTTATAGACTGCTTTATGTCCCGGTTTTTCCTTTCCACAACCGAATTTCCCTCAGGATGGAATGGAGAGGAGTACCGCAATGCAACGCCCAGACTGGCCATGGCTTCTTTGTAAGCCCGAGAGCTAAACGCAGGACCCTGGTCAGAATGTAGCATGCCTATTGCGTATGTGCCGATAAAGACTCGCAAATCTTTTATAACAGTTCGAGCGTCAGCCGAGCTCTGAGGCCATATCCATAGGAACCTAGAGCATGAATCCACTGCAACCATGATATATTTATAGTTACCGTCCCTTTGCAAGGGACCGCAGTGGTCCAGGTAAACACAAGCTAATGGTTTGTCTGAAATTAACAGGGGTGTTCTGCGCAGGACGTTTCACTGTTGAGACTTTCATCTGTTGGCAAATATCACATTCTAAAACATAATTCTTAGTTTGTTTCCGAATGCCAGGCCACCAATATCTTAGCTTGAGTATAGATACTGTTGCAAAAACACCTGCATGTGCAGAAGCTATCCCTTCGTGTGCTGCTAGGATTAGTCCTAATCTGCGTTCCTTGTTTGGAATTACCCTATCCCCCACTCCAGGGATTCGAGCAAAAGGAACGTTGTTCGCATCAATTACATAAGAGTACTTGAGTGGAAACGTTTTTGGTAACGCTGCACTGCTGCCCTTGCTTGAAGCATTGACAGCCAACATTATCTCACCGTCTATTTTCGTTTTTGAACGAGTGATCGCAGCTACGGAAGCCGTCTGAACAGCCCCCTTTGCGGCTTCGTCAGCCAATGAATTCCCTGCAACGTGAACGCCATCACGTTGATGACTCAGTGTGTGGATCATGTGAGCCTTTGGTAGTTCGTTTTTCAACTGAACTACTTGTTCCCAAAGCATTTTATGCTTTATTGTGCCACCTTTCGCATCTTTGAAACCATTTTCAAGCCAGTTTTGTATGTATTCATTATACGACTGAACACAGTAAAAGGAATCGCACACTATTAGTGTGGGGAATTCTCGATCTGTACTTTCAAGTGCCAGTTTGAATGCTTGTAGTTCAGCTCGCTGAGCTGTACAATCTCCTAGAGATTGAGTTTTTGTGACCATAGGTCTGAAGATGCCATTTCGCATGCGACCTTTAACGATCGCACACGCTGCACTGTAAGCTTGCTTACTCCCTGTTGCGGGCTGTGCAGATCCGTCAGTGTAAATTATGAATTCGTACTGATCGAGAGGCAGAATTTCAGTAGGCAGAGGACATTCTTGTTCATATTGCAGGAATGCTTGTGTTTTTAAATCTGGATCAAAAACATATTCAACATCTGTTGCAGCAAGAGAATTAACCCATTGTATCCATCTTGGATGTAATGCTTTAGCATTTGGAATGCTTGCTTTTGTGACCGCTTCTAAAGCTGGTAACGGGGTTACGACAATAATGCGTTTCCCTTGGGCTAAGGCTCTTTCTTTTGCTACAGCCGTTTGAACTGCTGTCAGAATTTTTTCAGTTGAGCTGAAGCGCATTTCCGCTTGTGTGTACAAATGAGATTTGTATGCGATTGGTATTTTCTCACCCTCATTGAAGGTTAAGTAGGTGAATCCGCATTGACCCGAAATTATTCGGATCACCAAATTTCGTTGACTTACACGTGTTTGTAAGTGATTTGTTGCTAACATGTTAGCCTGTAGTGAACGCAAGATTTCTGTGTGTTCCTGTGTCCAGTTTCTGATTGAAAAATCAGGTTTGATTAATGCGTAGAGAGGTTTAACCCTTTCTGCGTAATTTAGAATGTATGTTCTTCCAAAATATTGTAAGTTTTTTAGCGTTTTTGGAGGTTGGAGCAGCGCACATTTCTCTAGAAAGTTAGCTGCCAAGCTCTTGCCTTCACTTGAAAGCTCATATCCTAGAAATAGGACATTGAGATGGGCAATTCTGGACTTTTTAAAGTTGAACTTGTAGCCCTCAGAGGCGAAACCCAGTATAATGGTGCTTACCCTGTTCAAGTGTTTGTCCAGGTCATCGTCTGTCAGATAGATGTCATCGACATAGGACAATGCCTCATTGTCATAAATTTGTAGTAACTCCGTTACCCTCGCTGAGAATAACCCCGGGCTGTTCTTGAACCCTTGTGGGAGTCGACAAAAGTGACGCTGGGTCCCCATTATGGAGAATGCTGTTAAGTACCTGCTTTCAGGTGCTATGTTTTGACAAAAGAAACCATTTGAGATATCTAATGTTGTTTTATATTTTTTACGCACAATGTTGTTCATTAATGCTGTGCTATGTGCATTTTGTACTGCAAAAGTTTTAGAACAAGTGTTTAAGTGTCTATAATCCAAAACTAGACGATATGTGTTGTCTGGTTTGGAGACAGGAAACAAAGGATTGTTCATTGAGGAGGTGCATGTTTCAATCACCCCTTGATATTCAAGTTGATCTAAGATCTCCCTGACCTGTTTTTTAGCTTCTTGCTTTATAGGATACTGCCTTTGTGCAGTTGGTTCATGTTTCAGATGTATTTTATGGTGAGGTGAGTCCTCATCCCATCCTACATGATTTTTATATAATGCTGGGGCCTGGGCTACTGCCCATTTCCTGGCATATGTATATTTTAGGTGTATTGGAATATGGTTGGAGAAGGCGGGCATAATAATGTCTTCGCTGTGTGGGCAGTCCCTGACAAATTGTGGTGGCCAGTCTTTTTCTGCTAGAAGTATGTCATAGCCCCTTGATAGTCTTTCCCAAAAAAGTGCTTTCACCTGTCTAGGTATGTCTCCCTCCATCCGGAGTGTTATTTCATATAACTTTTGTGGAGTACTAACCCTGGTGTCTACAGTCTCTACTGTAATGTACTCATTCAAGTCCACTATCTCCAGAAGTTCCTATAGGTTCTGGTGAGCTATTGTGACTTCTGCTGCACTGTCCAGCATTGTCTGAGCCCATTCTCCGTTCTTGAGTTGTGTTCTCAGTATTCTCGGCATGTCTGATCTTTAGACCTGCTACTTTCTTTTTGGAGAATTGAGATTTTGCTTTAGTTTTTGGAGCGTGTTTTTCGTCTTTCGATTTCACGCGTTCTTCTCTATGTTCCGATCGTCCTCTTCTTTCCGAAGTCTGTGATGAGATCTGAAAGGGACGAGAGGAACGTGTATCAGTATCTTGATACCTGTCAGGCTTTCTCAAATTATCCCTATTCCTGAGGTTATACCTCCTTTCAGAGGGCTCCTTTTGAGGAGACCTACCTCGGGATTGAGAACGTTTCTCATTTGAATTTTGTTTATTAGTCTCCCACTTCTTTTTAGAAGATGTAGGAGTTTGTTTAATTGAGTCCTTCTCAGGACTTTCAGATAGTTTCGGCTTCACTGGTCTTCCACCCAGACTATCTCTGCCTAATTCTGCATAAGATTGTTCTATTATTCTGGGTAGCTCAGTTTGATGTTCTGTAACATCAAATTCCCTTAATTTTGGGCGGATCGCCACTGCTGCTGCCTCCCCTTTAATATTAGATAATATTATTGTTGAGACCTGGTCGAAATTTTTCAATAATTTCATACCTAAATTTAGAGCAGGTTCTGCCCCGTATTCATTTTGAATTTGTTTCAGGACATCAGGTATTACCGCAATTGACGGAATGCCATGTGTTTTAGTATAGATGGCAGCAAAGACTGAGCCCCAAGTGGTGCAGTCTTCCAGTTGTGGTGTGATCCCCATCGGTAAACTGATTGTCGGTATTCTGTGTTTCTCATATGGGCTAGTATTTGGAAATACTGCTTCTATTTGAGTAATCTTTTGAGCTATCCAGAATGGAATTTGCTCACGTTTTGTGGGCATTTTACCCATGACTGCGTATAGAGTCTGTGGTGTTATTTTTAGTGTATTCCCCGGTTGAGGGGTTTGATTTGGAAGTGTCAGTGGTTGCTGGACTGTGAAAGTCTGCATGACATATTGGACCAATTGTCTGTAGATTTTTATTAACTCTGTGAGTTGAATAAGTAGTTCCTCGTCTGACATTTCTTCAATGTCAGGATGAGGTGTGTAGCCGGCTAGAATCGGCCATGTTGCTCCTGGTCTACCTAGTGGACGGAGCCTGGTAATGTTTCTGTGATGTTTTAGGGCGCCTTTAAACCAGATCTGATGCTCCTGGTATGTTAATGGAATTTCAATATCCTCGAAAGAAATGTATTCCTCTGGTGGATCATCTTCTTTGTAGAAGTGAAACATGTGTGTTACTGGATTGGATTCAGGAAATATTAACCATGAATAGAATACCTCTGTCTGAAAGGATTCGTGTGCCTCTATGACGAAAACTGCTCTACCTCCTCTTGGTGGTAGGCCATGTTTTATGAGTTTTAGAGTGATGGCTCTTCTTAAATTTGGAGTGATGTCTATAACACCCTCCTCAGTTTCATTTAAACCTGTAATGTTAAAAACTGCTGCTGGGGCTGGATCAGCCACAGCTCCACCGTTTCCGGTGGCTTCGTCCCCTGTTATGGACATTTTGTTTTTCGAAAAATGTAGAACAAGTTTCAAGGAAACAAAGATAAGGTGCACAATATTTTGGAACACTGTATCCTTCAACGTTGAGCAAACCAAACAGCTACTGCCCTATGTAGCCGTGGTGGATACTTAACCCTGCCCACTCCAGATGTCTTTTGGAGTATATGGGTAGGGGTCTCTGTGAGAAAAAGCACGGCTGAGATACTCAGTATCTAGCGTTAAATTACCGCCTTACCAAACGTTGGGCGCCATGTAGTGTAGCTCCTATTTCCCTAATAGGCTCTGCGCATTGGAATAATATATCCTATAGGTTTGACATAGGACTAAGGTCAGTATGTCCCTATCGAGTATATTAAACTTAATTACTTGTGCCAGCTAGCTCAGCGGCCACTAGAAACTCCTTGACAACAAGAAGGGAGTAGTTTCTGGCAGCCGCAAAACATGACCACTTTGTTTCCCTTTAGAATCAGAACGTGTCCCAGAGTCGTGGAAACAATAGATAACTATTTCACTCAGCTCAATCGTGCATGCTTAGTTTTCTCCAAGTTACACAGAAAGAACAGACGGGCGTTTCAATAAAAGATTTATTGAACAGTCTTGTTTCTGGTGTAAGTAAAATGTGCTGTTACGATCACAAGACAGTATGCAAGATAAATAATGTACAGTGTGAGCAGTAGAAATAAATAATACTGCGATAGCATTATCTTTTAGTATAGATGCATTTACATAAATGACACAGACTAAAAATGCAAGTACTCATACGATGCGTTTCTAATCTAGTTCTACCCCAATGTACCTAACCTAGGTGTAGGGAGATGTATGAAGTAGGTGAAGTATTCCTTACTATGGTATACTAAGAGTATGTTAAGCCCTAGTATGCCAAGAGTCCCTCTAGGTTCTAGTCAGCTCCATACCTTAAGAATGAGAGAGGTAGGAATCTCTTGCCAGACTCGAACTCCAACACCCCGCAAGGGAAGTCAGATCACTGGAAGCTGGACTCTCTGCATGCAGGGATGACAGCGTCTTCTCAGTGTGTCCAGGCCGGGAAACGGGCTCCTCTGAAGTCGAGGTCTCCTCTGATTTACAGGGGCTAGGGAAGGTATATTTATACCTGAGAAGTACCTAAGAATGTTAGCATTGACGTGAATCGGACAGAGGAAGACGTCATGAATGAACCCCTAAGGAATAATGGTTCATGCATAATATATGAGTCCTTGAAGAAATCAATAGTCCTGTGCTAGGGAAACTCCCGCAGCCTAAGGGTCTGTTCTTCATGAACTCGTTGTGACGTTAGGGTGGACGGATGTCTGAGACCATGCCTGTATTTGGAGTGCACGGTTTAATGCCTAAATAAGGGCTGGGATTTTATGCCTATATAAAGGCAGGGCGAATTGTGCCTATATAAGGACATGATACAGGAAAGCCCGTGTATGGACACCCTAAGAGGAATACAACACCATCATCTGCATCAGATTACAGAACCAGTCACATTAACTCACTAAGCTACCCACTGGCATCGAAGATTGTGTGCAACAGATTCTATACATATCTCTGTAGAATACACTTCCTGTTGGTCGAGTGTAAACGGGAAGAGTTGCCTCTAGGGAGCCTAGTGATAGGAACGTAAATCCTAGAATGTGAGTGTGTGTGTCACAAGTTCGTGCTATTTGACCTGATAGAATAGGTTGAGAGGAGCCTGGATAAGGGGACAGGGAAGCACACCTGAAACATCGTGCTATGTCAATGAGTTTAAATGCTTTCCACCGGAGTCACTTCATTGTATTAAGAATCGCTGTGTAGGCCTGATCAGTGACATCTGTTATTCAGCACCAATATACACATGGGGGAATTTGTGCTTTATAATACACATTACATAAAAAGTCCAAAGGCAGGTGTCCGTTCTAAGTGTAGCACAGCATGCACCTGGTCGATTGTAAGTTCGTTTCTTGATTTCTTTTGCGCTAATATATTCATTCATTAGAGTCCTTTTGTATCCCATATAAGACTAGAGCCCAGGCCAGAATGTACGAAGACTGGGCATGTTCTGCATGCAACAGAATAAACGTTTAGATTTACATGCATTTTCCCGTAGATGTTTTTTGTGTTTCTTTAGTGTTTAAGCAAGCATTCAATCTTGACCTTCTTCTTTTTTTTTTTTTACAATATCTGAATAGGTCATGATCTACAATCTAGGACAAAAAGTAAAGAAAAAAATGCTTTTCTGTTTGTCATTACAGGTTCCATTCTGCAAAACCCTTCCATGGTTAATCATCAAGAGAGGAGGCGTTTCAGAGCTTATTTGTCCTTCTGGTTCTGTTCCCAAAGATTCCAAAATAACCCCTGCCCCACCCACTTTGCTTTGTACTAGATTTCTGATTTATATGAAACATCGGTCAGGAGCTGTAACCGAACGACCTCCTGTCGTCGGTTACAGACTTGCAAGTAGGATGCGACCGAACAGGATGCGACCGAACCCTGTTCGGGCGCATGCCTATACCTTTCAATGAGAGCATGCATTTCGAACTCAATGCATGCTCTCATTGAAAGAGCAGGGGTGCAGGGATCAACAGGGAGGCACCCTAGGCCCCCTAGGCCACCATTCGGCGGCCACACACCCATGGGGGCCCTACTGGGGGCCCCCAAAGAAGGTTTCCTACTGCCTTTTTGTGCCGGAAAGACCGGCACAAAAAGGCAGTGGAAAACTGCCATCGTACTCCCTAGGCCGGAAAGAGCCAGCCGGGGGAGTACTGAAGGGTTTCCTGATGGCGGACGGGCTCTCTGTCGTAAGCCATCCAGAAAACCAAGTTGGATTCCTTTCCGACCGAGCCCATCAGAATGGCTCGGTCGGAAAGTAATCTGAACGGCACATTCGATGCGGGCAGGAGGGCTCCGACCGATGGTCGGAGCCTTTCCTGCCCGCATCGGAATCGGCCCCATAGTTGGGTGCCAGAAGTCATGGTTGCTTTGTGCAAGGCGTTGATGATGCAGGTATGTTTTCAGTTTTCAGGGCAGTAGAGCTTCCAGTCTAGAGCAAGGCTATTGGCCCTATGGAGTTTACCAAATATTTCTTCATAAACCACCTGATACAAGCAAGCACTGCTTCTTGAAATGTTGGGATCGGCAAATGTGCGCCACATTTCTTAGGCTGGCTGGACCAATTTTTAGACACACTCAGACTCTGTCAGGGGTACGAATCAGATCACAATGCCCAGTTGGCTTTTTAGGACCTCTTCCTCGACCACTTCTGTGTAGTTTTTTTAACTTCGAACAAACTACATTACAAAATAATGT
The DNA here is from genome assembly GCA_963921515.1 of Calotriton arnoldi. Taxonomy (NCBI): domain Eukaryota; kingdom Metazoa; phylum Chordata; class Amphibia; order Caudata; family Salamandridae; genus Calotriton; species Calotriton arnoldi. The sequence goes on along the minus strand of CAWUFW010016420.1, from coordinate 87,866 downwards.
TCTCTAATAACACATACTATATATATATATATATATATATATATATATATATATATATACCAACATTCCTCCTTTACCTTCGAAAGAAGCGCACTGACTCTGGTAATGTTGCTTTCAAATTCATTTAATTCATGGAACGACACGAAGGCAAAGAGGCTCACTGTTCCCAACGTTTCTGCTCACCAGAGCCTTGATCACGGGAGGCAGTCTCTCTGACTTTTGAATTGCCCACGTGGTTTTCCTTTTAAACACGCAGGCCGTATTCTATTGCAGAAAGCGCAGAGGAAAACTTTGACGACTTTACATGCATGCAGAATACTGCTTTTGAACAAAGTCCTTAATGGAATATTCTGCACGCTTTTCTCATTATTTGTCTTTTCCTTTGCACAAATTTAAAGTGTCCCTCTCAGCACAGTCCGTTTTTAACATTTCCACTTTCTCCTTTAAAAGCAACAAAAACCTGCAAACTTGGAAATTGTTCCTTCTGCTCCCTTACTTTCCACACTCCGAGAGTCATTTCTCAGGGGGCAAGCAGGTCAGGCTCCAACAATAAACATCACCAACTCCATTGCCACGCAGGGAGCCCGAACCTTAGCAGGGCGGTCAGTGCTTCTGGTGCGAGGCTTCCAGATAACATACCAACATTCCTCCTTTACCTTCGAAAGAAGCGCACTGACTCTGGTAATGTTGCTTTCAAATTCATTTAATTCACGGAACGACACAAAGGCAAAGAGGCTCACTGTTCCCAACGTTTCTGCTCACCAGAGCCTTGATCACGGGAGGCAGTCTCTCTGACATTTGAATTGCCCACGTGGTTTTCCTTTTAAACATGCAGGCCGTATTCTATTGCAGAAAGCGCAGAGGAAAACTTTGACGACTTTACATGCATGCAGAATACTGCTTTTGAACAAAGTCCTTAATGAAGAGGTGCAATTGCACGAGAAGTGCATTTACCAATGTTATTTCTTTTAGAGGGACTGAAAGTCACATGTGCAATGTGAAGTCATAAGCAAAGTGGGGTTATGTTGCTGGACATTCCTGCTAGAGTGTCTGGCTGTATATGCATAATCCTCTGATTTTAACTGTGATGCCTTTTAGGGGCTTTAATTGCAATGCATTTTAACTGTTGTCAACTATGATGAGTACTGTCATTCTAAGGGATGCCCAAACATGTATTCTTGCTACTGCGTTAGGTGAAGGACAACCCAGACTGTTAGCCACTAAGATGTAGAGGTGTATACTGTATGGTCAGTATGAGATGCTCAGTCAGGGTTATGTGTCACCAGGGCAGGTGTACCTACTTTAAATGCTTGTTGAGATAATGGGGTGGGTCACCACTGGGATAGTGCCAGTGGGCAAGGCCCACACTCCAGGTTGTGTCAACCCACTGCATTAGCGGGCAAGATGATGTGCATACATGGGAGTGGTGGTACTAGACCCCACCTCCCCTTCAGGAGGGGTGGGAATGTTATGCAATGTCACAAAGTAAATCCAACAGCTTATGTATATTTGTAAATTGGTGCATAGTATTGAGTAGTGTGTGTGTTTAATAAATGTACTCTTCCTTTTATAAAGCAAAGTACAGACTGGACAATCAATTATTGAGTGTTATTTCTGCAGACTGGTACACAGCGATTACTAGCCTACACCACCTCCCTTGAGTAAGCCTTAGACTGCTCTGCAACGCTCCCCTCTGAGAGTCAAGTGCTACAATAGGGTGTTTGGTTCCCAGTGAAGGATAAATGTGACATGTTATTTGTGCAGGCCTCACAGATACTGCCTCGTTTTCCAACAAGAAGTTGTTTACTTTTCTTCCTTTCACGGTAAAGTGAGAGGATTTTGTAAAGTGAATCATGAGACAGTCTCTCTGTGGTGCTGACAAGGCCACTGGAATTAGGCAGCAGTGGAGGCCCAAATTATGCAGCAGTATTTACTAAGTTATGTGGCAAGAAAACACAAATTATTCCATTTCACGCACCACATTGACTTCATTATTTTGTCATTTTTGCATGTTACACTGTCTGGGCAAAGGTTTCATTTTATTAGTATCAGTTCCACATCTAATACTGCTTGCTGTAAGTAACTGAAAAATGACTAGTCATCCTTTGCGAAGGACCTGTTTGAGCTGGAAATAAAATTAGTTTTCTGTTAAAATCTGCAGATTATGCAGCAGATGATGGATTATGTGGCATATTAGTCAAATTCATAATTATGGGGGAAAAACGTGGCCGCAGAATCACATAATTCGAGTGGCCTTGTGTACTACAGGGAGTACAAGAAGTAATACTGAAGGATGTCAGTTTGGGCCACATGTAGCAAACAATTTTGCATTCACAAACGGTGCAAATTAGTAATTTTGTCCATTTGCGAATGCAAAATAGCCTTTCAAGATGTATGAAAGGCTTTGGAGTCGCAATTTTAGGTAATTGCAAACATAGTGATTACCTAAAATTGCAACTACAATTGGGGAATCGCAATTTGAAATTCCATTAGCACGTGTACCAAGCATTTTCTAAATGCAAACTGTGCATTTAGGAAATTGCTATTACCATCGACATTAAGTCTATGGCAACCATGGGAAAGTTTTCAAAAATGCACAAAAATGCATTTTTCAAAGTGCCATATAACGCATGTGTGTGCTTTATATGTGCACATTTTTTGAGGGTGCTTCAGGGGGGCCTTAGGCCCTCGGGCACCCTTGGCTTTGCATTACCTAATGTGCAATTGCCAATTAGGTAATCGCAAATTAGCTAATGCAAAACCATTCACACCTATAGGCCTTTAGGCCCATAGGAACGAATGGAGTAGTATTACCGAATAGCGATTACCTATTTACCGAATCGCTATTTGGAAATATTAAGGAATTGCTACATCTTTGGCAATTCCTTACATACACAGCATTTTGCAATAACCAAATAGCGATTTGGTAAAAATCGGTATTTGGTAATCACAAAATACTTTTTTGATACATGTGGCCATTTGTTTCTAATTCACATATTCACAAATTTAAATACATGTAAATGAGGTGTTTAAATATTTCAACGTATACCAGAAGTTACAAAAGCACAAATGAAGCACATTTTGGATTATAATTCTGAAGTTTAATGGAAAGAAAAATTTTAATAGGATCAAAACAAATCTTTGTGATGCACAAGTGATAAATATTATATTGCACAATTGTATAGCACTTACTGCCCATATGTGTGGCACTGAAGCACTTACCTACAAGGGCAGCAAGCTACGCCAGATAGGGTGGTATGTGATTGAAGGGTGGTATTTTTGTTTTGTGATTCAATGTGGGAAGTGTTTCCATCGAGTGCATGTTGACCACCGAGGTGCAGTTATGTCATGAGACACAGCTAGTAACTGTGCTGTGGATGATAAGGTGTGAGAAAGACAGATGCGCAATTTATGGGTTTTCTGTACGCTGGCAGCTTTGATCAGCTCTGTGGGTCCCATTATGTTATTTCTTATGAATATAGTTTGCTTAGCTGATTACTGTACTGGGTTGTCCAATCAGAAATTCTGGGGCAGATTTTTATACATTCATGTAACGCAACGCAATGAAACAACTTGCTACATTGCGCTGCCTGAAAGATAGATAGCAGAAATGCACCATTTTTACAAAGATATGGCTCATTTCTGCTGTCTCCTAGTGTTAGTGCACTGTGTGCTACCTAGTGTCAACACAGGCACCCTTGCGCCATGATGCAAGGGTGCCTGCATTACAACAGGGCCAACTTCCTGCACAAAAACAATCCATCGAGGCATATTCCTCTTTCTGTGTGTGCTGGTCAATGCAGCCCATATAGATTGAGGAAGTAACAAGAAGCAATACAGACATTTCTCCTTGTTACCCCTCACTGGGGATGGTGTACCATTTTGAGGCATTCCCAAGTTTACTAGCTTTAGTAAATCTGGGAATGCACCAAATTCCATAGGTGGATGTATGAGCATCCCCATGCTCCATCCATGGAACTCCTCCCCTTTGCAAGGTAACCTAAGGCAGCTCTGCCTTGTGTTACTTTGTATTTACAAAAACTACAAAAAGCCACGCAAGGTCGCTTTGCATTGCTTAGTAAATACCAAAAATGATTTTGCATCAGGCTGCACGACAAAAGTGATGCAAGTCTGGGGCAAATTCTTAGTAAATCTCCCCTCAAGTGTATATTTCCGGAACAGAGCTGCTATTGTTGGAGGTAGAGAAGTGCAAAGAGATGCTGGGATGTGTAGTGTTACTATCATCTCATATCTGAAAGCCATTGTGAGATGTAAAGAAGTGGCCATTGTGTATGGATATTTTGGACCTCAAGTCATGTACTAGATAAAAGAACCTTCAATTGACCTGCAGTGTGTGTGACAGATCTCTTCAGTTATTCCATGCCTGTTCATTTAGTGACAGCAAGTTTATTGGCTGCACAGTACTGATGATAGGCAGATCTGTCTTAAGTGAATGTAAGCGGTGTAAGTTACAGTCGACTATTGACTGCTGAGCATTATGGTATTAGTATTAGTGTGGGCCAGAAATGTTATGTATGAACTTACATAACTATATAATACCCCAGCAAAGCATAGATCAGCTTTCCTCAACTTACCTGCCTACCAAACGTAGTTTGCTGGTTGGGTTGTTTCCAATCTATGGATCGTAAGCTGAAGATTGAGTTTGAGGGTTCAACTGTCTTTCCATGTTCTGTTGCAGGGATGTGTGGTGGTGTATTTGTCTTGGAAACAGCCATATTTTCAATTGTCTTCTGAAGTGTCTAGGTTCCTTGATGCTTCGAATGCTGGCTGGTTCAGTGTTCCAGAGCTTGGTGGCTTGTACTGAGAAAGCACTGCCGCCTACAGATTTCTTATGGTAAGGTGGTATGATAGTTGGTGCAAGGCTGGAGTGCAGTGTTCTGATTTGTTTGTATTTCTTGAATTTAGCTTGTAAGTATAGCAGTGCCTTTCCTTGGAGGCTCTGTGAACATTGCAAAGTGCCTTGAACAGTGTCTTGCTATAGATAGCCAGTGGTGTGATTACAAGACTGCAGTCATATGTTCCCTTGGGTGAAGGCAGACAAGAAACATTGCTGTAGCTTTTTGGATGAGTTGTATCTTGTATACTATGAATGTAGGTGTGCCAAGGTATTGGTGGTTGGCATAGTCAAGCTTGTAGATTACCAGTGTGAGGTGGCTTGCAGTTTCTGCTAGTATCCAAGGTATGAGAAGATGCAACATAGTGTTTTCATTGTATAGCATGCACTCTGTTTTATGTTGTTAACATGTGGTATCAAATATGGGTCTGAATCCATTGTTACCCCTAGGTTTCTGACTGCTCTTGATATTGTTGGAGGGGCCTCAAGTTCCTTAGGCCATATTGGGGTAGGCTGGTATTTTTGTAACTGTCCACAGGTAATAAACTCTGTCTTTGCGGTATTTAGCTTTACATGGTTATTCATCATCCATGTTTTTATGGCCCGAAGGCAGTCATCAAGTTTTAAATTATAGAGGTATTTCAGACCATCCATTTTTAGAAATAATTTGAGTGTCATCCACATAGCTGTAACAGGTGAAGTTGAAAAATGTAACCAGGTTGGCTAAGGAGGTTAGGTAGACATTGAATAGTAGAGGGGATACGATGGACCTCTGTGGGACACCACAGAGTTGTATGGGAGGAAGTGATAGGAAACCCAAACCTACCAGTCATTCAGAAGCAATGTCCAATCAGGAAACTCCAGATTCCAATATGGCATGGTGCTTTGATTAGTCTATGGTGCTGGGGCAGAGTTATCACATCGGGTACGACTTATATTTGACTGGTATTGCTCCAGTCTACCCTGGCCTGTGGTGAAATATATCCTGGTGAGATTATGCTCTACAGATTGCTATTTTGTTTGCAGAGCCACACAGTTTGTTAGGTGAATGTGCCTGCTGGAGACATAGTTTGTTAGGTTAATGGGCCTGCAGCAGATGAGTACAAATACCCTAACTATCTGAATTGCGAACCTGAAATGGCCCAATATAGTCTGTCATGTCACAAAGGACTGCTATATTTGACTGTCTTTCAAAAATGGATTAATATTCAGATAACTCTGCCAGAGTCAACATACTGAGGATTCATCTCCTTGAACCAAATAATGTGAAAACCATAATCTGACCATCTGTGACTGAAAGCATTTGTATCATAATTAACCTCTCTAGACATCTCTGCAGAACATCAACTAACCTTTTCTGATTTTGTATAATGTAAGATCTGTGTAGTATGAATCTGCTTTTTGAACTTTGTTGATTCCTATGACATTTTGCTTTATTTTTATCTTATTTATGGGCATAGCAGATAAATTGCTTTTATGAGGCCCAATGTAATTAATGGACTAAATGCAAAATATTTGGTGAACATTTGGGGTAGTGTTTTTATTGGAAGAAGTGTGGGAACGCTGGGCGGTAGGAATTTTATGAATCCTCACAGATTCCGTGATTTTCCTTTTCAGAAATATGAGGAAAATAAAATAGTAGCCACATTTGGAGTTTGCAGGCCATTCTGAGTAGGAAAAATCCATGCAAACTACACCCCCCAGACTTCCCTTGGTACCATGTTTTAAAAAATGTTTGGGCCTGGAAGGTTTCTCTGGGGGCTGGACTGGTCTATTTGCAAGGCAAAATCTTGATCTTTTCTTATGTCTTAGGGGCCCAAGGGAGCCTTTTCATTTCACAGGCGATAGCTCAGTCATCAAAGTGGGGTACTACTATTATCGGCAGTAGTGTAGGAATATTGGGTGGTTGGACACTTGTGGATCCCGCATATTCCATTAGCACGATCTGCTTTTGCTTTTGTTTTGCTGTGTAACGTCAGTGTGCACAGAGTGCTGAGCAATACAAGAAAACAAAAATCAAACTTGGCACTCATGGGAATCGTTTCCCTTGGGTACAGAACTTTCATTTTTGGAAAAGAAAACGTTTCTGGTGTTTTTACCAGAAGCATTTTCTATTCCAGTACTGTGGATGACTGATTGAATCCCACTGCACTGTGAAAGTAGTGGGGTGGATGTCAGCAGGTCCTCTGCCCTAAATCAGTTAAAACCTACATCAAATGCATGCTGCCTGAGGTCCTGTCAAACAAGAATTGATCAAAGGCTGTGGGGATATAATGGCCACATTGCATTAACTTCTTTGTTCCATGATTCTAGGGGACTTCTCCTGTTCCAGGAGGCCCACAGGATTGAACGCCTCTGGGACTGGGGAACAGTAAAAAGCACAGTGGTTAAAGAAACGAGGCAGGTGCTGCTAATAGCCGTGCAAAGCCAAGAGAAAGTCTCAATTGCCTTACATGTTCTATGGAGAAGAGGGCTAGAGAGATAATAAAAAATATTGAGAAGTACAAGGAGGAAAAGTTCTAGAAAAGGAGATAAGATTAAGAGAAAGGAAGAAGAGTAATTAGAAAAAGCATAATAGAGCTAGAGAGAATGGGAAGATAGATGCAGCAGCAAACATAAAAAGATAGCGGGGAAAAGGTTGAGAGAGGCAGTGGGGGCAGAGATTGAGAGTGAATAGAGAAAGTAAAAGAGAGCCTAAAGGAGCTAAATGATAGCTAGATACATGTAGACAAATTGATTGGCAATTTTAAGTGGAATTTATTGTGTATCATGTTTTGGCCAATACACCTGGTCCAATGTGATTTCAAAGCACAATTATGCACTTTATTTTCTAAGAGTGATCTTAGTGTAAGATTCACATATCACCTTGCATAATGGTCTTTAAAATTCTAATAAGGTCTAACCATTGTTACTTGATTCACATTACATTTTGCAAAGTGCTTAACAATGGCATCCCCTTGTTATTTGTTACTATATGCTCTTTTTGAGAAGTGCTGACACCTTCCCTTTTTAAATGCACATCAGCTATGTCCACATTTGCTGGTATAGTCGCTGAAAAGTACAACCTTCTTGCTGAGAAGTTAAAGTTCTGTCAAGGAGGGGATTTCGCTTTTAAGTGTACATTTCAATATGGCAACCTCTTGACTGCTTCATAACATAAAGCTTGACTTATCTGCACCTGTAGTAATGGCAAACAATCGCTCTGCAAGTAAATATTTTCCATTTCTAGTACACATTATAGGCATCCATGCTTTCTACATTCACCACTCACAAAAGTTCATTCTCGTCCAAGTAACGTTAGCCGCATATTGGGTGCCACCTTTAGGGTCCTATGTAAGGAGTCCACTGCATTTGAAAGAGTAGAGAATGGTCATAATTCTGGAAGTGGAGGACTCTGTAGCATCTAAATGAGAGGAACCATGCAATGTGGAGAGGTGTGGTGCAGCGGCCAGGGCAGCTGACTTCGGAGCACAGGGTTCACGGTTCGATCCCCGGCTCCGGCGGCAGCTCAGCTCAGCACCATGTGACTCTGGGCAATAGCTCACTTAATTTCCACTACGGCCCCTAGCGCCTTGAGACCCGTAAGGGTGAGTAGCTGCGCTATATAAAAATTGACTTACATTTTTTTTACTTACACCATCAAAGAGAGAAGTTATTACAGAGCAGGATCCTAGATGCAAACTGAAACCACCCTTCATAGCATTAGAGGCAGTGCTGATGCCAGTGACCTCAGCCAGGCCACAGGACTCAAGTGGACCCATCACGAGCTCACACAGTCACCTATACTTTACCATGCCTTCTTGTCTTGCAGGTCAATGTCTAACAAAGTCTTCTTTGTACAACACCTTTCGCACAATCTGCGGTTAACTATGAGGGGTATAGGCCCATATCAGAGCCTGCTTCAAGTCCATGCAGTTTTTATTGGTGCTTTTGATGAAAAATAATTGAACTATCAGTCTTTTTTTAAAGCCTTACATTAAAATTAATTGTGGGACCTTCCCAACTTCCTCTATAAAATGACATCTAAATTCTATTTGGTTTTCACCACTGTGGCATTCCTAAAATGTTTTAAACCCACTATTTTCCACTAATTTCCCAATATGTTCTTGATGGATATACTCCAAGGTCTCTGTAAACATATTTTAAATTAGTGGCAAGTTAAAGTAAAATTTCCAATTTCTCAACACTTAATGAAGCAGATGACGTTTCCTAACTTTATTTCATGTGAGGTTTATCCTTTCGGGCCTTCCAGGTGTGATGATTTCCTGATGTAGAATGTCCCAGGTAAGACATCGTCCAGCAAAAAAATGTTGAGGTTGTACATCAGTAGGTTAAAGGTTCACAACACATTCTATAAGAAGCATACTAGCTTCAAATTCAACTGTAGCAGTTGCGGTTGACAGTTCAAAAATATAAGCATATCCAAAATAGCATAACATTTGTTTTAATTTTCCAGACCCAATCACAGATCTACTTACTTTTCTTTTAAAATCACTACCTAATTTTAGGTACCTGCATATTTACATCATCTAATGAAATATGTTCTTTTTATAAAACAGGTGCTGTCCTCCATTTTAATGGCCCTTCATTTTGAAAACTGTCTTATTCAGCTCCAGCTTTCTCCTGTGTGCTACTCCTACTTGCCTTCAAAATGGTTAGAGTGCGGACTGTGGGTCATAGATTTGTGATTTGGGCCAGAGAGTCTGCTAGAAAGAGTGGCATTGATAGATCAGTGATTTCACTGACCAGGTCATGAGTGATGTAATATGTGAGGTCATAAGCAGTGTATTGTGGGGGTTTAAGTTATGGTTAGCTCAGCCCTCAATGCCCCTGTAACTTTAATTTTTTTCAGTGATTTTCAAAGTGTTTTTTTAATGTTTGTTTCCTAACTATAATGTCCCTGTGACCTTTGGTTTTTTAAGTGAATTTATGAGGTTTTTTTATTTTATTTCCTAAATGTAACCACTAACCTCTGACAGTGAGTGGGTGAGTAAGTTAGCTACCAGCGCCAGGACACCCTAGGGTAACTGTTGCGCTTTAAAAATGTAAATAACATAACAAATGTAAATAACATAAGTGTATGAGTGTCTCAGTAAGTCTGAGTGGGTCTGTCTGTCTGAGTGGGTCTGTCTGTCAGTGAGTGTATGAATGTCAGTGTAGGCTTGCGAGTGGGTGCATGAGTGTCTAAGTGAGTCTGTGCGTGGGTGCGTGAGTGAGTTCATGAGTCTCTGAGTGGGTCTGTGAGTGAGTCCTTGAGTCTCTGAGTGGGTCTGTGAGTGACTGCATGAGTATCTGAGTGGGTCTGTGACTGGATGCATGAGGGTCTCGGTGGTCTGTGAGTGGGTGCGTGGTAAAGAAAATAAGGGGGCATACAGGATGAGGTCCTCGGTCCTCCTGTCCAGCTTGCCTGCAGTCCACTACCCTCTGCTGCCTTTGGTTTTGTGCCTCCTCTGCTAATTATTTCTCATTTTTCTGCCACTTCTCTTCTCACTCCTGCCCTCTATTTTGCCTCTTTCTGCTCATTCTGCCCATTGTTTTGCCTCTTTCTGCTCACTACTGACCTTTATTTTGACTCTTGCTACTCGTTTCTGACCTCTATTGTGCCTCTTTCTGCTTGCTCCTTACCTTTATTTTGCCTCTGCTTGTTTCTGACCTTTATTTTGCCTCTTTCTGCTCATTTTTCAACTTGATTTTGCCTCTTTTTGCTCCCATTCTGACCTGTATTCTGCCTCTTTCTGCTCCCTTCTGACCTTTATTCTGCCTCTTTCTGCTGGTGTCTGACATTTATTTTGCCTCTTTTTGATCGTTTCTCACCTTTATTTTGCCTCTTTCTACTCCCTTCTGACCTTTATTCTGCTTCTTTCTGCTCTCTTCTGACCTCTATTCTGCCTCTTTCTGCTCGTTGCTGAACTTTATTTTGCCTCTTTCAGCTCGTCTTTCACCATTATTTTGCCTCTTGGTGCTGGTTTCTGACCTCTATTTTGCCTCTTTCTTTTCATTTCTCAACTTTATTTCGCATCTTTCTGCTCGTTGCTTACCTTTATTTTGCCTCTTTCTGCTAGTTTCTCACCTTTGTTTTGCCTCTTTCTGCTCGTGTCTGACCTTTACTCTGCCTCTTTCTTCTCGTTTCTCACCTTTATCTTGCCTCCGTCTGCTCCTCTCCCCCTGGGATCGGGGGGATCCTCTAGGCCCCCTGTGGTCCCAGCTGGCTCCCCGCCTCCTGCAGAGCCAGCATTGCTCTTGCATGAAGGGAGCTGCTGGAAATGAAGCTCCCTGAGCGCAAGAGCAATCTGTTTCATCTCTTTCCCTGCCCGCATATCTGCGGGCAGAGAAAGAGATTAAACCTCTGTTTCCAGCGGGTGGGAGCACTTTGGCAGCTCCTGCCCACTGGAACCGGAGTGTTTTCTTTAGTTTGGTGGGCGCTGTGAGCTCCCGCCAAGCTAAAGCAAACAGCTTTATACTGGGGGTTGGCAACCCGGGACATACCTGAAGCCAGCCCTGGGGGGTGGCAGTCCTCAGGGTCATGCATGGCTCCAAGAGGGGGGACACACGGCCCCCCTCCCATTTACACGGGGCGCCCCATTGAGGTTGTGGTCCCCAGGGCCGAGAACAGCCCAGGAGGGGAGCCGTGTGACACCCCTCCTTTTTGTTTAAAAAAAAATAAAAGAAAGCCTCATGAAGGTGGTGGTGCCTGTGGCATGAGGGGGGTCCACAGGGCCCTCCGCCCCATATATAACTTAGCTCCGGGCGGGGAGGTGCTGGTCTCGGGGACTCTGGGGGGTCTGCGCAGCCCCCCATGCAAATTTATTTCAAGACCCAGGGAGGTGGTGGTCCTTGGGTCTGGGGGGGGCTGCGAGGCCCCTCATTTATTTGTATTTAACCCCGGGAAGGTGGTAAACCCCAGGGCTTAGGGGGGTACACAGGCCCCGCAATCAATTTATTTATAGCCCTTAGGAGGTGGTAGTGGTCGCCGGGGCTCGGGGGGGGTCCGAGCAGCCCCCGCATTATTAAAATTAAGCCCTAGGGGATGTCGTGGTCCCCGGGGCATAATTAGGCCCTAAGAGTGGGGCCCCATTCGGCCCCCTCCTTTTTTTAAAAAGCCCAAATGCACCTGGGACCTGGCCTACCTGGGGGCTATTATGTAAACAAGTGTGGGAGCCCACGTTTAAAAAAAATTATTGCAGTGGATTCACAGCTCTGTTGCGTCCCGTGGCAATTGTTTTAAAGTAATTTTTGGCCCTGTCGGGGTCACTGGAGGACCCCAGTGCCACAGTTAGGGGTCAGGCTATTCCTACCCTGATCTATTTTCTAATTTTCAAATGTTGTTTGTGCAACTCGGCTGAAGCCAAGTACCAAGATGGCTGCCAACACTTCCTGGTTGAAGTGTTGGCAGTCAATCAGATTTGAGTATGGGGACCTTGGTATCCTAGGAGGAACCGCGTCCCTATATATAGGATATTTATTTTTTATTCTCCAAAACTACTGAACAGATTTACACCATATAACAAAAGGGGTCTTTCTGCATAGAGAGGTACCTTTCTGCCACTTTTGGTGTAATTCCGTCCAGCGGTTCGGGCTGTAGTTGTGTCTAAAAATCTCTATGGAAATTAAAATTGGGAAAACAATTTTTTGGACACTTACCCCTTTTTCTCAGCCCCCACAAACAGATCGCCCTGAAACTTTTTACACACAAGAATCACCGGCACACTTTTTGGGGAAAATTTCATGAAGCTTCGTCAACCGGCACCAAAGATATAGGCAAGTAAAAAAATACTTTTCCTAAAGAAACATGGTCCTAACTATAACTACCTACTGGATACAGCCAGTAGGGAATTTTTTTTTTAGGGAAAATGAATCCACAATCCTAATTTCATATGTTACTGCCCGCAGCCGATGTCAAATACATACCGTATGAATAGCAATCTATTCTTTTTATTTCAAACGATTCCTTCAGTGTATAGCTGGAAGTGCTTTGGTCTGACTTACAATGTGGTGCACCATATGACTTTTTGTGGCATGTTGAGGTAGGTTATCTGATTACATTGACCCCTATTTTGTATCTTCCTTTGTGTATATAAGTGTGTTTTACAGTGCAATGGAACCTACAGACGAAAGTGAATTAACCAAAAGACTGGGAGGTTTAGAAATGCAGTTTTATTAAGATATGCGCACCATGTGGTTTTGATCTTAGCATGAGTGAAGAGGGAAGCATTTTATATCAAACATCAACACTCGGGGGCTTATTTACAAGGCCCTTGCACCACTTTTGCGTCACTTTTCCCATGTTAAAAATGACACAAAAGTGGCTCAAGGACCTTGTAAATAAGCCCCTCTGTGTTTAAACAGGAGCCAGCTTTGAAAAAGATGGTACTTTTTCGCAATTTATTTGTATCCTTGTGTCGTTGGCAGTGGTGAAACAAGGGTGCCGTGAACCCTGGTGCAAAGAAAATACGCCTCCTCCCCTCAGCCGTAAAGGTAGAGAAAATACAGCCATGACTGTGGGCCCCTTAACCCATGGGCTCCAGTGCATTGCACCTTCTACGGTACTGATAGCTACGTCGTGTTCCTGTGTAGAATATAAACGCCGTGTTATCCCTTTGCTCTAAATAACCTGTAGCTGTATTGTATACGTAGGGACAATTATGCTGCTTTGCTTAGCTAATACGTTCGCGTTATAGTTATTAAAATTTCACAGAACACCACTTTCAAAATCGAATAAACTTACACGTCTGGCTCAAGCGCTTCTTTGGTGGAGTTCAGTTTAGAAGCTGCAGAGATTGGACAATCACTCGCACCTTCTTCACAGCGGGGTTTTAGAGCTGCACACCTGGGGGCTGGATGATTCCAAGTAGGTGGAACACCTGGGGGAGGTCGATTCAGCTAGATGTATTTTTTCTCCCGTTGGGTTTTGGTCTTGTAGAGAAAGGGATTTTAAAATGTGTTTTGTAAAATATATTTGTACTACGTGTCTAGCAATCTTTTATATGCACTGCTGTAATGAATGTCACAATTGAAATTCTTAGTCATTTGGTATAGCCTACATTTCAGAAAGAGGGAACAGAGCGATTCGCGTGGAAGGCTAGGGAGTTTGTGGAGGCTTAGAGAGGGTATGTTGGATTGTAAAAATGTGCCCTGTCCTGCATGTTAACTTAAGTTGCCTATAAACTGACAAGTACTGATAATTCTGCAAGAACGGTATATTTCTTTATGCTTCCAAATCTATATATAAATTGGCTTTGGTGGATCTCCGGCAGTGGATCCTGGAGAAGCAAATCTGTCAGTTGATAAACAAATTCCTTGATGGTTGGTACGACACAATTAATGACTGCACGCAGATCAATTTACTGATGAGAAGCGTATGTCCTGTTGTAAGCTTTAATGTGACAGCCTAATGCATTAAGGGTGCTGTAGTTTTGGCCAAATTCTCATTCTCGCAGTGAAGTACATGTATTTATATTCCTTATGCTTCAACATTGGAAGGACCCAGAACGCATGAAGGACATATGCAAAAAAGCAATGCCTTTGCAGGAACATGCATACCGGTATTAGACTAAATCAGTGATCATGTAGAAAGCCATTCTGGCCACCTCAAATTCAAAAGTAAAGTCACATTGGGTCCAAAATTCCATTCACATCGGCAAATATGACGGGTTCAGAAGCTAAGCTACATTGGGCTCAATTCACGAAGATTTTGGTGCAACCTACTCTTGTACTACTCCTGCCTTACTATTGCATTCTAGGAGTTAGGTTGTTTAGTATATCTCAGGGCTTCATTTTGCAAGTAGTAATAATGCCTAATTCTTGATTACAATAGAGCAAATTGTCCAAAATGTAGTTAGCCTTACAGTGCTGTAATAAAGGTTTAGTCTGAGGGCCCATTAGCATCTATATCAATAGGAAATGTTTCAAAAACCATGTCCAGGCTTAAAGCTGCTTTCGTTTGATTATTGCATTCTTCAAGCAAGAAATTATTTTATTTGGCATTTCAAATGCATTTTTTCTTATTTATGTTCCCCCTAGACAAGGGAAGCCTGATTCACAAATATTTTTCTGTGACACACTCTTCTAGAAGTACTCAAGAAATACACCTTGCTTTCTCCTGGAGTTCCAGAGTAAGCCATGATTACTACAAGAGTAAGCCACACCTACCTGTGTGAATCATGCCCCGTGCAACAACACTGAATTCTTCTATTTTCCGAGATGTATTGCTTGGCTTCCTGATCATTGTTCACCCAAGACAAGATACATGTACCAGCGCACTTAAAAACTTTTAAAATAGTGTCCCAGAGCTGGATATTGTGCAGGATCCCCAAAACGTGATGGATTTTATTGATTTATTTATAATTTTTATAAAACGCTCTGTCACCAACTGATATCCTGGCGCTGGCCAGCACGTTTAAAGGTGATAAATGAAAAGAAAAAGGAGAAGGGCCATAAGACAAGAAAGCTCAGTTCTACAAGGGAAGAGACAACTCAGCACAATTACTTAGGAAAAAAACATATCTTGAGCACCTTCCTAAACTTTAACAGGTCAGCCATATCTCTTAAGGAGGAAGGAAGTGTATTCCAGAGCTTAGTTGCCCGGACCATTATTGTCCTTCCCAGTGCTTAATTTGTAAAATATGAAGTCCAGGTGCTCAAATATTTGTTGGAGGCCACACCCACTTCCCCCAGGCTCCACCCACTTCCTCCACAGTGGGCCCTTACCTCCCCATACCCCTCTGTTCCCTCCACCAGACCTGCAAACGCCCTTACACCTCCCTCCTGCTATCTTCACACACCTGCGCACTTTCCCCTCTTGCGCTCAGCCTCTATCTAGACAAGCTCTAACCCCCCCAACCCATTGTGATGTCTCCAAGGCCTGCACACTCACCCTCTTCTGCTGCCAGTCCCCATCTCTTCTGATCTCTCCTTGAGGCCTCCTCCCCTCTCAGCCCTGAGCATGTCCCCCCTCCCCCATATCAAGTTCTCGCCTGGCTGTCCCCTACTTTCCTTCGGTTCTTTTCGCTATGCCTGACACCTCCCCATCCTACACGCCCTTCTGACCCCCTCCCTCCGGCAGGCCTGCACACTTGCTCATCTCTTCTGCTTTCTAAACATAGACTCGCCCCTCTTTCCTGCTCTCTCCTACAGGGTTGCTCCCCCCTCCCTTCTGGTCTCCAGTCTCCTGTACTAGACTGACATGGACCGACCCCACACGCCCTTCTGTACTCTTCCCCAGGTGGACATCACCTGCCCTCCTCAGCCCTCTCCAGGCAGGCCTCCAAACCACTATCTCTCGCTCTCTCCTCTGTCCATGCTGGGGGTTCTCCAGGCCGGCCGCACCCCACTTTTCAACCTTCCCTAGGAATGCACTGCACACCCCCTGCAGGGAGGTGCCCCAATGTGAAGTTAAGTCACTGCCTCATTCTACAGACTAACCACTCACAAGCAAGTACATCTTGTACCAGGACATGCCTGCCAACAAACCTTTCAACCCCACGGACCCTCAAACTCCCCTGGGAGGCTGCAGCCAGGTCCGTGGACTGAGGCCTCTGGATTCCTGCACTGTTCTTGAGCTTAATTTTTGTGCCAGGCACGTTCTTGCATGGCTAGCCCTCCTGATCCCGTGCACACTATGGATGTATGCTTGTGAAAAGCTCAGTTGGGAGGATATTTGGGTTTATTTCCTCTGCCTTTCTTGCGACCTGATTATCGCAACTTAGGTTTGAAATTGTACATGTTAGACTGCACATTTCGGTATTTTGTGCAAGCAATATTGTTGTTTGAAAATAAATATGAATAAACTGCTTGTGCAAACAAAAGAGTGCAGAGCAATAAGAAAGATTTTGAAATTTGTCCATGAGATAATCCTACAGCTTCAGGGGAGATGATTTGGAAGAGGTTACACAAAGACGATGAAACTACTCTCTACACAAATAAAATAAAGTAGGAAACGATACCTTGAAAAGGGTGCTGCTGAAAAAAGAGAACACTTG
Source organism: Calotriton arnoldi (assembly GCA_963921515.1). Lineage (NCBI taxonomy): Eukaryota > Metazoa > Chordata > Amphibia > Caudata > Salamandridae > Calotriton > Calotriton arnoldi. Next base: position 71,033 of record CAWUFW010016420.1, on the reverse strand, counting down.
TGCGTGCAAAATGTCAGTGTGCCAGTCGGTCTGTGTTGGAAACGGGTAGCGTGGTGCGGAGCGGGAAGGCTAAACTAGGAGCATTGTGTGAAGCATCCGCGCAGCACACACAGGCGACACACCAGGCACACCACAAAAAGGAGACCACACCAGTTTGTTATGTAAAAACAAGTTTCTTTATCTAATTCAAATCAGCAATAGATGGGGCAGATAAATGCAGTGCAACAATAAATGCTTTTCACTTTAAAACGTGAGGAATTCATGCAAGTGCATAACCGCATTAACCCTTCCTATAGGTGAAAAGACATTGGCAACATGCGTCTGAAACAGGTAACACTGCAGGTAATGCAGGGCAGTAATGAGAATAAACAGCAGCCTAGTCAGGCACATTCAGTGAATCAGAACGCAGATGCAGGTAGTCATAAAACGCTAGAGGTAATGAGGAACCTGTGCCAGCCCAGGCGTAGCCACATTCAGCACAGTGGGTGCCCTAGTGCAAGTAGCATTTAACATAGGTACAGTTAGCTCAGAGCAAGTACTTCAATGAGGCTCAATGCATGTAGGTACATTCAATCCTATAGCAACCTTTAAAGCAGGTCGGCCTTCAACCCTGTAGATAATGCAGAGCAGGTTAACACTGAGGCTCAATACCTTTAGGCAGATTCAATTCAGTATAGACCTGGCTACAGGAAAGCAATGAGCAGGGGAAACATTTCTTATTTCCTTTCATTAGGGCAACATCCCTGGTGGGCATTCAACATCAAGGTAAACTAGTTTGCATAAACCCACGTTTCTACACACCCCAGGATTAACAATTAGGGGCAGGAACCAGATTAGCATAGGAGCCTGAGTATTCGTCAGAACACCAACAGCCTAACCACATCAGATTGGGGCGTAAAACATCTGAGAATGGAGGCCTAAACACATTGGCATAACACAGGGTATATACCCCCGGAACATCATGGCCTTACCATAACCTTAGCAGGGTGCCCCCCTTAGAACACAATAGGCCTAAAATCAGCACTGCAAACCTGAGGGAAAAGCATTAGGTATCATCCTAGGTACAAATGCATCATACAACCCTATTCTGCAATAAATCATATGGTGCAATAGGCCTCGCCAGCATAAACCCCGGTCGCCCCAATCGGGAGCACAACACTCTGAAACTGGGCCCAGGCCAACTGGCCTCTCTCAGGGGCTCAGAAGCCCTATGTCCCGCAAAGTCAGGGCTGGCTGCCAGGGCAGCGAAAACAAAGGTGCGCAAAGCGCTAGGGCAGGAGGGTCTCTCACTCCTCTCTCTGTTCTCCTGGGTAATCCAATGCCCCCAAAAGAATACTGGCACCGGGGGTGGGCACCGGCAATGTGCCCCGACACACCCCCCAACCACGGGATGACTGAGCCCCACTCACCACCGCGGGGTAATTGAAATATAGCGCTTAGACAGCACAGCCCAGCGCTGCAGGCGCCAGCTCCTCTTCCCCTGGCACCTTGAATATAGCGCTTAGACAGCACAGCGCTGCAGGCGTCAGCTCCTCACTCCTGGGCAGTAAGATATAGCGCTCACCAGGTGCTGGGCTTAGGACGGCAGGAGAGCAGGCAGGCAATACTGGGCAAGATCAGCAGGCAGTGGGTACTCATCAGAACAGGACAGCAGCTCCTAGAAGCAGTCATCTCCCATAAAGTGGCACTCCTCCTGACACAGCAGTCTTCACTCCAGTAAAGGGCTCTCACTGGCCCTGTGGACAGCGGAGGGGTGCAGATGGGCACAGGGGCCAGCACACAGGCCCAATGTGGCGGTACCTCCTGGCAGAGTGTCCCCTCTCAGTCAAGTCCACACTCCGTCTGAGCACATGGAGGCACAGCCCCCCTCACCCCACCTACCAGAAAGGGCTGGAAGCTTCTGGAAGGTTCCCTGGGAAACCGGTCCCAACTGGTTTAGGGGAAGGTGTAGAGCACCCTGTCTGCCAGACTTCCCTCCAAAAGCTGGGGCTGGGTGACAGACAACTAGACCGGCAACCCACCTCAGGCAGGCGGCACAAGCAGACAGAAATGGCGTCCATTTTAAAAGTAACATTGCTTTACAACAGTACAAATAAATCTGCGCACGCCATTGTGCAGTAGGTATTATTTCACACATGGTAAAAAGGCTAGGGGGAAAAGCGAAAGATTTTAGGACAATAAGGGCCAAGTCCAACACAACCCCTCCCAGCCAAAAGCCAGGGTAGACAGATCAATGCCTTGATGGGCTTCCGTGCTTAGGGCGAGAGAACTTGGACGCGGGCCCACAACTGCAGGAACACCCGCATGTTCTTCTCCACTCTGGAACCCGATGGTTCCCTCTCTCAACTCCTCCTGACCCAACTAGGCCACCCCACTGGTGCTCCCTAGTTGGCTGCAGCCAGGACCGGGCCCTAGGCCATCCAGATGTCTCTGGCCCTGGCTGTCTCACAGAGTGGGGGCAGTAGCCCCAGGCCCGTAGTACCCTTTGACCACTCTCCCTCTCCTCCGTGCAGTCCCAAACTGCCAATGGTCTTCCCACCTAGGGACCACACTCTCACACTGTCCACCAGGTAGGGGTGAGGCTCTCCTCCCCCTACCTCTCCTTCTGGGGTTCCGCCCGCTCCTCCTATGCGGGGCACCCTCAGAACACCACTCTCTCACTCTTCCAGGGCCGTGACCCTGCATCCGATCCACCAACCCAGGGTCTAAACCCTTAGGTTGCCCCGGTGCCAGAGGCGAGTCCTCCCTCTGCACCCTCTCCCAGAGTTCCGCACCCTCCCACCTGGAGAAGCACCCCTGGGAGACAACTCCGGGGGGACACTGCTTGCAGACGTCCCTCCTGCCAGGTCAGGCAGTACCTGTCCCTGGCCTCCCAACCCAGGATCTAAGCCCTGTGGCTGAGTCGGTGCCAGAGGTGAGTCCTTCCTCCCCCTGGACCCCCTTCCAGAGTTCCGCACCCTCCCACCTGGAGAAATACCCCTGGAAGTCAATTCCGGAGGGACACTGGTTACAGACGTCCCTCCCGCCAGGTCAGGCAATACCTGAACCGTGCCTCCCAACCCAGGATCGAAGCCCTGTGGTTGAGCTGGTGCCAGAGGCGAGTCCTTCCTCCTCGGCACCCCCTTCCAGAGTTCCGCACCCTCCCACCTGGAGAAGTACCCCTGGAAGTGAAACCGGTAGGGACCTTGATTACAAGTGCCCCTCCCTCCAGGTCAGGCAGCCCCTGAACCTGGCACCCCAGCCCAGGATCTAAACCCTGTGGCTGAGCAGACCCCAGAACCCCTGGAGCTCTGAATACAGACGCCCCGGGTTCTCCTGACACTGGGGGATCCCCTTCCATGGATGGCCCATCGGGACAGCCTAGGCCCCCAACCTGGGGTTCCCTTATGGAACTCTCCAGGCCCTGAGACTGCGGTTGGGGCACCTCGGGACACCTCCCCGTCTCACTCCTTCCTATAGATAGGATGTGAGGCCCTACAACCCTCTCACTATCCTGGGACCTAGCTGGGCTATTCTCCACCTCTCCCACCTCGCTGGGTTGGGAGATCCCTGCACCACTCCCTTCAGGATCACTCCCCACTGCCCTCTCAGACTCTCTGGCACTCACCCAAAGGTCTGCCTCCCGTGCAAGCTCCCTGGGGTCGGCGAGCCCACACTGCAACAGGTGGTGGCGCAACCTGGGAAGACAACTCTTGAGCACATGCTCCCTGATAATCAGGCAGAACAGCTCTTCCCCATCTGTCACCGCGCCACCCACCATCCACTCCTCCAGTGCAGTCCAACACACGTCCACATACTCCCCCCAAGACTGCTGGGACAGTTTCTTGCCGCCCCTAAATTCCAACCTGCCCCCCTCCTCCTGGGGATCAGGCACCATCTTCCGGGCTCTGGGAGTGGGACTTCCCGCACTGGCTTCACTCTCGCTGCCACCACTGGATCCCACCCTCACTGGTGAGTCCAGACCACAGACACCACTCTCAGGGGACAACCTACCCCCCTGAGCTAGTCTCTCCCTGGCGAAGGCCCTCTCCGCCTCAGCCATTCTCTCCTGTGCTAGGACCCTCTCGGTCTCTAGCCTCTTTTCTTCAACTCTCAGCTGCGCTAGCTCCACTCTGAGCCTTTCCAGCGCCAGCTGATACTCCCTTTCTTCCCTCCTATCTACCCACTCTTCTGGGGACAGGGAAAGGGGTGGGGCAGTGCCCCTGGGGCTGGACCCAGCACGGGACTCCCTGTCTATGGTGTCCTCATTCGCTACCGGTGTCTCTGCCCTAACATCCTCTTCCTCCTCAAAGTCACCAACCTCCAGGGTTATGGACCGGGACCCCTCACTCTCAGAGTCCTCCTCACGGTCTCTACCAAATCCATCCCTTAAATATGCGGAGGGATAATCGGAAAGGTCCCCGTGGGGCTCTAAGGGTTCCCCCCTTTTCAGGGCCTCATAGAGAAACAACTTCCTGCACGTGTTGCCTACTGTGGGTATCTCTCTCTCCCTGCAGAGGTCCATCACCTCCTGCTCAGTGTACTCCCCCAGGCAATCCTCGCCGTAGGTTAACCCCATCCTGGTGAGATACCCTCGGGATACACCACCCACAGTGCAACAGGGAGACACAATCCCCTCAACAACACTTCCAGGAGGAAATACAGTCAGCAAAACAGTCCCCAAATCTGTGGTTACTCTCAAGTGCACCCTTTGTAGTGCAACCAGTTGCCGCTGTGGTACTGCGCAAACAAGTCCTATCCCACCGCTGAGCACCAATGTTGGAAACGGGGTAGCGTGGTGCGGAGTGGGAAGGCTAAACTAGGAGCATTGTGTGAAGCATCCGCGCAGCACACACAGGCGACACACCAGGCACACCACAAAAAGGAGACCACACCAGTTTGTTATGTAAAAACAAGTTTCTTTATCTAATTCAAATCAGCAATAGATGGGGCAGATAAATGCAGTGCAACAATAAATGCTTTTCACTTTAAAACTTGAGGAATTCATGCAAGTGCATAACCGCATTAACCCTTCCTATAGGTGAAAAGACATTGGCAACATGCGTCTGAAACAGGTAACACTGCAGGTAATGCAGGGCAGTAATGAGAATAAACAGCAGCCTAGTCAGGCACATTCAGTGAATCAGAACGCAGATGCAGCTAGTCATAAAACGCTAGAGGTAATGAGGAACCTGTGCCAGCCCAGGCGTAGCCACATTCAGCACAGTGGGTGCCCTAGTGCAAGTAGCATTTAACATAGGTACAGTTAGCTCAGAACAAGTACTTCAATGAGGCTCAATGCATGTAGGTACATTCAATCCTATAGCAACCTTTAAAGCAGGTCGGCCTTCAACCCTGTAGATAATGCAGAGCAGGTTAACACTGAGGCTCAATACCTTTAGGCAGATTCAATTCAGTATAGACCTGGCTACAGGAAAGCAATGAGCAGGGGAAACATTTCTTATTTCCTTTCATTAGGGCAACATCCCTGGTGGGCATTCAACATCAAGGTAAACTAGTTTGCATAAACCCACGTTTCTCCACACCCCAGGATTAACAATTAGGGGCAGGAACCAGATTAGCATAGGAGCATGAGTATTCGTCAGAACACCAACAGCCTAACCACATCAGATTGGGGCGTAAAACATCTGAGAATGGAGGCCTAAACACATTGGCATAACACAGGGTATATACCCCCGGAACATCATGGCCTTACCATAACCTTAGCAGGGTGCCCCCTTAGAACACAATAGGCCTAAAATCAGCACTGCAAACCTGAGGGAAAAGCATTAGGTATCATCCTAGGTACAAATGCATCATACAACCCTATTCTGCAATAAATCATATGGTGCAATAGGCCTCGCCAGCATAAACCCCGGTCGCCCCAATCGGGGGCACAACACTCTGAAACTGGGCCCAGGCCAACTGGCCTCTCTCAGGGGCTCAGAAGCCCTATGTCCCGCAAAGTCAGGGCTGGCTGCCAGGGCAGCGAAAACAAAGGTGCGCAAAGCGCTAGGGCAGGAGGGTCTCTCACTCCTCTCTCTGTTCTCCTGGGTAATCCAATGCCCCCAAAGAATACTGGCACCGGGGGCGGGCACCGGCAATGTGCCCCGACACACCCCCAACCACGGGATGACTGAGCCCCACTCACCACCGCGGGGTAATTGAAATATAGCGCTTAGACAGCACAGCCCAGCGCTGCAGGCGCCAGCTCCTCTTCCCCTGGCACCTTGAATATAGCGCTTAGACAGCACAGCGCTGCAGGCGTCAGCTCCTCACTCCTGGGCAGTAAGATATAGCGCTCACCAGGTGCTGGGCTTAGGACGGCAGGAGAGCAGGCAGGCAATACTGGGCAAGATCAGCAGGCAGTGGGTACTCATCAGAACAGGACAGCAGCTCCTAGAAGCAGTCATCTCCCATAAAGTGGCACTCCTCCTGACACAGCAGTCTTCACTCCAGTAAAGGGCTCTCACTGGCCCTGTGGACAGCGGAGGGGTGCAGATGGGCACAGGGGCCAGCACACAGGCCCAATGTGGCGGTACCTCCTGGCAGAGTGTCCCCTCTCAGTCAAGTCCACACTCCGTCTGAGCACATGGAGGCACAGCCCCCTCACCCCACCTACCAGAAAGGGCTGGAAGCTTCTGGAAGGTTCCCTGGGAAACCGGTCCCAACTGGTTTAGGGGAGGTGTAGAGCACCCTGTCTGCCAGACTTCCCTCCAAAAGCTGGGGCTGGGTGACAGACAACTAGACCGGCAACCCACCTCAGGCAGGCGGCACAAGCAGACAGAAATGGCGTCCATTTTAAAAGTAACATTGCTTTACAACAGTACAAATAAATCTGTGCACGCCATTGTGCAGTAGGTATTATTTCACACATGGTAAAAAGGCTAGGGGGGAAAAGCGAAAGATTTTAGGACAATAAGGGCCAAGTCCAACAGTCTGCCTTAGTTATAGCGCTGATGGTCATTCTGCTCCTTGAATTGAATTCGTAGCAAGACGGTGCTTAAGAAATGAAGTAGATTATTTAATGGAGGCAGGGACAATGTTGCCGGACACCAGTGAAGTGGCAATTAGAAGAAGGCATTGTTGCAGGGGGCTGTGCAGGGATTATTCTTATTTTCGAAAGGTCATTTCGACCAGGGAGTGTTGTACATAGAAGAGTGCGTAACTTGGGGACATTGGAAATCAGGGACAAGTGAGACGTGATTTGGCTGCACACTGTTTGTGTCACATATATGTGACCAGAACGATTCTTTGCGCTGTGTCGTATCAATACACACTGTGCCCCGCCTGACGCCTGTGGCATGATTGCTGGGGCCTCTCTGACTCGGTTCAAGTGACCGTCACCTCGAGCCAGTAAAAGCAGAATTGGATTTTATTATTTACTGACTGTAGGCGCCACGGTTACTGCTGGTGGCTCTTCCCACACGTGCAAATCACATTTCCTGAAAGATTATCACACCTTTTTTTTTATCCATTTGGCTTTCAAGGATTTTTTCATTTCTTTTGAGCACTGCCAGCCAAGTAAAAGTAAGTATACACTTTAGAGTAGACAGGGGTTAAATTAAGGGCAAGGCCCTGCGCTTCCGGCAGCCTTGGAGCATAGCACTGCACACGGTGCCCCGCCCCCCCCCCATGCCAGTGGCATGATTGCTGGGGCCTCTGCCTCAGTTCAGATGACTGTCACCTCGAGCCAGTAAAAGCAGCAGTATTGTTTTTTTATTACTTACTGCGATTACTGCTGGTGGCACTGACTTATTAAGAGGCCTGCTGCTGCTTCAAAGTGCCCGCCTCGACGTCGCGCTAACTGGTGCTGGTGACTCGTCCAGTGCGTGTGTGCTGGGGTGTGGTCCACCGTCCCTGGAATGAAAGAAGTTTACGCCCGGCATGCTGCCGCAGCCCCCTACCCTATAGAACCAAATACAGCCCAATCAGTGGCCCGCCCACCACCAGCAACACTGAATGCAAATTAATTTGCATCATGGATATGGATTTATCGGGCTCGCTCTGTCAGCAGCCCTGCAGAGAAACACTCTTCTTCACCGACGGAGGATTCTGGAGACTGTCTGTGAAGTGAGCAACACTGCAGTAAGGCAATTATATTTAATAAACTTTGACCGTGACGTGCAGACTGCAGTGCAGTCGTGTTGTTAATGTAATTTGGCAGTGGCAGTATAGACCCGGCCCTGATAAAAAGGTGCCGGTGCTGAGCACCGGAAAGCACCGGCACAAATTAAGCAGTGGTCCTTCCACCTTGCCTGCATTTCCTAAACTTGGGCTCACAAAACAAGTTAGCAGATGCAGAACAAAGAGGTCTCTTAGGAATAAATCTTGTCAGTCTCTTTTGCAAGGGGACAGGGCCTAGCCCATGAAAGGCTTTAAAGGACAGTCGAAGAGATTTAAACTGAATTGTTAATGCCACCAATACACATATGCTGTCTGGGGAAAGCAACCTCTCCTCCTTCTTGTACGCTGGTCCAGACTGTGGACTTTCAAAATGGAATTCACAGGCTGTTACCACTTGTGTATGGCGCACTGTCAATCCTAGCACACTTGTACATGTGCAACGCACAGGATTTCTGTGTTCAAAATCCCGGGTCCAAAGTCAACAGCCCAACTTTTTCGATAAATGGCTCTGTAGCCAGGCTTTAATGTCTCACTGGTAAAAAGGCCTGTTACTATAATTCACTTAACACGGTATGCTACCACCACCATGATTCATGCATAAAACCTATGACAGAGTTGGTAATCCTCTGCTATTAGGAGGTTGTGCTTGGTGTGCCCGTCTCAGTTCAGAACAAGACCCAGAACCGATCATTTTCAAAGACCTGGCCTATGTCAACACATACATAGGATTAGAGCTCGTTATGACCAAACTCAAAAACCAGGATCAGAGGTATATGCAATTCAGACATGCAGTACAGGGGTCTCAACTGTACATTCTGCTGGGGGACTGCCAGCCCAGCAACAGCATTTAGCCTCTTTTGGCACAACAAACATGCCAACATTCTGAACTCACACAAGGCCACATCTTATTAAAACAACATCCTGCCATCATCCATCATCAAACCTTTGATAGAAGATTCCTTCCAGTGCTCATCAATATTGTTAACTCCTCTCCCAGCCTAGGAACCAACTCCAACTTCCTCAAGACTCAAAGGTCCATCTCCTCCTGAATATATCGACCTTTGACTTAGAAGACTTCACCAGCATCCAGCAAAATTGCCGACCTACCCTTCATAAAAAATGCATTGAAAAAGTAGTCACCATCTGTTGGACTTGCTTCTCTCTACAGGGTCACCCTCAAACTTTTTGCATTCACCCCTCCTATATTTTCCAAATTAGTTTCTTTTCGTTCGCACTTTGCCACTGATAACCAGTGCTAAAGCACTTGTGCTCACTCCCTAAAACATGGTAATATTGGCTTACACTTGATTGGCATATTTAATTTAATTATAAGTCCCTGGTAAAGTGGTATACCATATAACCAGGGCCTGGAAATTAAATGCTACAGGTGGGCCTGCAGCACTTATTATACCACTGTTAGAATGGGATTCCTGGTTGACTGAGGTATGCGCCCAGGCCAGACAGGAACCACCACTCTAGTTAGGGTAAGCTAGATATACACTAAAAGATAAATGCAAAAACAACAATTGATGGACAGAATGCAGAACAATGTCGTACATTCACCCCAGTACAGAGATCTGGGCCTAAATCCATCGTTTTTTTGCTCACCATGCCATTCCAGTTTGGACCCAGCCATATGCAAATCAGTCTTGACCCTGCGCCCAATGGGAACAGTCCAGCCCGAACTGCCAGGCCAGGTTCTCCCTGGACTGGAAACAAGCATCCTAGGACCGGTTTCGGGCTTTCAGCCCTCATCAGCCAGGATAGCTTGACTCCAGTGGCATGGAGAGCACGGGACCCACGTCTGGGCATACCCGTCCCACTCGGGGTGACAAATGCAAAAACAACAGTTGATGGACAGAATGCAGAACAATGTCGTACATTCACCCCAGTACAGAGATCTGGGCCTAAATCCATCGTTTTTTTGCTCACCATGCCATTCCAGTTTGGACCCAGCCATATGCAAATCAGTCTTGACCCTGCGCCCAATGGGAACAGTCCAGCCCGAACTGACTGGGGGTGAGTGTTTGATTAGCTCAAGCGCTCCGTCCATCATCCCCTTTGGTATACACTAAAAGATAACCTGTGCTCACCCTCTGGTAGCTTGGCACAAAGCAGTCACGTTTATCTAAAGAGGAAATGTGTAAAGCATTTGTGCAAAACACATACACTCATACACACAGTAAAACAAGGAATACACCACAAAAAGAATACACACAAGTTTAGAACACTAGAGAATATTTATCTGAGTAAAACATGACCAAAATGACAAAAACCCAATAAGTAGTCGAGATATAAATTTGTAAAGGTTAAATACAAAAAGATTCTTTGAAGTTACTAGCGGTCAAAAGAATATTTGAGGTCGCGAGGGACCGGTGCAAATCCAAAGTTCAGGCTGACTGTGATGAAGGGCAGGCTGGCTACAGGATCCATGCAGGGCCCACTGAGAAAGTACATTAGATGGAGCAAAGCTTCAATGCTGAGGGCATGATGCGTCAATCTTTTACATGCAGTCGGGTCACTGCGTCGTTGACGAGCTTCTCTAAGGTGAAGGCAATGCTTCATCGATGAGCTGCGCAGAGCATTGTCATCGGTCCGTGCAGGCTGTAGAACTGCTGTCGTCGAACAGCCTCTGTGTCATCGTTTAAGGGTGATACGACAGTTCCAATCATCGCAAAGTTGACGGTGCATCGTTTTTTTTAGCAAAACAGCTGCAGAACCCACTTCTGCGGCCCAGAACTTGGAGACCACACCTCAGGCAAGAGTAGGGCTCAAAGAAAGCAGAGTCCAGCAGCACCAGCAGAGTTGCAGGTAGCCTTTTGTGTCCCTAAGACTTCAGCAATCAGGAGGCAAGCCAGCAAGCCCATGGAGAACACTTGGAGGGAAGGTAGAGCCCAGCTCTGTTTCAGCTGAGTCAGGGAGCAGCAGCGAGCAGGCACCAGGGCAACAAACAGAAAAGTAGACCAGTTGAGATATTTAAGCAGCACGGCACTCCTTCTGACAAAGGTACATTTCAGGATCCAGAAGTGTCTTATTTTACAGGGTGTTTGATGTAGAGGGTGACTTCAAAGCAGCTTTCTGAAGTGCACAAGCAACTCTTTCAACCCAGTCCTGTCTGACAGGCTATCTATGGGGGGTAATCGGTCTTTTGTGTGAGTACAGGACACAGCCTATTCAAGTGAGGTATTAGCCCCTCCCTTCGTTCCTGCGCAGGCAAGGCCTTCAGAATGCTGATGTTTGTAGATGGGTACTCAGACACTTCTATCCTTCCTGTGTTGTGGCAGTCTAGAGGGAATGCACAAAGTGTAGCTGTCACCCGCCCCAGTCATGTATTGGAGAGAGGCTGTCAGGCACACATAGCAGTAAGTGCAGAGAAACCTCCACTTTCTAAAAGTGGCATTTCTAAAACAGTAACGTTAAATCCAACGTCACCAGTAAGGAGGATGTATCATTACCATTCCAAAGATATGAAACATAAAAAAGCTACATCTCTCTGATCAGGAATTACAGCGTTAAGTGTATTAAGGAATTTACAATGCTGGCCTTTGAGAGAGGGTAGACCTCACAGTAGTGAAAAACGAAATAGGCTGTTTGTCACTATCAGAACATGCAGGACATAAAGGTACATGTCCTACTTTTACTTACATATCGCCCTGCCATTAGGGTTACTTAGGGGCCTACCTTAGGGGTGACCTATATACAATAAAAGGGGAGTTTAAGGCCTGGCAAGTAGTTTTAAATGCCAAGTCGAAGTGGCAGTAAACTGCACACACAGGCACTGCAGTTGCAGGCCTCATACTGGTTTAAAAAGCTACTTCTGTGGGTAGCAGAATCAGTACTGCAGCCCCCTGGTAGCATTTGATGTACAGGTATATGGTACACCACTTTACAAGGGACTTACCAGTACAACAAATATGCCAATCTGGTATACACCGATGTCATCCTGTTTAGGGGAGAAGCACATGCACTTTAGCACTGGTTAGCAGTGGCAAAGGGCTCAGAATCGTAAATGAATATAGAGAACCAACGGCGGACTCCGGTGGCCGCACCTCCTCGATGTGTTCCCCAAGTAATGGTTTAGTGGTATGTTGAAAGTCGGTGTGCACAATCAGCTCCTGCACCCGCCGTTGTAGGATGCCAACTGCTGAGCAGATATACAGTACTTTGAGAACACTGGAGCGGTGCACTCCCAAGTAAGTATTATGTCAATAATGAAGCTTGATCAGTATCTTCGTTGAAAAAATAGAAGTCTCCGGAGCACGCCAGCCGAAGATGACACTAGCAGCCAGCAAGACTCCTCACTGCCCTGACGAAGTTCAACCATTGAACGAAACGCGTGAGGCTGATGCTTTGCATAAATCTTATGGATTGCTTAAAATAAAGACTTCTATTTTTTTCAACGAAGATACTGATCGAGCTTCATTATTGACATAATACTTAATTGGGAGTGCACCACTCCAGTGTTCTCAAGGCTCAGAATCCTAAGGCCATCAAAAAGAATCTGCAAAAACGGGAGGCAAAATGCGAAAAGTATAGGGAAAGTCCACCCTAAGGATGACAGATCTAGCAGCCACCCACTTAAGTAGCTCCTTAAAGCACGCCCCAGCTCTGCCATTGCAGCGTGAATGCAGTCTTAAACTGCCAATTTGACTTGCGAAACTAACTCCCTTGCCAATCTTTAATCTCCCATTTTATTACACATCACCCCAAAGGTAGGCCTTAGGCAATCCCTAGGTCAGGGTGGATTTTAAATAAAAGGCTGGACATGTACTTTTATGTTTTACATGTCCTTGTAGTGAAAAACTCCTAAATTCATTTTTCACTACTGTGAGGGCCACCTCTTCCATAGGATTATATTGGGTTGCCTCCCACCTCATTTCATTTAATAAGTGCTAAACTTTTATTAGGAGCAAGTACAACTTTCATGTTTGAAGTCTGAGAAATTGTAATTTAAAATCAACTTTAAAGGTAAAGTTTTCCTGCTCTAACTATTTGGTGCCTGCAGACTGTTCCTGGGTCACATGACTGGGTGTAGTTGGCTGATGGACTTTGTTTAATTCTTCCAGACAGCCACACAATGGAGGGATTAAGTGTGCCTCGATCGGTAATCACTGTCAGGATTGGGGGGGACTGGGTACAGCCCCACTTGTAAATCTATAGGCTGTGCCCACCCTTCACACAAAGGACTTCACACTACTTCATTAACTCCTCGTAAGTCTTCCTCACCACCTGAGTAACAAAGTGAGCTTCAGCTCCAAACCAGAACCCTCCAAGCAAAGTCAGCATCCCATGCCTCCCATCCTTCCCCAACATGGCTGACCCACGTCACCTCTGACCCACCATAAGAGAAGAGCTGGCCCATCCCACTGCCTGTTTTTTTCATTCTGCGCTGGACTCTCCAAGTGCGCTTGCAAGTAAAATTATTACGAAAAGGAGGGTGCACCAGAGAAAGAGTCCCAAACATCCAAATAAGTCCAATTGTCTTCTTTATTGTAATTCAAAATCTTAAAATGGCCTTCAGCCAACGCGTTTCGTTCCGATGATGGAACTTCATCAGGGCTCAGTTTGCAAAATAAGGGATACCATACCCTATTTATTGAGAAATGGTCCAGGATTAAACCACCGAACAGTAGCCAATAAAACAATGATCCAAATCCCTTAATATTCAAAAGGGAGGGAATATTTCCAAAAATATATGCTATGTAGCAGCAGGTGCCCCACAGTACGGGTACGATTGAAACAAATCCAAAATCCTTAGTAAGACTGTCTGTCTGCACGCATGGTTCCGTGTAGTAGCGGAGTCCCACGGGGTTCATCACTGAGCCCCACCCTCTTCAACATTTACATGGCCCCCCTCGCAGCCATCGTCCGACAACACGGCCTCAACATTGTATCCTATGCCGACGACACCCAGCTCATCCTCTCCCTCACCAAAGACCCCACCACTGCCAAACTCAACTTCCAGAAAGGAATGCAAGACGTCGCAGTCTGGATGACCAACAGCTGCCTGAAGCTCAACGCCGAGAAGACAGAAGTCCTCGTCCTCGGTACCACCCCTTCTGCATGGGACAGCACCTGGTGGCCGACCACCCTCGGAAGCCCACCTACCCCCTCAGACCACGCCAAGAACCTCTGCATCGTACTCGACTCATCACTCACCATGAACCAACAGGTCAACGCCGTCACCTCCAGCTGCTTCAACACCCTCCGCATCCTCCGCAAGACCTTCAAATGGATCCCCCCTGAGTCAAGGAAGACAGTCACCCACGCACTCATCACCATCAGACTGGACTATGGAAACGCACTCTACGCCGGCATCAACAAGTCCCTACTCAGCAAACTCCAGACAGTACAGAACACCGCCGCCAGACTCGTCCTCGGCATCCCCCGACACGAACACATAAGCCAACACCTACGAAGTCTCCACTGGCTCCCCGTGGAGAAAAGAGTCACTTTCAAAAACCTCACTCACGCCTACAAATGCCTACACAACAATGGACCCAAATACCTCAACGACAGAATCAACTTCCACGTACCCAAAAGAAACCTCCGATCTTCCAACCTCGCACTGGCCGAAACCCCGCGCATCCACAGAGCCAGAGCAGGTGGAAGATCCTTCTCTCACATTGCAGCCAAGACCTGGAACGAGCTACCGGCAGACATCAGACGCCCCCCCTCCCTGAACACCTTCAGGAAGACCCTCAAGACCTGGCTCTTCGGCTAAACAGATCTGCGGACCCCCCACACCCTCAGCGCCTTGAGACCCTCACGGGTGAGTAGCGCGCTTACAATTCCATGATTGATTGATTGATTGAACATCAGACTTGGTTGATCAATACTGACTGATGTATTTAAATTAAATGAGCGCTTACCTCAGTGCATCACAGATCATGTATGAGATGTTCAAGGAGATTCAACTGGAACAGACATAATTTTTTCAGTTAAATCCCACACCAGATACAAGGCCAAAATGGTCCACAATTTTCATTAGCGGAGATATGGCCTTTCTAGTTTTAAGTATTTAGAGGTGAACGTCATCTGTGTAGATGGTGATGTTAAGGAACTCATCTGCTCTTTCGGTCCTTATAAAAATCCCTCTGTCTAACGGTGCAGGCCAAAGGCTCAATCCCCAGAGCAAAAAGAAGTGGGGAAAAGTCGGCAACCTTGGTGGCTACCACTCTCTATGTGCCACTGTGGGGAGATCTGAGTATTACATTTTAATCCACATCATCTTCTGCCTAAAGTTGACAAGGCATAAGACTGCATATAAATAGCCCTAACCCAATGTCTTAAATTGTTTTTCTATTTCTAGAGAAGTGACTGATTAGAACGGGCCATTGTCCAGGGCACCGTCCGTCAGGTGCAGCAATCTCCTCAGATTAGAAGTCGTCCACTTTGATCTGCGAGTTACAGGTTAGTATTCTGGTAGCCTTTGACAACATTTTATGGTCAAGGATGAACATTGACAGTGGATGGTACAGAGCCTCCTTTAGAGGGTCGAGCTCCGAGTTTAATAAAATCACTGCTACTGCTTCATGTGCAGTTTTGTAAGCCTATTTCCTTCCCTGTTGACCATGATATAGAATTTTAATAGTCTGGGCACCAATAAGACCTTGTATACAATATAGAAATGATTGATTATTCTTCAAAAGCCAAAAGTTTTGTTTCTGGACATTTGTCTGATCGCCGTCCAGATTTCCCTAAGGTAATCAGAGCGTTGAGTAATATTTCCCGCTAAGGACAAAAGTGGTATTTCTAGGGTGAATTTAGTGATCTGTTGTGTGCTGGGTAGTTTAACAATCAATCACAGAATTTGTAAAGCGCACTACTTACCCGCGAGGGTCTCAAGGCGCTAGGGAAAAAAAGGGGGGGGGGTGCTGCTACTGGTCGAACAACCAGGTCTTGAGTAGCCTCCTGAAGGTCAGCAGGTCTTGGGTCTGTCGTAGGTTTAGTGGAAGGGTGTTCCAGGTCTTGGCGGCGAGGTGGGAGAAGGATCTGCCGCCGGTGGTCGTTCTTCGAATGCGAGGGACGGTGGCGAGGGAGAGGTCGGCGGAGCGGAGTTGGCGGTTGGGGACGTAGAAGAGGAGTCGTCTGTTGAGGTAGGCTGGGCCAGTCTTGTGGAGTGCCTTGTGTGCGTGGATGAGGAGTTTGAAGGAGATTCTCCTGTCGATGGGGAGCCAGTGCAGGTTCCTCAGGTGGGGGGTGATGTGGCTGTGGCGTGGTACATCGAGGATCAGGCGTGCGGAGGCGTTTTGTATGCGTTGCAGTCGCTTGATGAGCTTGGCCGGGGCTCCCGCGTAGAGGGCGTTCCCATAGTCAAGTCTGCTACTGACGAGGGCCTGGGTGACTGTTCTTCTTGTGTCTGTCGGGATCCACCTGTAGATCTTGCGAAGCATGCGGAGGGTGTTGAAGCAGGAGGATGAGACTGCGTTGACTTGCTTGGCCATGGAAAGCGTTGAGTCGAGGATGACTCCCAGGTTGCGTGCGTGGTCGGTGGGTGTCGGGGCTGCTCCCAGCGTTGTTGGCCACCAGGAGTCGTCCCAGGCTGAGGGGTTGGAGCCGAGGATGAGGACCTCTGTCTTCTCCGTGTTCAGTTTTAGTCGGCTGATCTTCATCCAATCGGCGACGGCCTTCATTCCTTCATGGAGGTTGGATTTGGCGGCGAGGGGGTCCTTGGTGGGGAGAGGATCAGTTGAGTGTCGTCGGCGTAGGAGATTATGTTGAGGTCGTGCTGTCTGGCGATGCGTGCGAGCGGGCCATGTAGATGTTGAACAGTGTTGGGCTGAGGGACGATCCCTGGGGTACGCCGCAGATGATCTCGGAGGCTTCGGATCGGAATGGTGGGAGGCGGACTCTCTGGGTTCTGCCGGCGAGGAAGGAGGTGGCCCATTCCAGGGCCTTGTCTCGGATCCCTGCGTCGTGGAGGCGTGCGCGTAGAGTGCGGTGGCAGACAGTGTCGAAGGCGGCGGAGAGGTCCAGCAGGATGAGGGCTGCGGTCTCACCGTTGTCCAGCAGGATCCTGATGTCGTCGGTGGCGGCAATGAGGGCAGTCTCAGTGCTGTGGTTGCTGCGGAACCCCGATTGGGATGGGTCCAGGATGCTGTTTTCTTTGAGGTATCGGGTTAGCTGTTTGTTGACGATCTTCTCGATGACCTTGGCTGGGAACGGAAGCAGGGAGATGGGCCGGAAGTTCTTGAGGTCTCTCGGGTCCGCCTTGGGTTTTTTGAGTAGGGTGTTGATCTCTGCGTGTTTCCAGCTCTCTGGGAAGGTCGCGGTCTCGAAGGAGAGATTGATGACGTTGCACAGGTGGGGTGCGATGGAGCTGCTGGCTTTGTTGAAGATGTGGTGCGGGAAAGGGTCTGACGGGGAGCCGGAGTGTATTGTGCTCATGGTCTTGATGGTGTCCTCGATGTTCACGCTGGCCCAGGCTGGCAGGGGGTCGTGGTCGATGGTGTGCGGCGGGTCTGGTGCATCGATCTTAGTTGGGGCTGTCTGGGTGTTGAAGCTGTCGTGGATGTCGGCGATCTTGCGGTGGAAGAAGGTGGCGAGGGAATCGCACAGGGGTTGCGACGGCGGGATGTCATTGGTGTTGGAGCTGGGGTTGGAGAGTTCCTTCACGATGTTGAAAAGCTCCTTGCTGTTGTGTGCATTGTTGTCGAGGCGGTCTTTGAAGGAGATTCTCTTGGCGGACTTGATGAGGTGGTGGTGGTTACGGATGGCGTCTTTGTGGGCTGCGTGGCTGTCCGGTGTCTTATCACTGTGCCATTTCTTCTCTAGTTTCCGGCAGGTACGCTTGGAAGCTAGGAGTTCCGAGGTGAACCAGCTGGCTCTTTTGGTGGTGTCACTGTAGGTGAGTTTTTTCAGCGGGGTGAGGGTGTTGGCACAGTCGTCCATCCATCGTCTGAGGTTGCAGGCAGCGTCGTCGGTGTTGGATGGGTCGGAGGGAGGGCTGAGAGCGAGGGTTGCCCGAAGTTGGTCTTCGGTGACTTTGCTCCAGCAGCGGCGTGGGATCTGTTGGGTGCGGTGGTGTGTGGTGGGTTTCTGGAAGGTGAAATGGATGCAGCGGTGGTCGGTCCAGAGGAGTTCCGTGGTGTGGCTGAAGGAGACGTGGGAGCTTGAGGAGAAGATGGGGTCAAGCGTGTGGCCGGCGGAATGGGTCGGTGTTGTGACTGAGCTGGCTCAGACCGAGGTTGGGGAGGTTGTCGATCAGGGTGGTGGAGTTGCTGTCGTTGTTGTTCTCCAGGTGAAAGTTCAGGTCTCCGAGGAGGATGTAGTCGGTAGAGGTCAGGGCGTGCGTGCTGATGAAGTCGGCGATGGAGTCGCTGAACTGGGGTCGGGGCCCAGGGGTCTGTAGACAAGGGTGCCTCTAAGGGTGGTGTTGGGGTCCGTGTGGATCTGGAAGTGCATTGTTCGGCGGTGCTGAGAGTGTCGTCAGTGCTGGTCGAGACCCTGATGGTGTTCTTGTGGACGATGGCGATTCCTCCTCCTACTGCGTTGACGCGGTCTCTGTGGGTGATCTTATAGCCGTCTGGGATGGCTATGGCGATCTCGGGGGCGGAGGAGTCGTTCATCCAGGTCTCTGTCAGGAAGGCGACGTCTGGTGATGATGTGTCGAGCAGGTCCCAGAGCTCGACGGCGTGTTTGCGTGCGGAGCGGGTGTTCAGTAGGATGCATCAAAGGTGGTTGAGGTCCTTCTTGGCGGGTGCCTCGGTGGCTCTGAGGCTGGTGTAGCTGCAGTTCCGGCAGGTGAAGGGACCATGTGTGCGTTTCGGGGCGGCCTTGAAGCAGTTGTGCGTCCGTCCGGGGTTGAGAGCATGGAGTGTGATGGCATCGTATCGGCGTCGGTCCTCGAGGCTGGAGCGGGGTGTGCACGGCCCAGGGGTTCTGGCGCTGGGCGCGGTCCAGGCGTGGACGGGCGCAGGCGGGCTTGCCTTAGGCGCGCCTTCGGCGCGCCAGCGGCGCGCCCGTTGCGCACGTCCGCCGCCATATATGGGGAGGTGGGAGGGAGGAGCAGCTGGGAGGCGGGAGGCAGGGGCAGCGAATGGGCAGTCAGGGGGACGGGGCCGCAGGGGACGCAGCGGCGGGAGTGGAGAGAGGCAGCGAGGGGTACAGAAGGAAAAATGGACACAAGGAAAATGGGGGCAGCGAGGAAACAGAAGGAAAAAGGACACAGTTCAATGGGGCAGCGAGGAAACAGAAGGAAAAATGGACACAAGGAAAATGGGGGAGCGAGGGAAACAGAAGGGAAAAAAGGACACAGTTCAATGGGGGCAGCGAGGGAAACAGAAGGAAAAATGGACACAAGGAAAATGGGGGCAGTGAGGGAAACAGAAGGAAAAAAGGACACAGTTCAATGGGGGCAGCGAGGAAACAGAAGGAAAAATGGACACAAGGAAAATGGGGGCAGCGAGGAAACAGAAGGAAAAAGGACACAGTTCAATGGGGGCAGCGAGGGAAACAGAAGGAAAAATGGACACAAGGAAAATGGGGGCAGCGAGGAAACAGAAGGAAAAAGGACACAGTTCAATGGGGGCAGCGAGGGAAACAGAAGGAAAAATGGATACAAGGAAAATGGGGGCAGCGAGGGAAACAGAAGGAAAAAAGGACACAGTTCAATGGGGGCAGCGAGGGAAACAGAAGGAAAAATGGCACAAGGAAAATGGGGCAGCGAGGGAAACAGAAGGAAAAAAGGACACAGTTCAATGGGGGCAGCGAGGGAAACAGAAGGAAAAATGGACACAAGGAGAATGGGGGCAGCGAGGGAAACAGAAGGAAAAAAGGACACAGTTCAATGGGGGCAGCGAGGGAAACAGAAGGAAAAATGGACACAGGGAAAATGGGGGCAGCGAGGGAAACAGAAGGAAAACGGGCACCGAGGCCACGAGCAGAGGGCGAGCTACCAGCAGCAGCAGCGGGCAGGACACCACAGGCGGAGCTGTGTGGCGGGGGAGCGACCTACCTGGCAAGGTCAACATACAGATATTAATAGAAGTCATTAAATAAAATTAATTTTGGTTTGGTTTGGGTATAGGATTTTACCTCCTATATTCCTCACAATGCTGTCACAGGATTTCAATCAGACAACATTCAGCTTGACATCTGTCATGCCAACCCGACCTTTCACACTCTGCATGTTGGAGGGCCATAAATTATCGGTAGCAGCACAGACAACAGATTCTGTCGAGTACTATACAGTATTGCTCTTTAATGGCCAGTCTTATTTTCTAGAATCATTAGCCAACAAATCCTTTTTCCAGTGTTCGTAATTCAGCCTCTAGATGCTGCATTTACCTCAATTTAGATTACCTTGGCCTTTTGGTTGTTCTAATGCATGTGTCAGGGAGATGAGCGTTGTTGCGGCTGCCGAGTTACCCAAGAACTACATCTCCCATGATGCAGGCCTACAGGAGAGGATTTAGTCGTGGAGGTCGCACAGGAAGTTGCGCGTAATTTTGTTTGGATCGGCTATTCTCTCTCGGCTGAGAGTGAGAGCAGACGTGCGGAAGGCGCCGTCGGGGATTCCACGAAAGAAAGATTCCAGTCCGGAAAAGAGAAGGCTGTAAGGACTTCCTGCCGACTCGCGTGAGTTCTTTGGGGCTGTTCGTGAAGCAGGGAGCCCGGCTCTTGCCGCCTTTCCTATCCTTAGGGCGGAGTTCCTTTACCGAGCGGAATACGGTGGTGGTACCGCGTATTGCCGTTTCTGAAGTTCGTGTTTGTGTTCGTGTTTGTGCCTGTTAAGGAAAGTACTGCCTTTATTTTTTACACAGCGGAATACAGCGGTGAGTCAACCGCGTATTGCCGTGTGTGTCTTCATTTGCACATGGTTTGGGAAAAGTCGGGATATATTTATACAGCTGATTACAGGGGGAAAACTCCGCTGATTTAGCGCAAAGGAACTGTGCAGTATACACATTTAAACCTGATTCTTTCTTTCTTCATTTTGCATTGGAAAACGGAGGTTAGGTAACCCCGTAGGACTGAGTGAATACTTTTACTGTGCTTTGGCTGTTACTCCTTGAGGGGGGGCTCTTTCTACATTACCTACTGACATCGGATTGCTATTGTCAGTTAGGCGTAGGAGCAGTCTATTTTCGCTGCAGTTATTCAAACGTCTCATGCCTGAGTTTATGATAAACCTCGGGGTCTGATGTTTGGTCTGCATGTCGTGTGTGAATTCCCATGGGTTGTACCAACAGCGGTTTTCATATTCAGGTATATAAATCCTCTAGTGAGACATTAATGAGAGTAGAAGTTATACGCTCTCGTTTATATCTGTATTTTTGTTGTTACAGGTTCTATTCCACTGCTGTCCTTTCCCCTCCTTTTTTCCCTCGCCTGATCGTTCGAACACCCTGTAAACATCATATATCGGGGTGTTGGTAATATCAGGAGGTGGACCTTTTTCTGCTGCTACTGGATCCTGCGGAGCTGGGTCTGACAGCATGCACATGCACTGCAACTTTAAAGGCCTTTACAGTAGCATCTTTAATCTACCTTAAATGCAAAGTTACCCAGAGTAGATGCCTGAAAGCTCCAAGTGGGAATACGTGTGGCCGTTTCACCTCGGTTTATGGTAAATAGAAGCAGATTATGTGAACAAAATTTAAGCATAAGTATTCTGTATTTAGGGTGAAACCTGCCAAATGTTGCATGCCCTAAAAAGTAGAATGAGAAAGCATTTGTTGAAAAGTGAACCCTGCACGAGACATCATGCAGTTTCAAGTTTGCCATCCATGCTGCAGCATCCACCACCAATAATGAACATGGATGAGTGAGGCATCACACAATCACACAAAACTATAATTGGCACTGCGACACAATTGACTCATCTAACAGCAAAGTTGTCACTATCACATTCAGGAATACACCTCATGATGCATAGCGTATTAAATATCTTATCCATCCATTTCTTCTACAATCTACCGCTTTCGCCACTGACATGCGCATTGCATGCAAAAATGCAAAATGCCCTTTCCTGCAGAAGAGGAATGCATGCAATTTGTGTCGTTTCACCGGCCCTGCCATACCCTTCACATTTCTGGTCATAAATGAATACCATGTTGGTTCTGACGTATGTGGTAGGTTATTTAAGACACATGCTTGTTTTATACAAATGAGGCCTAGTTGTATTAAAAACATCAGTGTTTATGTGAAAGGCTTGCGGCATAGGAAACTAATATTTTAATGTGTAATAGCTAACAGAGTGTGCGATCGCAATATTATTTTACAAAAGAGGCGATTTTAGTTGAGCTACCAAAAATACCAAATTCAATAAAGAGGAAATCTTCCATTCTGATGCTTAAAAAGATTATTGTAGTGAGCAACATTGCAAGGTTGTCCAGCCAAGCATGGAGCTAATGTGGGAGGAAGCCTGTTTTTGATACAATTGAATGCCTTTGGGATATGTCTATAATTTAGGCATTGTTCACACAGTGATGCAGATAGAAGAAGCTGCACACCGACTTGCTCCCCCTCCCCTCTCCATAGACCTTCATTGGAGAAAAAAGTTATAAAGAGATCTAAAAACTAGGAAGTGGCAGACTCGAAGATGGGTTGCTTGGCTGAATGCTGCACTGCTGATATCAAACTGCAAATCTGAGAGCTTTTTGGAGGTATGCAGGGATAATGCATGGCTTGGCATTAAGTAGTGCGGTAATGGTACTAATTATACAGCCAATACCCTAATTAGGAGGTTGACAACAATATAGATAAAATGATAGAGGTTAGACTAATTATTAGTGATAGCAGGGGTGTATGATATAAGAAGTTTTGGTATTAATCTTGTTTTACATTATGGCTGCTGAGATAATAATGATTTATTACAAAAAGGAGATCTGACCACCTTGTTTATTCCTGCTTTTTATTTTAGCAGATTGGAGCCAATAGCAATATTTCTTTCCATTGGTCCTGGCTATTTCTTTGCCTTTGCTTCAATGTATCACATCTTTTTTTTATAAATTACATTCGAATAATTGCCTGAACAGCAAGCGATACACTTCATAATCAAAACAAATAAGGGCATTTGAAAATCATGACAACTCAAAACATAACAAAAGATTAAACATACATTCGAAACATTACTTTGGATGCAACAATCAAAAAAGTCACAATACACCTATGATTTGTCAACCTCAATATCATATAGGAACTCAGTTTGTGACAATTGTTTGTCAAATTCAATTGGAGTTCCTTACTCCATGGGGCTATGCTCTAGGTCTTCATGGGATATAATTGTAACTCTTTTATCCCTATGATGCCTATGGGCTACATTTCATGTTTTTCCCTCATGGAACTTTATGAAGAAAAATGGTGACGTGTTTCAAATCCCTGTATTATTAAAGGGATTCTCTTCAGGGCCAATTGACTTGTGTAATCTAAAAAGTTAAATAAAAAGAATAATTAGGGCCTTCTCAACCCATAACATTGTTTTTTTGGTTCAACTATTTGCTAAATGAAAATACCTGAGCTGTTGCTCGTGGATGTATTTTAGAACTTCATCTTATTGGCTTGTTTGGCTTGTTTGTAATTCTGAACCAAAAAGAATGATACTTTTATGTGGGACAGATGTTATACAAGAAATGGCTTACTCTTGGGTGTCCTTGGGCTGCAGGGACCCCTTGCCTTCAGTGGCGGCTGGTGGAATTTGAAACTGGTGGGGCGTATGCTGTAGAAATCAACGTATGCGAGCGAGCGCAGCGAGCCCGATGGCAATAAAAAAAAGGGTTCTCCCCCAGTGAAGAAATTTAAAAAAAATTGGCATCTTTTTGGTGCAATTTTCAGCACTATTTCTGTGATAAATGGACTAAAAATTCAGTTCTTCTAGGCATTCATAAAAGAAAACTCATACATTATTTCAGAGAATTTCTGGGTTGCCAAGCAAATCTGACTTCTGAAGAGGGCTACGGTACTAAGCAAGACTGCTTTGGCTCTACCCTTTCCAATAGAAAACAATAGTTAGTGATGTGAACAAGTTCAATGGACAAACCTGGGGTCTAGGGAGAGTCCCTCTCCAGAGAAAGAAATTTAAAAAGATTGGCAAATGGTGCATTTTAAAGCAAATGAATGCAGCGATAAAGCAAGGCTTATTAAGCAGTGGGAACGTATAGTCTTGAAATATTAAACACATTAAAAACTGCCCCGTATCTTCTTGCATTAATTTGTTCAACAGTTACTGTAATATGTAAATTGTTCTGCATGACAACTTTAGCCCTTTAAAATGTATGCTTGCCCAGTGTCTTGCACTGCATGCAGCATTAACTTTGGAAAAATATGCTCTAAGCAGACTTCGGGAAGCACCCACAGCTGCTGGCTGTAACCAGTCATATAGAAATATATGCAGACAGGTCTTTAAGTGAGATGAAAAAGTGGGTGCCCCCTATAAAGGAACATGCCAAATACATTTCTGTGATTCCCATAGTGTGCCATCAGACCGGTATTTTGGTTTCTCTCTGAGATGTAATTTTATCCAGATAAATGGCACAGCAACTGACATAGGCCTAAAGCCTGTCAGTATGATTGGCTTTGTCACTGGGTGTTAGCTGTTTAAGATAAATGAGTAACAACAATGATTTCTTATAAATAATTAACATTGAAAATGTTTAAATTCTGAACTTCTGAAATAGTGAGTCTGTGAATTAAATAGCATTGAGGCCTGTGGAAGGAGTTTTGGCCTTCAATTATGTATGCTTTATGTTAGATATGTATCCTCTTTTTCTCTGCATATCTTGTCCATCTGCACATCTTTAACCCCCTCTCTTTCCTCTTCCGCATCCTCTTTTCACTCTTCCCCGAATGCCCTTCCTCACATCTCTGTCACTTCCCCGCCCCCAACATGCACTGCACTCCCTCAAATATAAGCACCTTAATTTCTCTTACTTTTGCCTTGCAAATATTTTGACATCAGTGTACCCCCTTCACACAAATTTCCACAGAATTCAGTTGCAAACGGAATACATAAACATTGTTTTGTGTGCTCTGCAGAGAGGCCAACCCAGTGACAGGCACTTTGTTTGGCTTTAGCCTTAGCACCTGCGTGCTCAATCAAAGCCCCTCATAAACACCTGGCATGGCTCAAGCCTCAAAGTATGCACAGAAAAAAATACAGATAAACAACAACATTATAAAATAGCTAACTCGTGGGGAATGCAAGATTAAGTAAACGTGTATATAAGAGAGGAACTAAATCACAAAAATGCATTCCCTCGACGTTTTTAACATTCATTGTTTGCAAGTCAATCCATGTTTTTGGCATCAGTGTTAACTTAGGGGCATGTACACAGGGCCAGTTTTAATGCCATACATCAGAGGACTGGCCACTGTAAGCAGTGCACATGTTACACAGTAAGCACATATCTCTCGCTTTGGGCCTGACTCGGATATTTGGATCCATTTCACAAGGGAGCAAATGCCGCAGCTCCACTTCTAAAGAATACCATATCTATTGGCTAAAAATACCAAGTGAAGCAGACCATTAGACACCATTGCACGCTGTCATGATGCAACTGTATTCAGATGGAAATGTATCTATAGAAATTCATTAAATGCCATTAAATAACAAATACTACGAACTGGATCTATGAGAATCCATCTTTGACTGGTCTACAGGGATTGTGTTCGATTACTTGAAACATTTAATATATCTGGTAAAGAGACATACAATTATCGTTTATCCACCTTCAAGATGATATATAATAGAGCTATTTGTCCTGGATGTTTTCATGGACTGGTCGCACATCTACCACACCATGTGCTACTTATCTCAACAAAAAGCAGTATTTTCACAATGTTCATTCTATAAAATTCGACAGAGGGCAGTGTTATTACACGCTAAAGGAACAGAGAGCCAATCTGCTTCAAAAGATGTTACATTGCGCATTACATCTTCGCAGAGCAGGAGGGTGGAAAATAAAAACACTTTCATCTCGTAGTCTGAGGAGTTTAAAGCAGTATTTAGCCAGCCCTTCACAGCCGCATTCCGGCACTCCTCACGGCGGGTGTGCTGCATGCCTTTCGCACACAGGCACCCCTTTTACACTGGACCATACCCGGGCACTGGCACCTCCCATACTCATGGCCTCACATTTTACATACTTGATAACTGACTACCAAACAATGAAACGAGTGGCAGATTTTAAGAGGGCATTGTTGAATAGCTGTGTTAATAGGCACACAAACTTCTATGTTCTTTTTATTCTGCTCTCTTAATGTCTGTACAGCACTCTGACGCGCCATTGACGCGGGTTCGTCCCGAACAAAACTACAATAAATACATTCCCATGGCTACGCTTTCATTTTACTTTTTATTTGTAAACTCATTTTCTGGCTGGAAAAAAAACCAGGGCTTTGCAAATCTTCCCCTGCGAACATTGAGTGGTTTGCAGAACGTGACCTTATGCCTCACTGTTGTTGTTACTGGCTGTGTGACACAGGACGCGCTATCTAACGTGCATAGTAAACTCTAGTCAACAGGTGCACAGCTGACAGTGATGCACGAAATCTGAGTTATTTCTATGGAGGCATCTTAGAAACAAAATACCTCGCATTTCATGATTTCATTTACTTAGTAAGTGAAATCATGAAATGCACTGTGTTTCTTTTCTACCATGCGTCCATTTACAACATACACACACGCTGTGTGTGCATGTTGTATATGGAGGCATGGTAGAAATCAGTGAGCTACCAGTCGCGGCTCGGAGTCGCAATACTCGCGGGGGTCTCGTGGGGGGGAGGGGGGACAGTTTAAAAATAAAGTATAAGTATATTAATAAAGGAAAACTTACCGGGTCCACGCCGCCTCTGCTGCTCCTGGGCCGGGGTCCCGACTCCTGTGTTGGCGCCTGACTTCAACATCTTCGGAGTGGATGGCAACCCCTCTCAGCCAATACAGACGCTGCATTAGCAGCGCCAGGATTGGCTAGAGCAGGGATACTCCCCGCCCATTAGGAGACTGGGGGCTGCTGCATGAAGCAACCCTCGGGTCCCTCGCTCTCCTAATGGGAAGACTCGAAGAGTAGTAGTAGTGGGCAGTGCGCATGTTCGGGGCAGGTCGTAAAAATGACTTGCCCAAAACCGAACATGCGCACCACTGCCGTGCTGTTAGTTACAGTGAGTCTGTGTCTGTCAGTCACTCAGGTGCTGCCGCAGCCCCACCCACCCGCCCCCTTCAGCCTTCATCACCGTCCGATTGCCTCGCAGCCTCGGGCGTGTCCAGTGCATGCATTTCCGCGCGTCGCGCGACCGTTGCGCGAGACTCAGAGTTATTATTAACTGCCACTGGAAGAAGTTGCACGAATTTAGGCGCGCGTGAATGGAGCCATGTGGCATTAGTGGGGCAACGCCCCAGCGCCCCTATGGACGCACCGCCACTGCTTGCCTTTCTCCGTGATGTGTGGTCGCTTTGTTTTCTAATAACGCGCTGTGCGCTTTCACTGCTTGCCTTTTCTGAAAAAATGAACGAGCGATTTAGTGGTTCTGTTTAGAATATCGTTGCTGCTGAGTAACTCTGTTTTGAACCAACTTACTTTCACATTGTTGTTTATTTCGTTGTTGCAGTTATTTTAAAATGAAGACTGTACGATGTGAGTTTTCGATCTGAAGACAAAAAGAGTGTGCTTATATTAATGCTTGGTTCAAGTAAGAAACTGTTTCTTTTATGTAGCACAAGTCTTTTGTAAAAGTATCGTTGTACTTACTTCGTTGTGGGCTGCAGCTACACAGATTCAAGGCTTAGTCTCGGCATGGCTGATTTCCGGATGCAGTTCTGTCCTTTTCCGGTCCGTGACGTTCCTTTTATAAAAAATGCCCATCGTTTTAACTGCAACTGTTTAAATGTTCAATCAATCAAGCAGTCTTTCATTTTCCACATTCGCTGACTTTTCTAGTGGAAACCTTCTCAGTTTTGCAAAGCTTTAGGTATAAAAACACTTGTTTGTTTGATGGAACATGACAAGTCTTGTTAGTTATGGACAAATGCATTTTGGGTATTGTAGTTCCTTCTCTGGATTCAATATTCAATCGAAAGGAATTTTTGTTAATTCTGTCATCTCATTCATCCCTGTTTGGGCGCTATTGAACTTCAAAATTAAGTATGCCTCCTTCTTGAGTAGTTGGGTTTCGATATTACCTCCTCTTGGTGACTGTTTAATTGCTGTTAATATGGTCCAAGTGAATTCATGTTCTTTATGATTTTTCTCCAAAAAGTGCGAGACCATTGGTGCGGCCAAGACTTGTTTTTTAATTCTAGATCTATGTTGCACTATTCTTTGATTCACTTGTTGGATTGTCTTCCTAACATATATTTTGGGGCATGGACATCTGATTACATAAATCGCGTTTTTTGTTTTACAATTTGTATGTTCCTTATGAATCCATTTGATGGCATCATGTGTAAATTCTGTGCCCTCAATTGTGCTCGAACAAGCGGAGCAATTTCCGCATTTGCGGTGTCCTTCAATGGGTGGCATATTCCACTGAGTTCGTAAGTCTTTCTTCATTGATTTTTGAGCCATATCCGCTCGGATAATACTTTTGCTGATGCTTTTTCCTTTTTTCATGGCAAATAATGGTTTTTCTAATGGACATTCCAGATCCGAGAGAAGGTGCCAATTTTTTAAGATAATCTGTCGATATTTGTTTGTATGTGGACCAAACGTTGTCACGCATACAAGTTTTTCTAGTGGTTTCTTAATTGTTGTAGTTAGTAAGTCTTCTCTTGGTGTGTAGCAGGCCCACTTGGTGGCATGTTTTAACAGCTTATGTGGGTAACCTCTTTCCTTGAGTTGATCACAGAGTGTAGCCGCATGTATCACAAAATCCTCTTTCCTAGCACAGTTACTTAGTATGCGTAATAGTTGACCATAAGGGAGGTTGTCTCTTAAGCTCCTCGGATGGGAGCTTTGATAATGTAAGATCATATTTCGATCAGTAGGTTTCCGATGTAGTGTAGTCGTTAACTTTTGATCATAGGGTATTACTTCCACATCTAAGAAAGTCAAGTTGGTCTTGCTTTTGTTAATACTAAATTTTATGTCTGGTTGACGGTTGTTCAGCCATTCGTGAAACGATTGAAGTTGGGCCTCTGTGCCATTCCAGAGGCACCACACGTCATCGATATATCTATACCACTGTTGGATTTGTCCTTTGTGTGGGTTGTTATTAAAAATGAATTTGTCCTCAAAGCAGGTCATAAAGAGGACCGCCATTTCTGGGGCGAAGGGACACCCCATCGCGGTCCCCTTTATCTGCATAAAAAATGTATCGTCAAATTTGAAGTAATTTCGTTTGAGTGCAATTTCTGCTAACTTCAGTATGAATTCCGTGGGTACTCTGTGGGGCCTGTTTCTTGTTTCTAGATAATGCTCCATAGGCTGCAGTGCTTCCTCCTGGAGAATTTAAGTGTAAAGTGAAATGACGTCAAGTGATACCATCCATTGGAGATCGCTGTCAAACGGATGTTCTTCAATTTTTGTTATGAAATCTGTTGTATCTCGTAGATACGATGGGACATGTTGCATGAATTGCTTTAAGAACGCGTCCACATATTTGGCAATAGGCTCCAGCACTGAATCACGGCCGGAGACTATAGGTCTGCCAGGCAGTTGTGTGAGACTTTTGTATATTTTGGGTAGAAAGTAGATTACAGGAGTTCTCGGATGACTTTTGTTCATAAACTCAAATTCTTTGGGACCCAGTATTCCTTCATCTAATCCTGATTTTAATAATGTGGAAATTTCTGCTTGAATTTGCTTTGTTGGATCCTCCTTTAGTTGTCGGTACCATTCTATGTTGTGGATCTGGCTCTTTGCTTCTGTTATATACATGTCCTTGGGCCAAATAACTAGGGCTCCACCCTTATCTGCAGGCATAAGAATTATATTTTCATCTTTTTGTAGTTCTTGGATGGCTTTCTGTTGCTGAGGAGAAATGTTTCTTTTGATGTATTGATCTTTCTTTTCTAGTTGACCGATTGAGGACAAAACAGACTGTTCAAAGGCTGATACTTGTTTGGGTAAACTCTGTGGTGGTGGAGTAAAAGAGGATTTGTTGGTTAATCCTGATGGTTCAGTGTTTCCTTTACTCTCTTTTCCATGGAAGAAAACCTTTAATTTTATCTTACGAATGAATTGTAATGCTTCTATTTTCAGATTGGTAAAGTCAGTGCGTTGGTTGGGGACAAATTTCACTCCCAAATTTAGAACTGATTCCTGTGATTCAGTCAATTGTCGAGTAGAAAGATTTATTACTGAAGTGTTCATCACGTTTTGTAAAAATTTCTGCGAGTCCGCATTTCCCATGGTTGCTGTTGCTTGAACCTTACTTGGTTTCTGGGTTCGCCCTTCTCTAAAAAAGAACTTTGTCGTTTAGAGGGGCCTTCTCTGGGATCCAAGTCTCCCGCTGAGTCAGAGGAAGAAGATTCTGAAAAAGTTGTAAAACGGTTCCTAGATCGGCCCTGATACTCAGATAGGGCTCTACGTGATTCCACCTTAGTGTAATAATCCTCTTTCAAGTAGGGGTACACACTCTCGATTTTGAACGTTTTAAAGTCTTTTTCGAATTTCGTAGTCTTAAAATTGATTGTGCTGTCCTTGAATGTTTGTATTTCCTTGTCTATTTTTTCCAATAAAGCTTTTGCCTCAGTTACAGTATGATTGTTCTTGATAGCTTGAATCAGACTGTCTAGTTCTTCCGCCTCTTTCTGGCACAACCGCTGGGATGTCTTTGTGGTGTGGACCATGAGGTCACGGCTACACTTTGTACTAATAAAGCTAAAGCCCTTTTTGTACTCCGGGTCGTCAGTAAATATTACAGGGATATTTTTAATTTGGAGGCCCCATGGGATGGTACCAGCTTTTAAGTGTTCTAATAAGAAATGACCATGCAGTTCTGTACGAATATGTTTCTTGTGCAATCTGATTAGTTTTTCTGATTCATTGTGTTGCTTAGCTGTGGTGCTGAGTGTTATGGATGAGAAGGGAGAAGGTGTGGAAATTACATTTTGAATATGTGACTCAGAGAAAGACAGTGTATCTTTTTCAGTATAATAATGATAATAATGATAACATTTCACACCATTCTGATACACATTTGTGTTCTGTACATGATAAATAATCATTATAAACACCAGTTGCTGTGTGTGTCTACTGCTTTAAGAGATCAGAATAAGGGTTTGCACAACTACAAATAACCCCTGCAGATAAGTGCATCACTAATAGGATTGTTTCGCTTTTAAAACAGTAAATTTCGTTAAGCTTATCTCGTTATAGAGAAGAACGAGAGACACTTGCCTGTTGATGGAGTGGCACTAAGCAAATACCCCTCGGGCCTCAGGAAATCTTTCTGGTGTGCCCCTCGTTTTGGGGGTTGTTAGAAATGGGGTTTCTGTTTGGCTAGGGTATGTACCTAAGCCAGGCAGAAACCCCATTTCTAACATTGGTTGTCAGCGGTGAGGAGAGGACTTCCGTCAGTACCACGGTGACTCATTGTTGCACTACAAACTCTGCACTTAGACAATTAAGTGTTTTGTTTTTATCCTGATTTTCTCTTATTAGTCATTTTTTTATTGTGTACTCCTGCTTCAGCTCTTACGCTTAGGAATCATGTATTTAGTGCCTTGCCAAAATGGAATCTACCTTTAACCTACATGACCTGTCTTAATACAGCCTGGAGGAGCTAAAGAGGTTTTGCAGGGAGAGGAAAATAATTGTGACTGCAGAGGACACCCAGATAGGTCTTTAGAAAGTCATGCTCAGGTGGCAAGAGGACAGATGGGAAAAGGACTATCATGGGGCCTTGTACTATGCTGAACAATTCCCTGAAGAGGCGTCAACAGAGATCCAGGAGGATGGTTGTTCTGAGGGAGACTCTGAGGAGGACCCTGAGCTCAGGGAGGACTCTGAGTGGGAGGGTTCCCAGTCCATGCCCCTGGAGGGCGGTGGCCCTGGAGAGTCTGAACAGGAGGGAGGAAATGGCTGGGCAGGGATGCCAGTAGGTAGAGAGGACTCTGTGGAGAGGGAGTCCCTTGCTGGGTCTAGTGCCAGGAGTAGTGTCATCTCCCTTTCTCTGTCCCCAGAGGAGTTGGCAGACAGGAGGGAAGAAACGGAGCACCAGCTGGCATTGGAAAGGCTCAAATTGGAGCATGCCAAAGAGCTAGTGCAGCTGGTTGTGGAGGAGAGAAAGGCTGATGTTGAAAGAGCCTTAGTTCAGGAGAGGATGGTGGAGGCAGAGAGTGCCTTCGCCAGAGAGAAACTAGTTCTTGAGGATAGGTTGTCCCCTGAGCGTAGTTTCAGTGTTTTGGATTCACCAGTGAGGAAGGAGTTCAGTGGTGGCAGCAATGTTGTGTCCAGTGTAGAAACTTCCACTCCCAGATCCCAGAGCATGGTATCTAGTTCCCAGGAGAAGGGTGTCACACCGGAAGGGTATAGGCAGAGGTTCAGGGAAGTAGGAAACTGTCTCACCAGTCTTGGGGGGACTTTGTGGAAGAATGTTGTGATGCACTGGAGGGTTGGGTGAAGGGTAGCACAGCAAACAATTTTGAAGGGCTGTTCAGTCTGATTGTCAGAGAGCACATTTGTCCATTGTTGTTTTACAGGGCTATGCCAACACCTGTTGGAGTGTGAGTTCTCTGATCTCAGGGAACTTGCACAGGAGGCAGACCTCTGGTTGAGTGTCAGAAAGTCTGGAAAGGCATTTGGGAGTGATCGTAATGGGAGTGGCTTAACTATTTCCCAACCGAGGGTGGTGGGAGAGGTTTGTGGTAGCCCAGATAGGTCTCAGTGTAGTGGGCTGGGTAGAGGGTCCCAGGTCCCTTCTCAGGTGAGGAGGAGGTGTCGGGGGTGGGCAGAAGCCAAGGTTGCCCAAAGCCCAGTCCCAGAGCCTGGTTGGTTCCAGGAGTGAACACCAGGAGGGGAGACTAGTCAGTGCTGGAAGACCAGCCGCTGAGGGGGGATATCCTAGTGTCAGGAGAACTTGGGGGGCATCTGTAAGCAGAATTCCAACAGTTCTGGTGTCTGGCAGCACCACTGCTGAGTGGAGGGTGCAGAAGCCCAGATGGAGGGGTGAGAGGGAGAGGCAGTCCCCAGTGGGAGAACGAGTGGGTTAGGGGCCAGCTCTGAGTGTAGAGCTCCCCAGGAATGGCCCTGGTGATACAGCTTCTGGTTTGGGGGGTCTTTGCACTCTGTCAGATGGGAAGGGGTCAGGAGATCAGCACCAGGCAGACTGTCACGCAACACATGAGGTATGTGTTTCCCTTGGGGGGCAGGTGTGCTTCCCAGAAAGTCCTAGCTTGCCAGGCACAGGCTTAGCCGCAGAGTGTAGTCCCTGGGTTGGGAGGCCAGGTTCAGGATTTAACGTCTGACCTGGAGGGATAGGCAACTGCTAGCAGTGTCCCTACCATTTTGTCTACTGGGGGTACCACTCCAGGTGGAAGGGTGCAGAACTTTGGAAGGGGGTGCAGGGGGAGGGAGTGCTCGCCTCTGGCCTGGTTCAACCCGAGGGTTTAGTCCCTGGGTTGGTAGACCAGCTGCAGGGTAGAAATCCTGAACTGGTGGGAGAATTGTGTGAGAGGGCTGATTCCAGCGCCCTGACAGTTCTAGGTACTGAGGGTACCTCTCCTAGTAGGAGGGTGTAAAACCCCAGAATGAGGGGTAGGGAGAGAAGAGGCTCACTCGTGACCCCTGGTCATCCTGAGGGTGCAGACCCTAGGTTGAGGGACCAGTGGCAGAGTAGAACACCTGCACTGATGAAAGGTAGAGTGGAGCAAGGATACTATGTACCTGGGGCTACTGCCCCACACTTTATGAGATGGCAAGGACCAGAAACTCCTGGATGGCCTGGTGCCTGGTTCTGGCTGCAGACAGCTAAGGAGTCCCCATGGGTCAGCTTAGTTGGTCCTGAGAGCCTAGACAGAGGGATCCACATGGGTTTAGATTGGCGTAGAACTGGAATGTGCCCCTGAATTGCGGGCCAGGGTCCATGTTCTCTCACCCCAAGCGGGGAAGCTCATCAAAGTATTGATTAGTCTACCCTGGCTTTAGGCTGGAAGGGGGTTGTGTTTGACTTGGCTCTTTTTGCAGGGTCATCCCAAAACCTTTTGCTTTCCTCCTGTATTTTGTCTGACCTGTTGTTGGTTTTATACCTCCGGGCACTTTACCACTGCTGGACAGTGCTAAAGTGCATGTGCTCTGTCTTGTAAACTTGGTAATATTGGTCTACACCTGTTTGGCATATTTAATTTACCTGTAAGTCCCTTGTACAGTGGTATCCCATATACCCAGGGCCTGTAAATTAAATGCTACTAGTGGGCTTGCAGCACTCCTTGTGCCACCCACCGAAGTAGCCTTTCAAACCTGTCTCAGGCCTCTGCTGCTGCAGGGCCTGCACGCGCAGTTTACTGTCACAGTGGCGTGGCATGTAAAGTGGTTGCCAAGTCTGCAATCATTTTTTACTACATATAAGTCACCCCTAAGGTAGGCCCTATCTAGCCCTATGGGCAAGGTGCTGTGTAGGTAAAAGGTAGAACATATGCCTTGACTGTGTGGCATGTCCTGGTAGTGCCAAACAGCCTATTTAGTTTCTCACTGCTGTGAGGATTCCCTCTCATAGATTTGCATTGGGGATTCCCTGATATGTGCTTCAGTGGTAATTTCTGATATGAGAGGGGTAGCATAACCATGTTTGGTATGTTTGGAATAGTAGTGATAAATCCTGCTTATTGGTGAAAGCGGATTTTTCATTACTATTTCAGAAATGCCACTTTTAAAAGTAGGCATTTCTGTGGTGAATCCCCAATGCAAACCTATGAGAGGCAGCCTCACAGCATTGAGAAACCAAATAGGCTGTTTGTCACTACCAGGACATGCCAAACAGTCAAGGCGAATGTCCTACCTTTTACCTAAACAGCACCCTGCCCATAGGGCTAACTAGGGCCTACCTTAGTTGTGACTTATATGTAGTAAAAGAGGAGTTGCAGACGTGGCAACCACTTTACATGCCACGTTACAGCGGCAGAAAACTGTGAGTGCAGGCCCCGCAGTGGCAGAGGCCTGAGACAGGTTTGAAAGGCTACTTCGGTGGGTGGCGCTAGCAGCGCTGCAAGTCCACTAGTAGCATTTAATTTGCAGGCCCAAGGTATATGGGATACCACTGTACAAGGGACTTACAGGTAAATTAAAAACGCCAAAAAGGTATAGACCTATCTTACCAAGTTTACAAGAGAGAGAACATGGACTTTAGCACTGATCAGTAGTGGTAAAGTGCCCGGAGTCATAAAACCAACAACGGGTCAGAAAAAGTACAGGAAGAAGGCAAAAAGTTCTGGGATGACCCGGTAAAAAGGGCCAAGTCCAACAGGGGTTCACAACAATTCCTTCCCTGACCCAAAGGGATATTCAGTGATGAAACCCCCCTCCCTCTGGGTTTGAGCAACTATAGTGGACGACATGACCAACCCCCAGAGCCTAAGTGTACCTCACTGTAACCATGTATTTGAGACTTCTTGAAACCATTCCAAATCTAAATAATTTGCCTCCTCTCCCACAAGGCAGAATAAGAATAGTTCCTGACCCAAAAACTGAGAAAACCAAAAACAAGATATCCCTTCAGCCATTAGGGATTTACATTGAACTAGTATTGGGTTAAAAAACTTGTATGCTGTAAATCTTTCACCTGCCACCCCATGTATTTGTATGTACATTCACTGCATCCAGGTAACTACATGGATCTCTTCTTTGGGAATTATAGCATGCTTCGTCCAACAATACAGGCTATTCATAACCAATGCAGTCCCCAACAAGTATTCATAAGGGAATGGGTCCCATGTCTCGTCTCCCTCCTCCCACCCACCCGGAGAACTCATCAGAAAAGTCCCTGGTTTGCCCAGGGCCAATATAAGCACTCCAAATCTTGGTATCCTATAACAGTAATCAATGAAAATATAGGGAACCCTACTGCAGTGCATATCTATTGTCCTTAGAGTAGAGCATTTGCAGGCAGCCCCTAACAAAGCAAGATGTAAATCATATTTGTGACAGCATATCAAACAGAATCAAATTCTCAAGTCTGCCATCATGGACTTACTCAGGGGTTCAAGCCACAGTCTTCTAGAGAGTCCACATGTCTGCTCCAGACCCTGGAGTAGTCTCTGATGTGCTTCAAGCTTGTGACGTTTGCTGCACCCACAGACCCTTTGCAGTCAAATTCTTTCTGACTCTGCGACACCACAGATTTCCTCTGGGACTGTGCTGTCTCTTGTCAGTACTGATCCCACTCCCAGTGTTTATATAAGTCACCAAGTTTTCAGTCCATTCCCATGCCTCCTTGGGCTTGGCATCGAAATGAGATTTACTATTCAACATTATTTTCAACTTGGCAGGTAAGGTCAACATATATCTAATGACTAGATTTTACTATTTTCTCTTAACTTTAGTGAATGAAATAAGTTTGTTTTGCACCCCTTCGATACAATCCAGGAACACAAATACTTTGGCACTTTAAAAGGTGAAAGGACAAATATTCCTGTTATTTGGCAGAATGTGAACTTTGTTCTGTAAGTCCAGGGTGGTTGGATTGAGCATTGCTACTCTATGTTCCTGTTCCACAGTAAATAAAATATGATTGACTCTTGGAAACCACATGCTTCACCACTCACACTTGCAGAAAAAAATGTCCATGTTGGGGCCCATCAAGTTCCTCTGGAAGGCCTACAACATGGATATTTATTAATAATGGGATTGCTTTCTGAATTATTATCCCTGCATTCCTGGAATCTGACCCATTAAAGAAGCTTCTCCACCCTGCAATAGAGTTATTGTACATCAGGTTCCAATGCAGACACAACAGTCTCCACGGATGAGATTCTTTCAGTCATCTTAAATTGATTTACCCTCAGCAGCCCATCCTCCAGACATGCCATATCAATTTGGTCTTTCTAGGACATGAACAAGCCTTTAAATGCTCTGACAAAGCTATCAAATGTATCAGTGGTTGCAAACTGCATGGAAGATCTTTCTATTTTGTCAGCTACCACATTGTAGACAGGAATAGACTGGATCTGCGAGTAGCCTTCTACGAGCCATCTTGGACTTCCCTATGATACTTGTGTGTTTTGCACCACTTTGTCATTAAAAGAGTTTGAACTTCCTCTTACGCCACAAATCCTTGGGTCAGCACTAAACTGTGTGGCTCCATTTAGCACTGTCCTGCCACTGTCAGCTCTCCATGATGTCCTCCATGGTTGAGATAGGGTTTGAGTCCAAAATCAAAATATGTGCTATGGGGAGCCAGTATGACAATAGAACAGTTTTAATGATTAACACCAGTGTTGCAGTCAATTTTAATAGTTCACAGAAGAATGTTGGGACGGTAAAGGGGGAATGGGAAATGGGTCTGTCTCAAATGCGTGTCTCAGTTCAGGAGTTTGGTCTTCAGCTAAAAGTGTCCCACTAACAGGCACCCTTGGGATATTTCCCCCACACAGCTCAGGGAGGAAAACAAGGAAAGGTCAGGGTTGCACAGGTGGTTTTTACTGGTTGCATCTACTCAATGTAGGAAAATGGTGATGCTGCCTGGGCTGGCCCCACCACCTCACTGATCTCTAGACATATATCCGCATCAGCAGT
Source organism: Calotriton arnoldi (assembly GCA_963921515.1). Lineage (NCBI taxonomy): Eukaryota > Metazoa > Chordata > Amphibia > Caudata > Salamandridae > Calotriton > Calotriton arnoldi. The sequence continues at coordinate 33,315 of CAWUFW010016420.1, read as the reverse complement.
CTTGCGCTTGCTCCGGCACTGTTCATGGCACCAGGCAATATATCAGTCACCAACATCTGCTGCCATTACACCCACTATTTTGAAAGCGGGGATTTTTGACAAGTCGTTCCATCAGTGTTCACATCTAGGCAGATAAGGGCCTATATGTTCCAGGCTGGTGCTGCGGCCTCAAGCAGTTGTATGGCTGCTACAAGACACATGGAGAAAGGAACCTTAGCAATATCTCTCAGCAGCTACCAGTTTGAGTGGCCTGGGCACTCCATTTGTGAGCCAGACTCCAGGACCAGGCCACATTCTCTGATATGGGTGACAGTGCCTGTTTACTGGGAGTGAGGGGGCTGAATCATAGTCGGATAAGAAAGAGTGGAAGATGGACACAATGCTCTTCCATAGCATGATCTACTCCATAGATCTCCTGCCATGTCTCTGCCCACAAACAAAACGTAATTAGAACAGTTATGAGAAGTAATCTTTCTCGAAATGCATTGGAACTGATGGACAGCCGATCCAACCACTAGCAGACCATGAAAGCCAGTGGCTGAAGACGGATGACCCAAAGCTCACTCTATCTTTATACCTCTTCTTATTGTACTTTTTAAAGTAGTTGTGACATAAGGTCTGAAAAACTGCTAGAGCTGTCTGTTAATAAGGTCTAAAGAGGGAGAACATCTGATGTTGTTAATCTTGGCTTGCCTTATATCTCTTTCTGGAATACGTATGAAACAGGATATTTACGCCATTTATTTCATTTATTAACATTTTTGGTTCATCTAAGATGTTGGTTCATGGTCTGTCTTGGTTATTTGTTCCGCTGTGGTTCATCTGCTTTCAGTTGCTGAAAACGAGTCTCCAGAGGTTATTTATTTTTTATTTTTTGGGACCGTCCAGAAGGCCTGAGTGGAGTTTGTGGAGTCGGGCTAGGCAGAACTCGTCGAAATGGTCAAAGAACTCCACCGCGCTACACAGAGTACCGTGCACAGAGCTGCTCAGTGCACCCATTAACGTTATGTTTCTACGTCTTACGCAGTGCAAAGCTCATTTTTCGCACCAGAAATCGCATGCGAACTGCACCACGCGGTTCGCATTGGAGTGGCCATTTTGTTTTCGGTTCTGTTCATGGTGCTGGGCCTGTTTTTCCAATCCTTAATCAATCTTTTCAATCCTCCCCATCTAAGTTAGATTAGACATTTTTATTTATTGTATTAGTGTGCTTTTGAGTCTGTGTATTTTACGTTTTTTCGTGACTTTTAGTATTTGTTTATTTTTTCCATTTGTTTATTTTTTCCATTACTTCCTTATTTCTTATTCCTTCCTTCCTTCCTTCCTTCCTTCCTTCCTTCCTTCCTTCCTTCCATCCTTCCCCTTCTCCTTTTCCTTTTCCTTTTCCTTTTCCTTTTCCTTTTCCTGTTTCTTTTCTTTTCTTTTTCTCACCCCACCCAGTGCCATGGCAGAGCAGGGTGTCCAGGCGAGTAACGGCGCCCGGCCCCCCTGAACAGCCAGCAGCAGCCGCCTACCTTGTGGACAGCAGAGATGCCAAGGGGTGCAGCCACGCGCAATCTTTCGCGAAGTGGAGGTAGCAGGACTCATTTTTTTGTGCAGCGTCACCTCCTGCCATGCTGGAAGCAGGCAGCAGGCCTGGGTGTGGGTGCCCCATATGGGAGAGTCAGTTGCATTGGGGGAGGCAGCGCAAGTGTCTAATCCACTCCACACAGGTCCAGCACCCCCAGCAATAGCTGACGCACCGCTGGGCATATATCCTGGACCCAGACCAGGAGCAGGACCTGCTCGACCAGCTAGGTGTCGAGATTGCGGGGCTCAGTGAGTAATTATTTGTTGTGTTTGTATTGTACAATGCTAACATTTTGTTTCCAATTAGCATGCTCCTCACACTCAGACCTTATGTTTAGTTTACATTATGAATATTATATGATCCACTTTGAGCTAGGCAGGTGCTCGACACTACCTAGGCGTACTAGCTGGTGCTCACTTTGAGTGATAATATTTAAGATGCCATTGCAGACTCCTCTGTGCTCTTTCCACCATAGTAAATTTGTGATATCAGTGAGTTAGCGCTCTGTGTGACTTTTTTATATAGCTCGTACAGTCCCAAGCAATCTCACAGTGATTTGTAGTATGCATGTATGCATTGCAAAAAAGGGAGACTGAGATGGTCCATCAACCGTGTTGAGGGATGAAAATAGAATCAAAGATCATTCATTGCAATGCATTAATGTAGTTTTTGTTTAGGAGATTTGGAATAGGGATTTAAGATTGGTATGGCCAAATGGACAATAGTCCATCAATACCAGTTCTGTATGCGATCTGATTTTAAAAAGTACGTTACTGTGCTTGCCTGTCATAAATTTGTGTAGATTAACTGTACCACTAATCTATTTTTTTAATCTCCTTTGTTTCCTCTTACATCAGCTCCCAAGGGCAAGAAGAGGTGCAGCACGGAAGTGGGACCAGGAGATGCTGGTGAGGAGGTGCGGACCACCAGCACCATTGCCAAGGGCTCTGCTTACTCCAGTAAGTCCTATTTATTATTATTATTATTTCCTTAAATGTTACCTCTGCCCACTATTTTATACTACTTTTAATTTTGCCTTGTTTATTTTTTTTATACTGTCTCCTTTTTTGCCAACTCCTCTATCCATTTTTTGTATAATTCTTGTTATGCCTGCAATGTCCTTTTTTCCATATTTCATTTTTTCTCTTGAAGCTGACATTCTTCTGTCTGCACTAGCCTGTAGTTTTCTTCTGCTTTTTTAGTAATATTTCCCTTTCTCCTATATATCTTGTGGAACTGTAAGACTAAGAACAGAGTTTTGGTACTGTACTGTCTTCTGTGCGATTGCAGGCCCAAGTGAGCTTGTATTATAAATAATTTTCACCACGCATGTTGAGAAGGCTTTCTTTTTCTTGCTCATGCTCTTAACAGTCAACGAGACAGAGGCCATAGTCATGGACTCCCCCAACCCCGCAATGTTGTGCTATCTAATTCATTTCTACAGTATACCAGCAGATTCCATGACAGTGCAGCATGGCTGAAAAGTATTTGGTCCCATTGCATTTGCCATCCAACACAATATGTCTTTCATTGACCATTATTTCACCCCTTCATTATGCTTCATTGACTCAGTCATAATCAAAGGCTATAGCTCTGCCCCTCCATTAAGAAAAGTGTTTGGTTGGCTTGACTACTTGGCTTTTCTAACATTGTCAACCAACAAAATCCCCAGAGTGATATTTTTGATAGAAGAAACTGCTAACTGAACTGTAGTTATGTATTGCGGTTGTATTTTTTTTAATTAAAAATTTAATGGGAGGCGTATCTGGCACCTACAAAATGTGTAATGTTTTTTTCTAGACAGACAGACCACCAGTACCGGCTCAAATTCTGCTGCAGGAGAAGAGTCAGTTGGAGGGGGAGAAGGGGCAGCAGGGACGTGCGGTGGCAAGTCACAACTCACAATGCTTGCTTATTGACAATTGCTATTATACTCACTAGCTACAAGAACATCGTTGTGACTCGTGATCGGGAACCCCCCGCTTTAGCAGCTACAGCGGTGGTTGAGTTCTTGACCTCTTCTATCTGCAACTTCACTAAAGCTCACATAATGAAAGATACAAATGATAACTTGATGGAAACGGGAAAGAACGGAAGGTTAAAAGAAAGGATGGGTGAAAATGGTATATGAGTGAAAGGATGTGTGGGTGGGTGAAAGGATGCATTGGTGGGTATTGGGTAAAAGGAAGGTTGAAAAAAGGGGTGGATGCAGGATGGATGGATATGCATTGGAAATGTTGGTGAACGACTTGATGAGAGAAAGTAAAGCTTAAATCATGGTGGGTATGGGTGAATATAAAAGAATGAAAGTATGAATGAATAGTTGCTTGGATGAATAAACAAGGGAGCTGTTCAGAAGACGAGCATGCTGCTCACCTACTTTGCTTACTTTGTATTAGGATTATCAAAGCTACGGTTTAAAGTTGGGGGTATTTTAATTTTTGGCACACTCCTGTGAATCGCTGTATTGGTTAAGTGAGGCAGATATGTATCCCACCCATCATCATTCTTCACACCCCTCCCTTCCCTTTGCGTTTCGACCCCCATGACCTAAGTGCAGTATGGTTCAATTCATGGCTGCAGTTTTGGCTGGGCAATGTGCATCTGCTTCAGTTAATGCAGCACTTACAAAGTTTTCAATGCATTGCAAACTGAACACATAAGGTGTGTTTCCCTTCGCCCACTCAGTCACCTCTTAGTACTTCACTCCTTTATTCTTTCCTAAGTTACTCCCTCCCAGCCTACCAAAAAATTGAAAAATCCTTTCTTGGCATGTTCAACATTTTTATGGCCATGTGTGGTTCATAAATATGTTTCATGGTTTCCCATAACAGATTCTCGCGTGTTCAAATTTTTCCCTTTTGAAATTTGTCAACGACAGTGACTGAATAAGCCAAAGTTTAGTCACATGACGATGATGAATGACCCCACTATTCTGTAGCAAAAGCTCTACCTACCCGGCCTAATTCCTCCACCTTACCCTGCAGTAGAGTAAATCATGTTACCTTTCCTTACTGCCCAGGGAATATATATGTTGGAAAATATTTGTGGTGGAGGGTGAGGACAGTGAGTAAAGTGGGAATAAGTGTCTGATTTCAAGTTTGGCATGTGGGATACTGTGTGACGAATGGGCCACAAACAATCTATACATCCCGTTCCTTTCCCTGTAGAGGAGTGCATTGTTTTTCCTACTGTCTACTTATAGCATACAGGATATCTGTGTTTTATATGTGACGTGTGTGGCATAGGATCTTATTAATTATTCATCTGCTTCTTTGGAGTTAGGGTAGAATGTGAAAGGTATTTGGAGAAGAGCAGGGCCATTGGAATTAAAGTAAGGTAGTTGTCCACTACAGCTGCCCCAGCTGCAGATTGCAGAGAGTAGCAAAGTATCCAACACGCTGTCTAGCATGCCTCCATTAATTTAGCACAACAACTTGTACTCTATAGTGCATAATTCTTTACTCATTAATGAGAGGCAATTTATTTTTCCACACAAAGTATGCACTGCTACTCTGCCACCCACTATTTAATTTTGAACAGGTGTTTACTCAGAGCATTGTTTACAATTTGTCTTTTTTCTTTTTCTTTTTCTCCTGATATAGCTACTCCTGCGGGTCCACCACAGACTAGGCAGGAGATAGCGGCTTGTTTCTGGCAGCAGAGGCTGGAGGTCATTCAGTGAGAAAACCAGTGGTCTGTGGACCTGGAGGAGGAAGAGGCAGAAGTAGCTACCTCTGACCCAGGCCCCAGTTCAGCAAGCCAGCCACACCCTCTAGCCTCCTGGCCATTACATGGCCATTCCCCTCACCAGCTGGGGTCCCTAACTGCCACTGCTGCTAGTGTCCCCCTCCTGCTCTTTCCAGCACCTCATCCTGCAGCAGCTTGACCGTTTGGAGAGCTGGTTAGTGAGCTGTTTGGGGAGGATTGAACAGAGTCTGGACCAGCTCCAGACTAGAATTGACGATGCGCTCTTCTAAGCCCTATTTTAGTTTTCAGTTTTGGTGGGAGGTACTGTTGTTGTAGGTGGAGAGGGTGGGAAGGGAGTTGGAACTGGGTGTTTTGGAATTTTTCTTTCTTGGACATTGGTTGGGGATGGGTTAATTTGTTTGAGGAGAAGGGTGGGCATGTTGTGGGTGGAGAGGGTGGGTTTTTTCTTCACTCTTCACATAAAGGGAACCTTTTTTTTATATCATACTTTATGTCTGAGGTTGTTTTTTTGTGTTTTACTTTTACTTTGCACTGCCGCCTTTTTGCGTAGCCTGTTTTTTTAATGTATTTCTCAAAGTGCATGCCAATTAGTAGAGTATGCTGCCATTCCCTAAATTCCCTACAGAAACTTAGATAAACAATTATTTATAGTTATCTTATCTGCAGTACAAGTTAGTTAAGTACTAAGTAAAGTAGTTCACTACACCCCATAGTTCTCTTACCTTAATAAATGTAGTGATGGCTGGCGGCTTCTCCCTCTGTCACTCTAACAACACCTTATTGGAGGGTTTCCCATGGTGCCTTCATTATGGTAGTGCGCTAACATGGAAGGCATCCCAGTGAGGTCACACTCCCACCTTGGTGATCTCCAACTGTAGGATTAATCAAAAGGATCACAGGCAACTAAATTGAAAGAAAAAATGATTGTTCGTAGGTTATACATATACATTTATATTATACCTTTAGAAAGACTAAGGACAGACTACTACCATCATAACACATAAAAAATACCACATATTATAACAAAAACTAGCAATAGTAAATTATTCTGAGCAATAGTGAGCATGGAATTTGAAAATCAAAGTTATGAAATCTTCAAGTCAGGAAAAATGCACTCAAAGACAAGGTTACGTGTTTTATTTACGCATAACAAAGGCCTAAATGATGATGTTGACATTGAGGAAAGATGTTCTTACTTATGCATGATTGGGTAAGTGGGGCTGGTGTGGGCTATTTCTCAGGTAATAGAAGATCCCGCCGTGAGTTGGTGTCACATTCAACCACATCCGCCCGCCAACTGTGTGATGTATTTGGTGCAAATGAAGACATACCTGCAATAAAATCATACAGCCCGGGGAAGAGGGTTAAGATGTTTGATGAATGGATGGGAAAGTAGATTTGGGGAAAGGTGTGACAAAGACAGACACAAGAACAATATTCAACAGGGCCATGAACAGCACATAATCATCGTCAATCTGTTGTGGAAGGAAATGAAGGAATGAGTATGACACATTTCAGTTAAATGCATTCCCTCTGCCCCAGAGACCCTAGTTATTAGATATATCTAAATGTTCTGTCTTCTAGGTTTGAAAAATCAAATTATGGAGTGAATTGAAAACACCCAGGTCGAAAAAATATGATTGTTAAAAGAAAAATGATTCTGTATTGCCCGATTTAAATGCATTCCCTCTGCCCCAGAGACCCTAGTTATTAGATATATCTAAATGTTCTGTCTTCTAGGTTTGAAAAATCAAATTATGGAGTGAATTGAAAACACCCAGGTCGAAAAAATATGATTGTTAAAAGAAAAATGATTCTGTATTGCCCGATTGGGTGGTGCATCTGCATTCTCCTAGGGAATGTCCGTCACTCTTGGATGCCTGTCTGAACCGGTCGGGTAGGTAAGCAGGAGTGTGGAGCTCAGCTTTTGCCTTTCATTCGTGCAAGAGAGGAGAAGGCCTGGGATTGTAAAACAAACTGTATTGTGGAGTCAAGGAGAAGGACAGAAGAAAGGTAAGCTTCAGGAGGAGTGTACCAAGAAGACTCAGAGATACAGCAAAAAACAAGAGGACTCAAAGTTTTGCTTTTGCCACCAGTCCAAAACACACATTCAGCAGCATTTCCCAAATCAACACACCTCTCTCCATTCCACATAGCTGAGTACTAGGCCTCAGAGTTGAGGATTGCCTTTGGAGGTGATAACTTCTTTCTTCTAGCTGTTGATGAGGTTGCCCTGAGTCTTTCCATCCTCCTCCTAACTCCAAGTAACTCTGTCCCAGTCCTGATCCGAGCAAGTAAGACGTGTAGTGCACTTCTGTTGAAGTACAAGTAGAAAAAAAGAATTGCAGTATTTTGTATATATTTGTATGTTAACTAAAGTGACTGGTCTGGTGGGCTCTGAAAACCCCCCAAAAACGGAGTGGATAGTACAGGAAAACTTTTGATAAAGTAAGTTTGGAAAGGCCAATCACCTTCAGGAAAAAATATAAGCCATCAGGCACCAAACATTGCAATTCATCAAAATCAAGTTTACTGTTAATTGAACACCCTCTCTCCCTGTCTGCCACCACATAAATCATCAATTATCACTCACTCATTGTTGCAATAGTTGTAGTTACCTCTTCCAATCCGAGCATGGGTAGGTTAGGTAGTAGGTACACAATTGTATCTTTGACTCAGGCAATACATTGGAATTTGGCATTGGCAGTATTGTAAATCAATGATCTTCTGAGGCAGCCCTGCGAAGTGATGCATAAAAAGGATAGCTATGCGAGGGTGGCAGGCATTTTCTCCAATGTCAATGTTTTCCTGTTGGGAAAAAAGTTTTTTAAAAAGGCTTCTCACCCTAAAAAACACTTGAATGGTCCATTGGAGAAGAAAATCCACTCAAACCACGCCTCCCAGCTGTCCAGCCCTCCCCGACCCCTACTTAATGGTTTCCTGCGCCTCATCCCTGGTGGTCCAGTGGACCTCTGTCTCCTTCCTCTAACTCTGCTCTTTCACTCGCTTTTTCTACCCTTTTTATCTTTCACCTTTCTGCACTTTTCTGCATCTCTGCTCTTTTGTGCCTTACTTCTGCTCATATTCCCTTCCTCTCGCTCTGCCCTTTCACTTGTTTTCACTCGTTTTTCTACCCTCTTTTATCTTTCACCTTTCTGCACTTTTCTGCATCTCTGCTCTTTTGTGCCTTATTTCTGCTCATTTTCCCCTCCTCTCGCTCTGCCCTTTCACTAGTTTTCACTCGTTTTTCTACCCTCTTTTATCTTTCACCTTTCTGCATCTCTGCTCTTTTGTGCCTTATTTCGGCCTATTTTCCCTTTTTTCTTTATCCCTTATTTCCTCCCTTTACCTTTCCCCGCGCCCCTCCCCCCCAGTGCGACCGGCCCAATCCAGCTCCCCTCCCCGCTCCCGCCTCCCAGCTGTCCAGCCCTCCCCGACCCCTACTTAATGGCGGCCACTGCGGGGACAGGCGAGCAAGACCACTGACTCATTGTCAGTGAAATTGCTCTCCCACCCTCGCAGCTCCACCATTAAGTGAGGCCTGCCCCTGCCCCTGCACTCTCGAGTGTTGGTGATCAAGGCCCTCCTCCACCCGCAGGTTTCCTGCGCCTCATCCCTGGTGGTCCAGTGGACCTCTGTCTCCTTCCTCTAACTCTGCTCTTTCACTCGTTTTTCTACCCTTTTTATCTTTCACCTTTCTGCACTTTTCTGCATCTCTGCTCTTTTGTGCCTTATTTCTGCTCATTTTCCCTTCCTCTCGCTCTGCCCTTTCACTTGTTTTCACTCGTTTTTCTACCCTCTTTTATCTTTCACCTTTCTGCACTTTTCTGCATCTCTGCTCTTTTGTGCCTTATTTCTGCTCATTTTCCCTTCCTCTCGCTCTGCCCTTTCACTAGTTTTCACTCGTTTTTCTACCCTCTTTATCTTTCACCTTTCTGCATCTCTGCTCTTTTGTGCCTTATTTCTGCCTATTTTCCCTTTTTTCTTTATCCCTTATTTCCTCCCTTTACCTTTCCCCGCCGCTGCTGACCCCACGGCCCCTCCCCCAGCGCGACCGGCCCAATCCTGCTCCCCTCCCCGCTCCCGCCTCCCAGCTGTCCAGCCCTCCCCGACCCCTACTTAATGGCGGCCACTGCGGGGACAGGCAAGCAAGACCACTGACTCATTGTCAGTGAAATTGCTCTCCCACCCTCGCAGCTCCACCATTAAGTGAGGCCTGCCCCTGCCCCTGCACTCTCGAGTGTTGGTGATCGAGGCCCTCCTCCACCCGCAGGTTTCCCTGCGCCTCATCCCTGGTGGTCCAGTGGACCTCTGTCTCTTTCCTCTAACTCTGCTCTTTCACTCGTTTTTCTACCCTTTTTTATCTTTCACCTTTCTGCACTTTTCTGCATCTCTGCTCTTTTGTGCCTTATTTCTGCTCATTTTCCCTTCCTCTCGCTCTGCCCTTTCACTTGTTTTCACTCGTTTTTCTACCCTCTTTTATCTTTCTGCACTTTTCTGCATCTCTGCTCTTTTGTGCCTTATGTCCAGCCCTCCCCGACCCCTACTTAATGGCAGCCACTGCGGGGACAGGCGAGCAAGACCACTGACTCATTGTCAGTGAAATTGCTCTCCCACCCTCGCAGCTCCACCATTAAGTGAGGCCTGCCCCTGCACTCTCGAGTGCAGGGGCAGGGGCAGCGGGCCGCGGGCGCGCCGCTGGCGTGCCGAAGGCGCGTCAAAGGCAAGCCCGTCTGCGCCCGTCCGCGACCCAACCGCGACCAGCACCAGGAACCCTGGACCTCCGCCCCGCCAACGCTACGACCCAGCAGCACTCCACGCACTCAACCCAGGCCGCAACAACAACTGCAAGCTAGCATCACCAGCTGACTCCCATGGACCCTTCAGCTGTCACCGCTGCCGGCACACCTGCAGCACCGCCAAGAACACAGATCCAGCACAACCCGCCCACAAGAACACAACCGAACCGAAGACCCTGCAATGCATCCTCCTCAACGTCCGATCCCTCCACAAACACGCCACAGAAATCTGGGACCTCCTCGACGGCACCACCCCGGACGTAGCGTTCTTCACCGAAACCTGGACCAACACCACCTCGGGACCGGACATCGCCATCGCCATCCCCCAAGGATACAAGATCTCCAGGAAGGACCGCCCACCCGCCCAGGAGGAGGAATCGCCATCGTCCACAAATCCAGCCTCCGCCTGAGCACACTCCCTGACGAGCCCACAGAACTGATGGAACACCTTCACTTCAAGATACTGGCCAGCCCCACCGCCACCCTCCGAGGAACCCTCATCTACCGACCCCCTGGACCCCGCGGACCCTTCGCCAACTCCATCACGGACATTATCTCTCCGCAGGCCATCGCATCCACCAACTACACCCTGCTGGGAGACCTCAACTTCCACCTCGACAACCAACTGGACCCCAACACCACATCCCTCCTGGACAACCTCCACAACATTGGACTGCGCCAGATCGTGACCGAGCCCACGCACTCAGCAGGACACACCCTCGACCCCCTCTTCACTACAGGAAACTCCATCACCTTCAGCCACACCACCGAACTCCCATGGACCGACCATCGTTGCGTCCACTTCACCTTCAGAACACCCACCATCCACAGACACCAGCACTTGCTTCCACGAAGAAACTGGACCAAAATCACTGACGACCAGCTCACCTCCTCACTCAACAACTCCACCCCAACCATCGTGGAAAACGACGACCCCAACACCGCAGCCCGATCCCTGCATAGATGGATCTCGGACAGCACCAACACCATAGCCCCCTCAAGAAAAACAACAATACCCGCGCCAAGAAAGCCAGATGGTTTACCACCGAACTTCGAGAGTCCAGCAGCACATGCCGCCGCCTCGAAAAGGCCTGGAGGAACACCAAATCCACAGAAGCCCACGACAACTTCAGAGCCGCCACCAACGCCCACCATCAACTCATCAGAGAAACGAGGAAAAAGCGATTGAAGACAGAATCTCCACCCACGCGCACAACAGCAAGGAACTCTTCAGCATCATCAAGGAGTTCGCCCAACCCACTAGCGAGTCTACCGACATCCCTCCCTCACAAGACCTCTGCGACAAACTCAGCACCTTTTTCCACCACAAAATCAAGAGCATCTACGACAACTTCGACGAAGACAACCAACACACTGAACCCTCACCAACCACCCCGACACCCGGAAACCAGCGATTGACGACTGGACAGCCCTCACCACCGAAGACACACTGAAGACAATGAAGTCAATCCACTCAGGGGCCCCCACGGACCCCTGCCCCCACCACATCTTCAACAGAGCCGCCGACACCATCGCACTCATGCTCCGCCACACCATCAACCGCTCCCTGGTGACCGCCTCGTTCCCCGACGACTGAAAGCACGCTGAGGTCAACCCCCTCCTAAAGAAACCCTCAGCGGACCCCACCGACCTCAAAAACTACAGACCCATCTCCCTGCTCCCGTTCCCAGCGAAAGTCATCGAGAAAGCCATCAACAGCCAACTCGCCACATTCATTGAAGAACACAACATCCTCGACTCCTCCCAATCCGGCTTCAGAAAAACCCACAGTACGGAAACCGCCCTCCTCGCCGCAACAGACGACATCCGCACCCTACTGGACAAAGGAGAAACAGTAGCCCTCATCCTCCTCGACCTATCAGCGGCGTTCGACACAGTCTCCCACCGCACCCTATTACGCAGACTCTACGACGCAGGAATCCAGGACAAGGCCCTCGACTGGATCCGCTCCTTCCTCTCCGACAGGACGCAGCGGGTCAGACTCCCCCCTTTCCTCTCGGACCCCACACCTACCACCTGCGGAGTCCCCCAGGGCTCCTCCCTCAGCCCAACGCTCTTCAACGTCTACATGGCTCCACTCGCCCCCATCGTCATAACCTACGGACTCAACATCGTGTCATACGCAGACGACACCCAGCTCATCCTCTCCCTATCCAACGAGCCCAACACCGGCAGACGCAACTTTCGAGAAGGCATGGAAGCCGTCGCCAAATGGATGAAAAACAGCTGCCTACAACTAAACACCAACAAAACAGAAGTACTCATCATGGGCCCAAACCCCGATGCCTGGAGCGACACCTGGTGGCCCCCCGCCCTCGGAAACGCCAACCCCCACGGACCACGCACGCAACCTGGGAATCATCCTGGACTCCGAGCTCAAAATGGACCGCCAGATCAACTCTGTCTCGTCTTCCTGCTTCCACACCCTCCGCCTCCTTCGTAAGACCTTCAAATGGATCCCCCTCGAACACCGAAAGACCGTCACGCACGCCCTGGTCACCAGCAGACTCGACTACGGCAATGCACTCTACGCCGGAATAAACAAAAACCTCACCCTCAAGCTACAGAACATCCAGAACGCCGCCGCAAGACTGGTCCTCAACCTGCCAAAACACTGCCACATCTCCCAGCACCTGCGCACACTCCACTGGCTCCCTGTCGAGGCGAGAATCACCTTCAAGATGCTCACCCACGCACACAAGGCCCTCCACGGCACTGGACCAGCATACCTGAACAGCCGACTCAAATTCCACGCACCCCAAAGGACCCTACGATCAGCCCAGCTCTCCTACGCCGTGGTCCCCCGCACCAGAAAGACCAGATCGGGAGGCCGCTCCTTCTCCTTTCTCGCAGCCAAAGCATGGAACGCCCTTCCGCTCCACCTCAGACAGACAACATCGCTCCCCATCTTCGCAAGAAACCTCAAAACCTGGCTCTTCGACAGACCCCCTCCTTGATGGATGGAACCTGCACCCCCCCCCACCCCTAGCGCCTTGAGACCCTTACGGGTGAGTAGTCGCGCTTTAACAAACCCCTGATTGATTGATTGAAACCTCTTTCTGAGCAGATTTAGCTGCTTCTCGAGCAGAAAAGCTACTCGAAGTTTGTTTGCGATCATGATCTGCACTATATTGGTGCAGTCGTGGCTGGAAGCCATGCAAGCAGGTGCGAAATCTTGCACGCCAGTGGTCCAAAAGTATTGTGGCGCTTGCGATTGAGTGCCAAAACCAAATCTTGAGCATGCAAACAGAAACTCCACTTCACTCTGGAAGGCAGTATCCAGGAACTCTGGTAAGCATGGAGTTCCTGAATTCCTAAAACTCTGCAAGCTGAGTTTTCCGCCCTTGCCTTCCTCAAGTTATCAGTAGGTGTTCTTCATCTACATAATTCCCATTAAAATATACTTTTTAAAAGTTTTTTAAAATGGTGCACTTCAAGCAGGAACTTTAAAACCAGCTCATGTCTTTTAGTGTTGGTTGTATGCTGTCAGGATTCTGGAGATTCATGCATATTCTTGTCTCCTGGGTTTGCAACCTTAAGAGCCAGTTGATAAGCAATGAGCTGTCCTAAATGTTTTGATGATTTGCTGTTGCATTTTTGTTTGTTGTGGATTGCAATGCTGGTGGCACTTGTGAAATATATTCATTGTGGGCATTCAGCAAACTTCTTAAACTGCAAAGAAGAGAAAATAAAGTTTTGGTATTCTGAATCATATAAAAGTGAACACTGGAAGTACTAATTCAAGGGTCTCTGCCAGTTTTTGACTGGACTTTAGCATTTTGGAATAGCTGAGGCAGCAGTATTTTACCACCTCAAACAGCGGAAAATTTGTTTTTTGTCCTGGTTCTTTAAAAGCATGTGCATTTTTTGCTGGAAACGTAGCAACACTAGGATATAACACAATAACATAACACAAATCAAAATGACAATACAATTAAACATAATAGACCACAATACGAGTCAAAACAAAATGCAGCATATCAACGACAGGATAACAACTCAATTTAATAATGCAGCATAAAAGCTCAAATGCACAAAAACACAACAGATCACATCACCACCGTATCAAAATTCAACACAGAAAATAGGCACAAATGTTTTTGTCACATGTTACCTCCTCTGCAAGGCAGCTTTCATGATAAGGTGGTAATGGTGTTTGCACCAAGCTCTGCCTTACTTACCACCAAGGACATGTAATAGTACCAACCAGACATGATTTGTGATCTGACATATTGTCTTTTGTACACAGTCTGATCTAGGGTGCGCCTTTGTTACATTCATTTTCTGTTGAGTGTCCTTTGCAGTTTTCATCACTTGGAATGGCAACTGGGCAGAATTAAAGCCTGATTCGGTGCATGGCATAGTTTTTGCCTGATTATAAAGAAATATTAAGTTTAAACAAATTTATGTCCATCTCAAGTGCGACTTTTATACACACCACTAGCCTCTTGTTTACTGATCAAGAGTACTGCCTTGGGGCACTACTTTTAGCAGCCAAAGCTGAAAGATTTTTCAATTTTCATTCAAGTGTATTCCCAACAAACTTGATTTGATTCTTATGAAATTTCACTTTTATTTCTATCTTTATCTTTTTCATAAATCAACTCCATCATTTCACATTTTGTCAAACTACTTATACAATCTTCAATTTAGAAACCTCAATGAATTTTGGATAAAGTATATCCTTCAGGGGGAACTTATAGCATAGACTCTACAGTTGTTCTTCAAATCCATAGAAATGTACATTCTCTTAATATTGTCCTAAAGTGTATGTATTCACCAATTTAATATCCCAGTGACTTTAAATCTCAGTTGTAATTACGATGCTCACCATATTTGTAACTTCACTCTTCACCAGTGTTTTTATTGAAAATAACCACACTGCCGGGAGTGCCTCAAATTTGGTGTCCCTTGTTTCCATTACTCTCTTCAATGAAACATCCCAAAGTGAAAAATAATAATAAAATGACTGCCTCCGGATAAACAATACATAAAATATGCATGTCTAAACCCACGCAACAATTCCTGCTCCAAATGCACCCTAACATTCTTGTGTCTCCTCCCCTATTCTTGTACCAAATATACATTTGGAAGGTTTGCCGCTCACTGAAGTAAACAATTTAGTTTGCTCATTAGAAACATGTAAACCGGCAGCGACCACAGGCATCGTGCAAACCTCATCCACTTAAATGTGGAAACGCTAGCCTCAATTCAAATACCATGCTCCCATCATGTGATTACATGTTTATGAAACATTATGTATTGGAGTGGTTAATGATTGATGATTTGCGCTCAAATCGTGATCTCTCAACACGATTGTAGACTGGTTAAATACCCCACTATTCAGTGCAGTTGTGCATGCTTCAGCAAATGTTAATGTGTGTTATAACTAGTGTATGCACAAAAACCTCACTTATCTTACTCTATCCCAAATATACACCTTAATAGGTTCCTTTTTTACATTCATTACTTTAATAACTGTAATCAAAGTAATAAAATCAAATAGAATCATGTCAATTCTTTTCCCTCATGTTTTTAAATGTTCACTGCCAACTGTGATTTAATCCTAATGAAGTACTGAAAAGTTAATGTATCTTTAATAATCCTAGCTCTGAATTCTTGATTCTCTTCCATGTGATTTTAATTAAAATGCTCAAAAACGACTCATGAAACTATCTCAACAAACAAGTAATTCACAAATGATTCATAAATGTAAACTCATAAAAAAATGACTGTTCTAAACAGTCATTAAAACCCTTTTGTTGTATGGTATCCAGTTTTGTATCCCAAAAATGTCTCTTTGTAATAATCTTTCAGTTAAGTCCGTGCCTTGTTTTTGCACCTTCACCTCCAAAATTTGGAACTGCTTTGATACATTATGGCCCTCATTACGATGTCGGTCGGAGACACCGTTGCGGATTGGGAAACGACCGACCTAAGGTCGGTGGTTCTGACCCCATTATTTGGTTGCGACCGCACATGGGAGCTTGTGCAGTGGGCTGAAATCACCTGCAGCACAATCTCTCATTGAAAAATTGAAGTTTTTAAATATCCTGCACTATGTGGCCGGCACCTCGTCGTGCCTGCCACACAGTGCAGAGATGTTCAGGTGGGCACCATAGGTGAACCCCAGGACCAGATGCAGAGGGCCAGGTGGGAAGGGGGCCCTGCTAGGGGCTCCCAATGTTGCTCTCCGACAGCCTTTCCATGTCAGAAAGGTCGACATGGAAAGGCTGTCTGAAACCGTCATCAGAATCCCGACTGCGGAAACGCCGTCTTTAAGGGACTATGAGGCCTTTCAGAATGTCGGATTGTGTTGTTCGGTCCCTCCGACTGCTGCCTCCGACCGCATGCATCGGACTTCTTGTCGGTTGCGGTCCGAACTGCATCATAATGAGGCCCTATGTCTTTTGGCAACAAAGTGTAATGCCACCATGGATTTTTTCAACTGCCTACGAATATTACTTTTGTGTTCTGAAATCCATATTTTAAATTTTCTTTCTGTTTCTCCCACATACAACTAGAGACATGGGCACCTTAGAACATAAATGCAATTTTGTGTGCCTAAGATCCCATTATGCTTTAATTTTATTAGGTGCCGCATATGTGGGTGGGTCACAGTTTTTCCTTTTAATTACGTTATTATAATAAATACACAGTTTTCACATGGTTTGGTTCCTTGAATCCTTATAGCAATCTGACTTAATTTTGAGTGAGATATCACCAACTTTTTCAAATTTCTTGATCTGGTGTAGGCAAATAAAGGTTTATGGTTGAATAAATTCCCATATTCCTCTTATACTTGAAATACTTCTTATCTTTTATTGATAATCATTTTAATGTAGGTATTGTGTGGAAAATGTCAGCACCAATGTAAATCGAATATTTAATTTTTTGACTGATTTGTGTTTTTAAACAATATTTCTCTTCATAATTTATCCATTCTTGTTCTTGCTGCCTAATCACTGATGTAGGATAGCCTCTTTTTAAAATCTATTTTAGTATTCTTCTGCTTGGAATCATATTTTATAGGATTCTAGGTTATTCTTCTTATTCACATGAATTTTGAAAAAGGAAGATGTCTCTTTAGTGTCTCTGGATGAAAACTACTGCTGTGGAAGGTATTGTTTTTGTTTTTTGGCTTTATATACACTTCTGTCTTCATTTGTGAATCATGAATGATTAACATGGTGTGCAGAAAAGATAACTGTTTGTTGCTAATGTTTTGACTAAATGACAGATGATCATCTATTTTTTTGTGTGTGCCTTCAGGGTATTCTCATCTCCTTGCCATAGAAGAAAAATGTCATCTATGAATCTGCAGTAATCAGCAAACCCTTTTTCCATTCTTCATTGCTCACAATGTGTGCTCCGGTAAAACTCATAGAAGTACCATTTTTTTGCAGTTAGTACTTGCTATCCCACTCAAAATAGTTGGAAATTGTAGTAATTCTGTGAGAAATAAACATATTAGACCACTTTTCAATTTCCACTTGTGTTAATTTCCTCAAGAAATCAGTTGCGTCTTTTAAGTACGATTTGGTGTTTTGTACCAAAAGGTGTAAAACTATTTTTATGTATATTCTTATGGGTTCATGCAATGAACCACTTACTGATCTATAAGTCTAAATAGAAGGTCCAAAAGATTTGTTTATTTTTGATAACATGCATAACTTCGGTCTTCTGGGACGCTTAGGGGTCAAAAAACCATACATTCGGTTCTTCTTTTTCCCCTACCCATTGCAGAATGTGCATTATTCATTATTATTAAACATTCACGCATATTTACTGTCTGCTAATTTATTTTGAAATGTATCTGTGTGCTAGTTCTCATCATTAGCTGGAATACAATATACTATTACAGACAAAATACATGGCTGTCAGTTAATTATAAAGGAGTTCGAGGTGCACGCGTGTGAGGCATCGAATGTTTCACTTTGCCTGACACGCAGTTGTGAAAGCATGCTTGAGATACTGACACCACTGAACAGATCTGTAGTTTTTCTTGCAAAACTGGTGTACAAATGGCTTATTTTTTCCCTAAAGACACGTCCTTCTCGAGGCAGATAGCAGCTCATTAAAGATTGTGGTATCATTTATCATTTTAAAGGGTTTGAAATGTTTCCACTCCCAAAAGGTAGCAGCAGCAAATCACTTTACAAAATGAAACTAGAGCTTTTCTCCAACATGCCCGGGGACCATTTAAGATTATCTAAAGTCATCATGGAACGTGAACACATGGAGCATGGAGGGCTTACTGAGCGAATCACATAGCTGTTTGGAAGGGAATACACAAAATAAAAGCCATTGGAAAAGTCAAAAGATTTGGCCTGGAAAAGCTAGTAGATAGTTAATATAAATATATATATAAATATATATATAATCGTGAGCAAGACTCGGAGGAGTTGAAACGCGTAGGTGTTTGCTACGTGCTAATAAACAAGAAGTGGTTTATTTCATACGGAGACTGGAGTGCAGCGTTTTTCTTCCTTTGGAAACGTGGGAGTGGATGTGCGGTATAAATATTATCTACTGGCGGTCGCCAGTAGATAGTTATAGTTAGGACCTATTTTCCATAGGAAATCCGCGACATTCTATTTGAAATAACTCTCTTGCCGATTGACGAATCTTCGCGAAATTTTCAAACTTTATGGCCCTCTCCGGTCCGCTCCTACCCTGAAAGTTTCGGGGTGATTCGTCAAGTGGGGGCCGAGAAAAAAGGGGGGTCCCAAAACGTGTTTTCCCCATTCATTTTCCCATAGGAAACTTTAGACACGGCTACAGCCCGAACTGCTGAACGGAATTACACCAAATTTGGCAAAGAGGTAGTTCTTGGTTCAGAAAGAACCCTTCTTGTTAAATGGTGTAAATCCGTTCAGTAGTTGCTGAGAAAATCAAAATGAAAATCACATATATATATGTGGCTGCCACGGATTCGCGCACCCTCCCGATCACGAGCTGCATGCTAATTGGCTGTCAACACTCCAAATCAGGAAGTGTTGGCAGCCATTTTGTCCCTCGGTAGAACCGAGGCACAGAAACAAGTGTGCAAAACGCACAAAGGGGGCAGGATAGAAACACCCTGACCCCCTAGGTCTGCTCAGGGTGTCCCACAAGGACCCCCTGGGCAGAAAAAAGCATTTTTTTAAAAAAAAATCGGCAGTGTGCGCGGATCCTGCCGAAAAAAAAAAAAAAATCGAAGCGCGGTCTCCCGCGCTTCGATGCAAATTTTCCCCCGGGTGGCCCAAGTCCCGGGGGCATGTGGGGGTGGGTTTATTGTTTATATGGGGGCCTCTAAGGCCCCCAAGCCCTGGGGACTACCACCCCCAGGGCTTAATAAAAACAAATGGTGCGGGAGGGCTCTCCTGCCCTCCCGCAGCCCCGGGGACCGCCACCCCCGGGGCTTCTTTTTTACATTTAAAATAAGGTGTGGGGGCTCCAGCCCCCACACGCCCCGGGGACCACCACCTCCCGGGGCACATAGAAAATAAATGTGGGGGTCCGTTACGGACCCCAGAGCCCCGGGGACCACCACCTCCCCGGGGCTGTGCAATTCAAGGGAGGGGGCCGCGCGGCCCCCTCCTGGAGCCCTTGATGGCCCTGGGGACCGCCACCCCCCAGGGCCGGCTCCTGCAGTGTCCCGGAGTGCCTACCCCGGGACACTGTAGTTTGCTAATGACAGGACGGGAGCCTCGCGGCTCCCGTCCTGTCATAGCAAACTGCTTTGGATATTGGAAGAGAGAGCAGGAAACCTGCTCTCTCTTCCAATATCCAAAGCACATTGCTTTCCACATGGGGAGCTGCATGTTAGCAGCTCCCCATGTGGAAAGCAATGCCGGCTCCCAAGGGACGCGGGGAGCCGGCGGGACTGTGGGGGGATTGGGGACCCTCCCACAGTCCCCAACGGAGAGGGCCAGCCCCGGGGGATGGGCTCCCCGGGGCAAGTAGTGGCCCGGGAGGGGGCCACGCGGCCCCCCTCCCCAAAAACAAAAGCAAAATAAAAAATAAAAAAAAAGGAAAGTCCGGCCCCGGGGGATGGGGTCCCCGGGGCCTTAAATGGCGTGAGGAGGGGGCCACACAGCCCCCTCCAAATTAAAAATAAATAAACCGAGGGCATGCCCCGGGGGATGGGGTCCCCGGGGCCAATACAGGCCCAGGGAAGGGGGCCAGGTGGCCCCCTTCCCGTTTTTTTTCTTTCATTTAAAAAAAAAAAAAAACATTCTCAGGCCGCGGGGGATGGGGTCCCCGGGGCCAAAAGTGGCCAAGGGAAGGGGGCCACGCAGCCCCCTCCCATTAAAAAAAAAAAAAAAACAAAACGAGCGGCATCGTGCCGGAGGCCCCGCCCCTCCCTGCAGTACTCTGCAAACGCGCTCCCTGGTGCGTTTTAAGAAGGGAAGTAATTCCCCTTGAATACTGGGGGTCCCTGGGGGCCAACTAGCCCACCAGGAACCTCCAGTATGCGCCAGGGGCTGCGTTGCAGAGAGGTGTACAGAGGCCACGCCCCTTTTACACCTCTCTGAAATGCAGCTCTGTGGCGCTTTTAGAAGTACATGGTGGGCTAGTTGGACTCCAGGGACCCTCAGAATTGAAGGGGACTTAATCCCCCAACTTAAAACGCGCCACGGGGTGCGTTTGCACAGTGGTGAAGGGAGGGGGCGGGGCTTCAGGTGACATGTGTGCAAACAGGCCCCGTGGCGCGTTTTAAGATGGGGAATTAAATCCCCTTCAATCCTGAGGGTCCCTGGGGCCAACTAGCCCACCATGTACTTCTAAAAGCACCACAGAGCTGCGTTGCAGAGAGGTGTAAAAGGGGCGTGGCCTCTGAACACCTCTCTGCAACGCAGCTCCCTGGCGCATACTGGAGGTACAGGGTGGGCTAGTTGGACCCCAGGGACCCTCATGATTCAAGGGGCCTTAATCCCCCAAGTTAAAACGCGCCACGGGGCGCGTTTGCACAGATGTCACCTCAGGCCCCGCCCCTCCCTTCACCATTGTGCAAATATTCCTCTAAAATCAGCCGAACTACGAATTCCGATTTACTCACCTGTTATCAGGAGAGACCTCAGTGCTGCATCTTTCAGCCCAGTACTGATCCTGTAAAGTAATTTTAACCGTACTTACCAGTAACTTGAATTTCCTTCCATAGGATATCATTGACTGGTTTTACTTGAAAATTCTTCTAAGTGTCGATTTTTGACACATTTATAATATTCCTCTAAAATCAGCCGAACTACGAATTACAATTTACTCACCTGTTTTCAGGAGAGACCTCAGTGCTGCATCTTTCAGCCCAGTACTGATCCTGAAAAGTAATTCTAACCGTACTTACCAGTAACTTGAATTTCCTTCCATAGGCTAACATTGACTGGTTTTCACTTGGAAATTCTTCTGTGTGCAGTTTTGGAACTTATATAATATTCCTCTAAAATCAGCCGAAATACGAATTCCGATTTACTCACCTGTTATCAGGAGAGACCTCAGTGCTGCATCTTTCAGCCCAGTACTGATCCTGTAAAGTAATTTTAACCGTACTTACCAGTAACTTGAATTTCCTTCCATAGGATATCATTGTCTGGTTTTTGCTTGAAAAAGTCTTCTAAGTGTCGATTTTTGAAACTATACAAATATTCCTCTAAAATCAGCCAAACTACGAATTCCGATTTACTCACCTGTTATCAGGAGAGACCTCAGTGCTGCATCTTTCAGCCCAGTACTGATCCTGAAAAGTAATTTTAACCGTACTTACCAGTAACTTGAATTTCCTTCCATAGGATATCATTGACTGGTTTCACTTGAAAATTCTTCTAAGTGTGCGAGTTTTGAAATTTTATAATATTCCTCTAAAATCAGCCGAACTACGAATTACAATTTACTCACCTGTTATCAGGAGAGACCTCAGTGCTGCATCTTTCAGCCCAGTACTGATCCTGAAAAGTAATTCTAACCGTACTTACCAGTAACTTGAATTTCCTTCCATAGGCTAACATTGACTGGTTTTCACTTGGAAATGTCTTCTAAGTGTGCAGTTTTGGAACTTATATAATATTCCTCTAAAATCAGCCGAAATACGAATTCCGATTTACTCACCTGTTATCAGGAGAGACCTCAGTGCTGCATCTTTCAGCCCAGTACTGATCCTGAAAAGTAATTTTAACCGTACTTACCAGTAACTTGAATTTCCTTCCATAGGCTAACATTGACTGGTTTCACTTGGAAATTCTTCTAAGTGTGCAGTTTTGGAACTTTATAATATTCCTCTAAAATCAACCGAACTACGAATTCCGATTTACTCACCTGTTATCAGGAGAGAACCCAGTGCTGCATCTTTTAGCCCAGCACTGACCCTGAAAAGTAATTCTAACCGTACTTACCAGTAACTTATATTTCCTTCCATTGGAATCCATTGTCTGGTTTTCAGCAGAAAAGTTTCAAAGTGTCGATTTTCACAAACTACAAATATTCCTTAAAAATCGCATGTGTGACTTAAACGCATTATTTCAACTGTTTACAGGAGATGCACCAGTGCTGGATCCAGGATCCACCACTGAGTAAGAAAAAGTAACGATAACACTACTTACCTGCTGAGTGAATTTCCTCCCATAGGATAACATTGGTGAGTCTATGTGAAAAAGTTTCTAAGTGTCAACTTTTAAAATACAATAATATTCCTTAAAAATCTCTACTGTAACCAAAACGCTTTTACTCAACTGTTTACAGGAGATGTCCCAGGACTGAATCTAGGATCCAGTCCTGTGGTTAGAAAAGTAATCCATAAAGTAACTAATTGCATTTAACTAGAAATTCACATTGAGCTCAATGTTGCATTGTGTTTGAAATTGTGTTGCCCATTGCAACAACTGTAACTACTGTACTTAAAACTCTATTGCCTATTTGCAAACTATTTAAACTAAAGTAATTCATTCTGAGAAAGTATATTTTGTAATGTAATGTATAATGTAATTACAATGTAATTTAATAAATAAAATATCTAAAAATAAATAGTTTTAAAAAATGTAGTAAATCAGTATCAAAAAATAAATATAACAATTAATACATTTAAAAATTGTCATTTACAAAACCTTTGAAATTCACTGAAAAAACCATAGGTTTCAGGCACGTTATAGTTAGAAATTAGCATTTAAAAAACCTTTGAAATTCACAGAAAAAACCATAGGTTTCAGACACGTTATAGTTAGAAATTAGCATTTAAAAAACCTTTGAAATTCACTGAAAAAACCATAGGTTTTAGGGACAGTTATAGTTAGTTGGACATTGCACTCGTACAAAACCGTGAAATTCCCCCGTTATAGTTAGTTCAGCTAACTATAACTCGCGCCCCGCAATGCACTGCTGATGACGTCACATATTACATCACTCATGACATGGTCAGTGACATCACTGATGACATCACTGATGACATCTCAAATGACATCACTGATGACATCACTGATGACATCATCCACGTGATAATCTGATGCACCTCCTCACACCCTAATATAACCTTTGATACACCCACTCTAAATTACAGACTGCCATTCGCAAAACCATAGACACTCCAACACCAATAACTACATACCCACTCACTGATTCTTAGGTCTACACACACACATCCACTCACTCACTCACCCGTACAGTCACTCATACTTATGGTCACTCAGTACAGGACTATCATATGCACTCTTACTCCTATATAGACACTCAAACACCGCCACTCATCCATAGAGGTACTCACACACCTAGTCAGTCATGCAAATAATTAAACACACTGCCATTTACTCACCTATACACTTATACACACACCAGCTCACTTAATCATACAAATACTAGCACATTGTTACGCTCTTATACAATCACTGATACAAGCACACACTCATCCATACAGCCACTATCACAATCACTCACTCTCGCTTATAGCTATTTATATACTCCAACACACATATATACTGCCTTTCACATATGTAGTTAGTCACACATGTACCACTGGGACATACATTCACTCACTAACACACTCTTACACACACTTACCCACCCATACAGTCTATCACAGATGCACTCTTGAAACCATCCACCCAGTGAATCACCCACTCACACATCTATGCACAGAGTCGCACACACCCCTCCCACACAAACACTCAGGCACCCATACAGATACTCAGACAACCATTCAATAACTCATATAGACACTCATGTAGCTATTCACAAACACATGCAGCCACTTACACAGCAACAGACAGACGGATACAGACATTCACCCAGTTTAGTCACTAACCCATGCATTCAGTAAGATACGTTAAATCACTCACTTATAGAGTCAGTCACGCACCTACTAAATCATCCATACAGACACTTATACACCCACTCATTCTTCAATACGCCTTTCCCTATATATATTAAAAATATTTAAACTTTACAGAAACACACAGTCACTGCATGATGTCATCAGTGATGTCATTTGAGATGTCATCAGTGATGTCATCAGTGATGTCACTGACCATGTCATGAGTGATGTAATATGTGACGTCATCAGCAGTGCATTGCGGGCGCGAGTTATAGTTAGCTGAACTAACTATAACGGGGGAATTTCACGGGTTTTGTACGAGTGCAATGTCCAACTAACTATAACTGTCCCTAAAACCTATGGTTTTTTCAGTGAATATATATATATATATATATATTTGCAAGCATATGTGGAAAAAATAAAATGAAGGAAACAAAAGATAAACATGCAGCTACCTGTATGTCGGCCCTATGCTTCCAATAACATTGTGAATAAAATAATACATATAATTTTATTAGAACAGAACAGGTCTTTAGTTGCAGGCACAAGTACTCAATACAGGTGTAGAAAACCTTTTTATTTTTAATGTGCTGCACAGGTAAACATGATTCTTATTCTTTTTTTGCAGCGAAACAATACTATGAAGAGCTATACTAATGCAATTACAATAAGAGACATTACTATTGAATTTGAATCCTGTATCTAGAAAAAGATTGTTTAAACACAAAAGAAATGTGATGAATTTTCTAAATTCTTAAAAAATGAAACACAAGAGTGAGCAATGAAATTAACACAAACCTCTGTAGTAGTAGCCCAGGAAAGAGAAATAAATACATAAAAACATTTAATTTTATCTCCTCCAACACTTTCAAGAAATCACCAAGTAATGTAAGACATTCCTTATTCATGGTGAAGACCCATTCAAATATTGCAAAAGAAACCCCAGCAACCTCTGTCATTCCATTGCTGTTAATCCATCTAGATGCTTTTGCATGAAAATGTATAGCCCAGTGAGGATAACATTTACTTTACATGTATCTTTATTATTAACAATCAAATAAAAATTCCACTTTATTTTCTTTCCCTAAGGGTAATATTCTAAACATTCTTGTTGCACATCTTGAAACTTATCAAAATTAATTACATGAAACATCATTAATCTTCCCATACAAGACCTAATTATTACTACTTGCGGTCCCACATACAAAATCTCAACTTGGTCTTGTGTATTTTTGTATCTTTTACATGTTCTTCTCATATTCCTGCACAATTCAAAATATCAATTGAAGTCTCAATCATGAACCAATACTTTTTATGTTGCCATAGTACTGTTCTTTATTTTCTTTATCTTCTCAATAAATCAATACAGTTTATGTCTCAAAAGTGCTGTGGCTAATGTGTGTGAACTTCTTCATTCTTACAAAGAGTTAGCAAATTATGTCAACTCCACAGTGGCAGTGGATATTAACATTCTCATAGGAAACCTGATTGTTCCTATATTGTCTAAAATGCCCAAATCAACCCCAACTACAAAAAAACCCTCTGCAGATATTGAGCATCTCTTGAAACATTGGCAGTATCCAAATGCAAGATTGCATAAATGGAAACCTCCTGGATACTAAGCAAACCAGTTTTAGGAAAGGATGTACCACAGAAACTACCACTCCAACATTAGTAATAATCCAGTTTAAGTATGAACCTGGCCTCCAATTGTCTTAAAACTCTTTCTCTGTTTCCTCCCCTTCTCATTGGTGGTACTGCAGCTATAACAAAATATCTCAGGTCATCTAGTTTGTTTTGATGTACAGCCTTAAAATGTCTAGCCACCGGATAGGTCATATCCGAATTGACTATGGCTCTGAGATGTTGCAGAATGCGTACGTGCACCTGTAATTTTGTGCTGCCCACGTATTGAAGCCCACAGGTACAGCTCAATACATAGACTGCATATTCAGTGCAACACGAATATCTGGCCTTAAGTCTACTGGTGGTGGGGCCATACGTGGTGGTATATTGCGATGTGTTGACCCCAAACTTGCATGCCCTGCATGTATTGCATTTAATAAAACCATTACGGGGAGCTAGCCACATGTTTTTGGGTTGAACTGAATTACTAATCAGCTCAGGGCTAGATTTAACAAGGGCATTATGCATGGACTTAGGTTTTCTGAAGGTCAAGGCGGGAGGGGTCGGAAACAGTTGGTTTAAGACCATTTCAGTTTGTATAATGGGCCAGTGTTTATTAATTATGGTCCTGATTTTTTTGTGTTGGCAACTATAGGTGGTTACAAATCTCATTTCTTGATCTGCCTCATCCAATTTGTGAGGAGTAGCTTTATTAATAATTATAGAGGTCATATTGGTTTTCAATAGTTCATCTCTGGACTTCAACTTAACTTTGGCCAGGGCTAGATTAATATCTTTTTCTTTATAGCCTCTAGCTAAGAATCTGAGACTGCTCTCTTTAATACATTTCTCGAAACTCACTTCGGAACTACATATTCTGCGTATCCTTAGGAACTCCCCGTAGGGGATGCTCCTAATTAATTGAGTCGGATGGAAACTCGACACGTGTAGCGTAGAGTTCCTAGCCGTACTTTTTCTGTGAAGAGTGGTTTCTATAGAATTGTTATCAATGTACACATGAACATCTAAATAATCAATAGCAGTCTTATCAATTGAGGCTGTAAACTGAAGATTGAGCTCATTATCATTTAAAGATTTAATAAAATCACAGGCCATCTCCTTGGTGCCCTTCCAAATCAAAAAAATATCATCGATGAAACGCATCCAACAAATGATGCGTTCATCCCAGAGTTTCTTGAATTTAACCTTGAGAACCTGCTCCTCCCACCAGCCCACGTGTAAATACGCGTAGCTGGGGGAGAAGCAAGCTCCCATAGCAACTCCTCCAATTTGATGGTATATATCTCTGTTAAACATGAAGTAGTTATTATGGAGGCAAAAGGCAATCATATCAACAATCATCTTTCCATGTTGGTATAGTTCTATAGGTCTACTTTTCAGAAAAAATTGTACCGCTTCCATACCATCAGTGTGGTTTATACTGGTATACAAAGCACATATGTCCATGGTTATCAACAAAGACCTAATTATTACTACTTGCGGTCCCACATACAAAATCTCAACTTGGTCTTGTGTATTTTTGTATCTTTTACATGTTCTTCTCATGTTCCTGCACAATTCAAAATATGAACTGAAGTCTCAATCATGAACCAATACTTTTTATGTTGCCATAGTACTGTTCTTTATGTTCTTTATCTTCTCATTAAATCAATACAGTTTATGTCTCAAAAGTGCTGTGGCTAATCTGTGTGATCTTCTTCATTCTTACAAAGAGTTAGCAAATTATGTCAACTCCACAGAAGCAGTGGATATTAACATTATCGTAGGAAACCTGATTGTTCCTATATTGTCTAAAATGCCCAAATCAACCCCAACTACAAAAAAACCCTCTGCAGATATTGAGCATCTCTTGAAACATTGGCAGTATCCAAATGCAAGATTGCATAAATGGAAACCTCCTGGATACTAAGCAAGCCAGTTTTAGGAAAGGATGTACTGTCATGTGGTTTGTGGCCTCCTGGTCTGCCTTGCTACGTTGGCTTAGGCCTGGCTGCCATGATGCTTTTTTGCGCACGTTTCTCTGTGCCGTTGTTTTTCCAGCCTCTGCTTCTGCCCGGCTATTTTAGAATTGTCTGCATTTCTGTATTTCACCTTTTCTCCTGTTCCCTTTGGGTTACGTCTGCACAACATGTACAAGGTCAAAAAACAACGTCCCTTGTTCTTACTGATCTGGCCAGTCCCTCGCACTTAGACATAACACTAAGTACAGCTGCACTGGAGAAATTCGTGTGCTTTTAATATTGTGATTTCACGGTTAGAGACACTTGGAGAAAAACCTTTCCAGAGAGAAGAGCTGTGCTTGTCTGATGATGTAAACCTTGCATCTAGATATTGAGGTATGGGGGTTCGCCTGACAATGCCCAGAGGTCTTCTGTTTTTATAATAAACTAGCTACTAGCACGGGGAGGGTGGTATGGTTATTTAGCCCTATATCCACTGCTTTATGAAATGCTTTCCCCGTTTGTATTCTATGGAATTGTAACCATGCTTATTATTTTATTGTTATGCATTATGCTGATAGTACTGGCTCGTGTACTGTATCTTAGAGCACGGTAGTTGAAATAAACATTTTAAACTATACAGTGTCTCTTTTTACGCATGTTGTGGACAGGTATGAGTGAGTTATGAAAGGGTGTTCTTGCTCCTGCGAGTCCTGAGAGAGAGATACCGTGTTCTGGGTTGTCTAATCATTGGTAACATTGTTGCTAATGAGACGCTAAAGCTAGTCGGGTTGGGGTTTTAGGTGCTAAGGTTTATGGTTGGCTCACCACTATATTCCGAGGTCCTATTATCCTGTGCATAGCTCTGTGTATGTGCAGAATCCCTACAACATGGCGCAACCAACGAGTGGGCTGCTTATCTGTGAGACGCTTGAGTAGTACTTGTGCTTGTCCACAACCCCCTTCGCAGACGCTTCCAGAAGCGTGTGTGTCGGTGATACCTCCTATATTGACGTTTTTATAGGTTCTTTCAAGCTTGAAGTTGTTAAAAGTTTTTTTTAAATAAAACCCTATATTGTGCTGCCTCATATTAGGTTGTCGAAACATTTTAGCATTAAATGGCTGTTCAAATTGCGGCACATAGCCGCGCAGCGCTCCGGGCTCACTTGACAGTGTATGGAGTGCCTGACGCGGGTGTCGATCTGATCTTTATGGTACAAGCGGATCCTGCTTACCACTTTGAGGTGTTTTACTCTTGGGTCACCTTTCCGGCGGTGGATGGGACTGATAATTTGTTCCCTGAATATACAGCCACCGCTGTTCGTAATCACTATAGACCGTATAGGAATCTTGAAGTACCGCTCACGGCATGGCAACACCGTGTTTGGTTTGATGGCGCTCTCCCCCAACCGGTTACCGTGGTTCGTTTAGGCCCCTTATCGATTGAAGGGGCCACTTGGCCTGTTTTGGCCGGGTACACCCCACATCCGCGTTATATGACGGTGGCAGTCGGTGAACTGCGTAATTTGCATTCGTCTTTGATACGTGTGCATAGAGCTTTAGTACAGTTTGTTACAGGCAATCTCCAGGGAGCCCCGCCTGGAGTTGCAGCCTATCCAGCTGGAGCAGGCGGTGTAACCATAAGTCCCTTCATGGTTAATTCGGTGATGGGCAAGCGCCCACAAAATAAGGATGATTTTCCTTATTGGCTTGCAGATAAATTTGACCAGCTGGAGGCAGTTTTTCCAAATACCTCTCCTGTGGAAAAACACAGGATTCTGATGATTAGTTTGCCAAAAGACTTGATCCCCGAGTTGACAGAATGTAACAACTGGGGTAAGGTATTCGCAGCAGTATATGCGAAGTGTTTCGGCACTCCTTCCATGACGGTTCTCCCCTCTGTAATTAAACGAGTGCAGGATGAGCATGGCCCTGAAGAGGCTGTGGAATTAGGGATGAGACTGGTGGGAGTGTTCGACGTAGTAGCTGATTTGATCCTTGCAAATGTCAAGGGCGATGCAGTTAACTTTCAAGTAGCTAATGCTTTGGCTTTGATCCCAGAACCGGACAAGCAGCGCGAATTACCGAAAATTATTGCACAGGCTTACAAAACAATTGGCCGCAATAGCCTGGGAGTTAAGCCTTTTGCTAAACCGCAAACACAATCGCAACAACAACCAAAAACTAAATCTGAGAAAGATGAGAAACCGTTCTTTACCAAAAAGAGCTGGAGGTTGAAAAAACAGGGTAAGCAACAGAAGAAGCCGGGGTCGCGAGGCGCATCCCCAGTTTCCATCTCTTCTGAACGCACTTATGATTTGCGCGATAGGGCGAGAATTAAATCTCCAGAGAGATTTCAAGTCCCTGATTCGCGTTCTCCTCGTTCTTCACAGGCACCAACAACTTCACAGGCTGGTGGAGGAGATCGCCAGGATAGAGGAAGGGGTCGAGAGGCTCCACAGGGACGAGACCAACCTCGACAACAAGTCCGAGGGAAATCAGAAGAATTTCAACGTTCTCGCCCACAGTTTCAGAAGAAGAAAGTTGCAGCTGTAACAGCGAGGTATGCCACAGATGGTGAGAATGAGACTCCTGAATTGGACGTGGGCAGTGACGCTCCTAGACAGCGCCGCAGAAGTTACCATAGTGCGGGAGGCGCTACGTCCTCATGTGGAGGTGACAGCAACTGACACATTCATTACTGTCGAGACAGCAGACACCAGAGTAATTGTAATTGTAATTGTAAGTAGCATTTATATAGCGCAGCTGTCACCCAACGGGCATCCTGGCGCTGGGATTACCTAAATCACTGTGCAGCTATAAAACTATGAATCATCATGCGCCAATCTCTCAAGGCTATTCTTTTGGAAAGAGCCTGGTTTTTAGCTTTTTCTAAACTGCAGTAAGTCATCAGTCTGTCTGAGTTCACTTGGTAGTTCATTCCATAGCCTTGCGGCTGCATAGCCAAATGATCTACCTCCTAGTCGGGTTTTCTTGACTCGTGGGGTACATACTAGGTGGGCTGCCGAGGAACGAAGACTTCTAGCTGGGGAGTACCAAGTAAACATTCTCTGTAATGGTTTAGGCCCCATTTTGTGTGCCGCCTTATGAACAATGCAAAGTGCCTTAAATTGAATTCTTTGCAGAATAGGCAGCCAGTGGAGATCCCTTAGTGCTAACGACGCAGAAGATCTGCGTTGTCTTTTTAGTGCCATTTTAGCCGCAATTGTTTGTATTCTTTGCAGCCTTTTTGTTAGAGTCACCGGTGCTCCAGAAGCAGTGCATTACAATAATCCAGTCTACTCATAATAATACTCCTTACCACCTGGGGTCTAGCCGAAATTGGTAAAAGAGGGAGTATTTTCCGTAGAGCTCGGAGTAGAGAAATGCATGTATTCACTGTTTTATTCACTTGGGATTCTAACTGTAGATTACTATCCAGAAACACCCCCAAGTTACGCACTGTCTTGGCTGGCTGTGGTGGATTGTTCGCAGCAACCGGCCAGAAGTCCACTGGCAATGGACGGGGTATTTTCTTTGCTGTACAATATATGACCTCAGTCTTGTCTCCATTGAATTGCAGCGAGTTCTCCTAAGCCAACCTGCAGTTTCACGCATACAGCTGTGAAATTTATCCAGTGATACTGCTTGATTCCCTTCAAAAGAGAAAACAAGTTGAGTATCAAGTTGAGAGTGGCACCCCCTGACAGACTATATAATATTGTCATTCAAATCGAAGGTGACATTCAGCGTGTTATAAAGGGATTTTTTGGGAGAATCTGACCTCTTCGTACGACATTCTGTTGGCAGAGGCGGATTGGCCGCCCCCATTCGTACTTGCTGCGCGTAGAGGGGAGGCGGTAATCCTTCCGAGCTTTTCTCGTCATGTCCCCAAGGACAAAGCGGAGGCTCTCGCAGCTGAGTGGGCTGTGTCCCTGGCTCCAGCGTTATACCGCAATCACGTGGGCTGGGATGAAGATTCTCCCCCCCATGATATTCCTTTGCGGTCGCTGCCACAGCCACAACCCCAATATCCCATCAAACGGGAAGCAAAAGGTCCCGTTTCTGAAATTCTGACACAGTTAGAATATCAAGGAGTGATTGAAACATGCGTGTCACCAATGAATAATCCCCTTTTCGCGGTTTCTAAACCCGATGGATCGTACCGCTTAGTTTTGGATTACCGACATTTGAACTCTCATTGTCGGACCTTTGCAGTGCAAAACACACACAGTTCTGCGCTTGTAGACAGTCTTGTTCGTAAAAAATATAAAACTACACTTGACCTATCCAATGGATTCTACACGCACAACTTAGCCCCGGAGAGTAGCCAATGGAGCGCTTTTACCTCCGGTGGTAAATTATTCAAATTCCGGAGTTTACCTATGGGCTACACGAACAGTCCAGGCGTATTCGCTGCCCGTGTTGTCTCTTTGTTAGACGGCATAGACCCAGATGCATGTTCGTACGTCGATGATATCTATCTGACGGACTACTAATTATATCCACATCTTTCCCGAGTGGACCGCATTATTCTAGAATTTGCGGTTTTAGGTTACAAGTTTAACTTTGCCAAATCTCACATTGCTGAATTTACCGTTTTGTTTTTGGGCTATGAGCTCAACAATGAAGGTAAGGGTTTAGCCCCCCGTTTCTTGGAGAAATGTGCACTTTTGTGCCCTCCAACCACTCTGAAGAAACTTCAGTCTTTACTGGGTTTTCTAAACTTCGGGCGTACTTACATCCGAATATGCCCAGCGTATCAAGCCACTGTATGCACTGACTGCAGTGCAGATGGCGATTCTGAAGGAACGTGCACTGGCACAGGGAAAACGCATTCTGGTGGTAACACCATATCCTGCCCTAGAGGCAGTGACGAAAGCAAGTGTTCCGAACTCTAAAGCTTTGCACCCCCATTGGATACAATGGGCAACATCTTTGACGTCTCCGGATGTCACTTTTATCTTTGATTCTTCTCTTCAGACTCAGGAGTTTTTACAGTATGAATTTGTTCATCCTCCTCCTCTGTCCTTGCTACCGCTTGAGGAATACGAATGTATTATCTATACCGATGGTTCGGCAGAACCGGCCACGGGTTCCAAGCATGCTTATTCAGCAGCGTGTGCTATTGTTGCAGGTACCATGGTGAACGGTAAGTTCAAATCAACCGTAGTGCACACTCAGGCACTAGGAGATAGTACTGCACAATTGGCTGAGCTGCGCGCATTGGTGCTCGCACTTGAGTTCGCTAATCCGGATGTGACCACTCTCATTGTGTGCGATTCTTACTACTGTGTTCAGTCTTACAATGACAACCTGTTCTTTTGGTCGCAAAACGACTACAGGGTG